>OZ024747.1:78929207-79141707 GCA_964016885.1 Eledone cirrhosa
TTCTTGAAAATAGCAAACACTTGAAACCTGATTAATTCCACTACAAAATCAGTGTAGCAAAATTATAGATTCAACTGAAAGTACAGACAATAAACTGCTGCTTTCATAATGTGTTAAATTGTAAATAAACATGATTTTAGATATATATATATATATATATAATCTAAACTTTTGAAATCATATTCTCACACAAATTTTATTGCTTGCAATTTCTGACACTGCCTCATTTTCCTAAATAAGAATATGAATTAATAAACAGAATTAAATAAAATGTACCTAGTACATTCTGTAAAGTGGTAGTTCTGGTGCCAAAATAAAATGCATCCAGTACACTCTGTAAAGTGGTTAACATTAGGAAGATCATCCATTAGTAGAAACAAGTTTAAAACAAGATGTATGCGTAAGACATGGTACTCAGACCTGTCTTCTCTCAGACTCTGACAAACTGCCCAACCTATGCCAATATGGAAAGCGGATGTAAAACGTTAATGATGATGTTAATTAGCAGTTTTAACTAAGAAAAATTTATATATATATTTACTCAGTAGTAATCATAATCATGTCAAGAAATTAACTCTTGGATTAGAAGGAAACAGATTCATTTGCTGATTGTAAATAAGAACTAACAATACATTTAAGGTGCTGGTAACACAAAGATACTTAGATACCCCCCCCCCCCCCCCCATAATCAGAAACACTAAGCACATAATTACAGACATTGTTATTCATCACTTGCAAATAACCAATTTAATATAAACATTGACATAAACTCGCCTATGATAACACACTGTACAAGTAACCACACCTTCTGACCCAGGTAACCTAAAATCAGAATAGTCGTACCACATTTTACACTTATTTTAACTCTTAACATTCAGTAATAATTTAGAAAATATTTAAAAATAGGTTTGATAATCCAAATGTTTATTATACCTTTACTGTTGGACAGATTGTTGCAAACATTTTCAGTGTTAACCCTTTAGCATTTACATTACTCTCTATATACTATTATATTTTTGTGGTGAAGGCTTTATCTTACATAATTATCTCACATAATATCGAATCTATGAGATTTTGATATTATTTACTTTGAGAACAATAACTTAACGTCAGTATGAGCGGCTGGTTACAACCAATTTGAACAGAAAAAGATGAGAGAATTCTGGCCGGATATGGCCATTTTAAATGCTAAAGGGTTAAAGTAGAGATCTTTTTTTATGCAGCCGTTGTACATGCTGTTTTCAACTTTTCAATAATGTGTTGCTAATGTGGTTTCATGTGGTACAGGACTTTAGGAATTAATATGTGTAAATAGTTTGTAAATGAATAAGTAAAGAAAGAAACTGAGATCAAGACAACCATATTTTATACTTGTCAACTATCTTAACACTCTCCTTGTATTGTCATTCCTGAATGAGGGCTGCCTTGAGACACAACACCACCACCCTTCAGTGTTGGTACCATTATACAATGTATTTGGTATACTTGATGTAGTGAGTAACACTGAAGCAGTTACAATAGCATAGAGAAGGTTCTCCAACCCATCCCAGCATGGAAAACAGATGTGTGATGGTGGTGATGATGGTTAAGTTTATGATGTGGTTTTATTTGCAGTGGCAAGTACTTGTGTTACTAATATTTAATAAGTTATGAATACTACAACTTCTCATTCTCTCTTTTCTCTATTAACTTTCAGAACAATTATTATTATTCATAGAGATGACTCCACATTTTACAGGATTCTAAATAGTTAATTCTAGTAATCTTTGTCACTCTACAATCCACTTTACAAGAGGTCAAGAGCATTAAGGTTTTTATTACTGACCAGTCATAATGGCTTTTTCTGGTCTTTGTGAAAAATCATTTTACTAAGATATGATTTCTTCTTTAGATTTTAGCTATATTCATATACGTGGGTATGCTGAAAAATTCATAGGCTCTGCTGATTATGAAGGAGTGATGCTAAGCTATGAAATCTTGCATTAATTTCAACTCTTCTTATTAGTAACTGTATCGTTTGTTTTTGTTTATTTTTTCCAGTGACTGTGATGAAAATTAAACCTCTTTTTGTCATTCCATGAGAGTTTCTTGGTCGGCCGATGAACTTTTTAGCCGAACCTCATAAATAAATCTTTCACAAAAGTTGATTTGCTGACAAAATTAAATAAAGTAAAAGAAATAATTGTTTCTACTTTAGGCACAAGGCCAGCAATTACCCAGTACATTACTGGAACTTTATTTTATCGACCTCCGTAAGGATGGACGATATAGTTAACCTCGACGGGATTTGAACTCAAACCGTAAAGGGACGTAGAAATAATAATACAAAGATACTATAGATGCAGGTATGGCTGTAGTTCCACTTCCACTGCACAGCAACATGGGCAACTGTTTTCTCCAATAGCCTTGGATTCACCAATCAAGGCCTTGTAAGTAAAATTTTAGACAGAAATTATATGGAAGCTCAGTATATGAGTCTATTTGAGTGTCAGTGTATGTGAGCATGAGTGTATGTGAGCGTGAGTGTATGTGAGCGTGAGTGTATGTGAGTGTATGTGAGTGTGAGTGTATGTGAGTGAGTGTGTGTGAGTGTGAGTGTGTGAGTGTGAGTGTGTGTGTATGTGTGAGTGTATATGAGTGTGAGTGTGAGTTTATGTGAGTGTGAATATGTGTGTGTGTGTGTGTGTGTGTGTGTGTGTGTGTACGTGTGTGTATGTGTACGTGTGTGTATGTGTATATCCATATGCAAATGTGTCTGTACTTACTGTTAATGTTCCATAATTCAACAAAAGAAGAGATTGATAAATTAGGTATGAAAGTAGTAACCACAACTAGGCTAATCGAGACGCTGGTCTCCTCCGATCAATCAACCTTCTGAAACAATCGTACAACAATGAACTAACTATCTACCTGCACCTCCCTTATGTTTTTATTGTTCTATGCACAATATGTGTGTGTATATATATATATACACATATATATATATGTGAGAGGACGTTTCAGTTTGTGGCAAAAGACATGACAACTTCTCTGCACTCGATATGTCCTTATGTAAGCTGGATACAGATCCCTCGGGCTGTCTGGGAGGTCAGTAGCCCTGATTCAGTACTGACTTGGTCTATGTAGGCCCATCCAACCCTTGATGGCAGGGAGAGCAGACGTTAAATGTTGATGATGATATATATATATATATGTGGGTGTGTGCATTATACGTATATATATATATATATATATATATATATATATATATATATATATACATACATATATGTATATATATAAGACATATATAAAATACAGCTCTTATGAATAGTGTGTATAGAAAAGCCAGTGAATAAATACAACACAGATATATATATAAATAACTTTCTAGTAGCAAGCAGTAATATAACAAGATTAAATTTCTAAAGATTTACAAATAGTAAAGATCAGTATTTATGAATAGTCAGGTCCCAAAATAGCACATATGAGAGACAGCAATTTCTTTTTCTCAGAGAATCAGCTGAAATAGCTTACTTCATTAAACAAAATCCTGTTTGTTGGTCATGGTCTAAATACAAATTCACTGCTTTACAAGGTTATCAGCATTAAAAATATACATATAATGCATGTGTGTTTGTGTGTACTCACTAATCGAACACAACAGGATGGCTTGTATTTGTTTTTTCAGCATTATTACAGTACATCTGTAAAGTGATTGGCAATTGAAAAGAGACAATACAGTGTGGAGAGTACATGACAACCTCTCTAGTGACAGTACCACGATAAAATGCACCTCGTACATTCTGCAAGGAGCTACTGTTGGTTCCACAATAAAATACACCCGGTAAAGTGTTGGGCATGAAAAAGGTTGGGCATTCGATCATAAAATCCATGACAAAATATGGAATGTATGAGCAAGGTATGGTTATTCAAACTGTCTTGTCTCAAACCCTGACAACCCATCCAGCCCATGCCAGCATAGAAAGTGGATGCAATGATAATGATGACGACGATGATGATGATTACATCCAGATTATGGTTGGAGATGTTACCAAAGTTTCTGAAACGCTGGGACCATTCACCAGTGAGTTTGATTAGTATAGAGAAAGAATCACTAGTTGGATGCCCTCCACAGTATCTGGTCGTCAAAGCCCTTATATCCCATGTATCAACAGCACAACTGAGTTGAGCTGATAGTTAGCCTTGTCCAACTGCAGAAGATGCTAATGCTACTATAATGAATTTTAATGTAAGACCTCTATTTCTTTTAACTCTTAATATCCTGTAATGATTTATCAGAAAATAGCTTTAAAAAATGACTTTGTTTATTCAAATGTTTGTAATTAGTGAAGAGATCATCATGAAAAGTTGCAGTAGTAAAGTAAAGAATTTAATGTTTTATGTGATGCACTCAGTGTTGTTTTATACTTTTCAAGAATGTCATGCTAATACAGTTTCATGTAGCATTGAGCATTTAGAGTTAATAAACATACAATTTTAACTCAGCTATGAAAAACAAACAAATTGATTACAGCTCAGGTTTTAACACTTCCATAGGCAGAAAAATGTTAGATTAGTCAAACCATCTTCTAATCTTGTCAGAACTCAATTAGAGAATGTACAATTTTTTTTTTTTTTTTTTTTTTGTCAATCATCATCATCATTTAACATATATCTTCCACGCCAGCATGGGTTTAGACGGGAATTATCCCACTTGAGGCAAGATTGGTCGTCTTGCTCGTATAGGACTGTCTGGCAGGTTTCAATAGAGAGATAAAACTAACTTATATAGTCTAAATAGCTTATAGATTAGATTTTTAGTATGTATAAAAACTAGGACCCAGCTAAACTGGCCAGTCTCATTTGCATAAAAGTGCATACACTGACAATGTTAATTGATTTAATATATTTCAGTGTAATGCACAGTATTTGAAATGTAAAGTAATAAACATACAATGTTAGCTTCACTGTGAAAAGTTAACAGTGGTTATACCACAGGTTTTCTCTCTCCCTCTCAGTAGAAAAATCTGATCAATCTAACCAATTTCTTTATTTCAGCATAAAAACCTATGCTGTAATACCTTTGTTCACTTTTTACAGTGATGCTAAAATTGTACGTTTATTAAAAAAGGTGTTTTACATTTCAAATTGCAAACACATATACATATACACACAATCATAAAACTTGAAATATACTGTTAGTCTATATTGAAAAGAAATGCTGAGTTTAACATACAAGTGTCTACATAGAACTAAAATATGACTACTGAAAATATTTTGAACAGAAATAATATGAAACCAATAGCCTAGTAACAGAAACAATACTAGAGAAAATAGCAAAGAGAAAATCCTGATTCCTAAATCTTATAAGAGGATATTGGTTTTAAAAATCTCATCTTTTATCAGTGAGATTTGATGTGCTTAAGTGGATGTCAATTGCTATTATTTGTCTCAACCCCAAAATAGCCAAAATATCCAAGTTACCCTTTTTTTTGCCACATTTCTAATGAAATACATTATTTTAATTAATTCAGGAAGAATTTGGAGGAATTATTAATTATTTCATTAAGAAGTTATTTATTACATAACAAAAGATTTATGTGTAAAATTATACCAGAATATTTTAATTTAAATATTTTAGTATTCTAATTTAAACCTTTTGAAATGGGCAAGTCTTTTTCATGAGACCAGAAGCAGTTTTGGGAATGTTGGAATTGAATCCAGAAACATATTTCACTTTTTCCTTGTAGATGACCTGAAGCCGTAATAACTACATGAAAATGCAATTGAATCACATTACTCAAAACTCCACGGATATTGAAGTGAAATTTGGAGGGTCCAAATGTGCACTTTTGGTGGGAAAACATGGAACTTATGCTCTTAAAAAAAAAAAGAATGAAAGCAAGAAATGAATACCTCAGGAGAAACAAGTAAAAGAAATATGACTATCAACTTACAACAAACATATTGCTTACAACACCTTTGCAGTGCATATCCTAGCACTTATATTTGGTCTTCAGAATTGGTCAATACAGACATTCAATAAGATGGATGAAAGAATTGGAAAACTGCTCTGTGTTGCTGGAAATTTAGAACATTAAGCTTTTGATACCAACCCACTCAAAACCACCTCTGGTTCTATGAAACAAAACTTCCCATTTTAAAGGGTTTTTATTTAAATTGAAACCTTCTGACATGATTTTACTTTTGTTGTGTCATGTTACAAATACCATCTTTCCAAAATCTTTCCAAAACTAAAATTGAAATATACTGTATTTCATTGGAAATACAGTAACAAAAAGGTTAACACAGACATGCTATATTTCCCACACAATGAGAGCAGCCATGGCCTTAACTCTGTATTAAAATCATATAAGACTCAGATTGTAACACTGAAGCAACATCTCCAATAGAGAAAAAAAAATAGTCAACATTTATTTCATTCAGCTGATGTTGAATGTGGCACGATTTTTAATCAAACAACATTCTGAATGACTGTGCATCGAACCAACTTATTATCAAAACTTTTTATCGAAATAACTTTTCATATAATTATATAAAAATATTATTTTGTAAAATAATTCTAACTATAGAATAATTTTAAATATAAAATAAATTTTTAATATAAAATAAAAATACAATTTCCGTCTAAAAATTTAATTGAAAAAAAACCCCAAAACAGTATAAGAGCTAAATTTTTCTACCTGTGTCAATTTCATAAACTAAGTGCTCCAGATCACAGAGAATTAAGTATTGGATCATTAGCGTCATTGTATCTAATTAAAATGTTCTTTAGTCATTTGTTTGCTGCATCTTAATGACTTTTCATCAAAACTACTTTCCAAAGAATAATTCTGTGAAGACATTATTTTGTAGAATATTTTTAATGTTTGCTGCTAGTAATATTCTTTCACATACATTCTTGTTTATTTAAACTCTGTTTTATGTTGATACCACAAACTAACAGATATACTCTGTGCTCGATGCAATTAAGTATATTTTAACACTTTTGATAACTTGTCTGGCACCCACTCTGGATTTATGATAGAAAACTGCAAATTGTAAACATGTTTATCCTTATATCAAAACTTTCCATCATCAATTTATTTTAAAACATTTTTCTTATCCTTTAGCATTTACATTACTCTATATTTACTATTATATTTTGTGGTAAAGGCTTTACCTCACATAATTATCTCACATAATATTGAATCTATGAGATTTTGATATATATTTTGAGAACAATACCTTAACATTAGTATAATGTTACGGCTGGTTTAAACCGAAAGAGGTGAGAAAATTCTGGCCAGATACGGCCAGTTTAAATGCTAAAGGGTTAAGGTGGTGACCACGGTCTAATGACTGAAACCAGCAAAGGCAGTAATGTTCTATATATGAGCTTACTAATGTTATTTTGTTGAATTCCTCCAAATATTCATTTATTTTCAAAATTAATTGATAGTCAGTATATTTCATTAAAAATAGATTAATGAAAGGCTTAATGTGTTGTTTTTTGTAAAATTCAATTTTTGGATTGAATTGTGAAAAGTTATGTAGATCAATGTTCTCTTGTGTGTCCATAAAATTGTCAGTAATTACCTGCACTTTTGCTTCCAAAACTGCAAAAACTGAGGCATTAATTCTGTACTAAAGTTAAATTATCAATATAGTTGTAGTCTTTGTCCTGGCATAGTGTCTGTCAGAGTTGAATAATTTACCATCTGTGCAGTATGAGATTTGGTTGTCAGATAGGAGTTTGCTCATAGTAAGCTTGAGTATAGCTGAGAGTAAGATGGAAAAAAAGTAGGGGCAATCACACATCCATGCCTAACTCCAGTTTTCACTACAAACTCATATGATGTGGAAAACTAACATTGTACTTCTGCTCTTATGGTGTTGTGCAGAAAGACTGGCACTGCAATCTGGCTCATCTAACAAATGTTAACATAGAAAATATATATATATTCAGCAAACAGCTTGCACTAAACATTCCCTTCTACATCTGTTGATTGGAGATCTTCATTTCAGCCCAACCCAACAGTATCACTCACTCCAGAGGTACCAAGCAGCATTGATGCTATCAAGGAATATCAGGGTTTTATGGCCCACTGTGTAGTATGGTTTTTTCTTTATTATTCATGCTGCTATCTCCTGAACTATTCAGGAACTATTGTTTATACACACACACACACACACACACACATATACATACATGCATATATATATATATATATATATATATATACAGTAATAAAATTGAGAGGCAACCTAAACATACATTCTTCTTGATTAAGAACTTACATGACAAGAATTAGTGATTTGAATCTCACTGCAATCCAGTAAGTAATTATAGGTTAGTCTTGTATTTTATGCAAACAATTTGGGTGTAATGTATAGTATATTATCATAATAATCACTGTTTAACATCTATTTTCCATACTGAGGTCTGACTGGTGAAGTGACCATGTCTTGCTCCGTTTTTGATTTGTTTTTATGGCTGGAAGCCTCTCCTAACACCAGCCACATTGCAGAATGTAATGAGACCACTACCACCTTACAGGGTGGACTAGTTGCTTTTCAACATTGCAACAACACTACCACATTCAGAGTGGGCTGGGTGCATTTTATAAATGGTGCCAACACTACTGCTGTAGGATACTTGGGTTCATTATGTCTTTGGCCAGGCTGGGGAGGCAGAAATGGGCGTGGGGAGTAAATATGAGAGGGGGTGAGTATAAGCTGCTTGGCAGAGTAAGATATTTCCATAATCTAGGAGAAAGAAAAACAACATAGGACCAACTTATCATCATCCTCAACATCACCTAACATCCGTTTTTTCTGCTACAAAGGATTGGGCAATGCAGTTTCTGCATTGTAAATATGCTCTTGTGTGGAATTTTGAGATTCAAAAAAGAGAAAATAAAGACTTCCTTTTAAGAAAACCTTCATGACTAGATAAGAAATCTTTCCTACCATTCCTGTCTGTAAACTTCCAAGGATAATTATTGGCTGACTAGAATGCAAGTTTATCTGAATGATTATGAAATAAATACTTAGGTTCATTTTTACTAAATTTATTTGCACTATTAACGAATTAAAATGTTTGAAGTCTTTCTCTTAGAGTTGCTTCCCTTTGTAACCATTGCATGTTAGTCTTTAATTCGCGTCTTACTATCAATTTCACACAAACACTTTCCTCTCTTAATAACAATGTCTTTATTAAGTTAGTGGCTTTGTGGAATGATTTACACAAAACACATGCAACCATGGCTGCATAATTTTTTATGTACATATTGGGTTTAGCGCAAACAGGCATAGAAGTGAGTTTTCTAGAATAGAAAGTGCAAATATATAGAGATCAGAAAGAAAAATTATATAAACGATATTTAAAATACTAGCAAGGAGTAACAAAAATGTTGTTTCCATTTTGTTTTTCAATATAGAAATTGAATTTCATTGATTAACAACAAATATCAATAAAAAGTGAAAACAAATATAAAAGGAAATCATTTTTTAGCTAAATAAATAAAATATATCTTATCTTTGCCTACAGCAATAATCTTTAGAGCGAAATACGGCTAGTGCTTTTGAATAAAATTTTATTTTTAATACTTTTTCTTGATAAGAAAAGAGAAAATAAAATACACAATATTTTGTGTATGTGTACAGGGCAAGAAGCTAATAATCATCATAATACAAACAAGTGTTTTGTTAAGCTAGTGCAACAACAATACAACAATACAATGTTTGAAATATATATGAGAAAACTTGAAAAAAAAAAAAGAGACAAACATGCCGTTAGCTTTGATTTTGTAACAAAAACAAATGATTTGAAGATAGTTTTATACTTTTTACAATATTCCAAAATTACATATTGAAAAAAAAAAAATTTTTTTTTCAGTATACGAACTTTTTGTTGATTCGTGCTTAGCTCAGATGAACTCCACTGTAGAATACTGTACCCACATCTGGGATAGTGCTGCTGCAACACACACACGACATCTAGTAAAAAGCCATAATTGACCTAAAGTCACCCAGACACGCTCCATCGAAACCTGTGACCCATATACAAACTGCCTCCTCTATTGTAATTTCAATGGCTTCCACTTGTAGGATCTCTAGTCATCTCTACTCAGGCGCCCCACTCGTCTATTTTCTCATCATCCATGTTGTGTCCGAACCCCCACATTAATACAGAACGTTGACTTCCAGCAGCAGAGCATCAGTAGAGACCCTGTGACGGCCAGAGATACTGCTTCATAATCCAGACCAAGTAATAAAAAATATTTTAAAAGACAAAACTCAGAATATAAGAGTAAAAAATCTGTTAAGTAACTTGTCCTGATATCTGCCAACAGACGAGCTGACAAGAGAACCTCTACATGGTCAGTCGACCAGCTAAAACTAGCAACCAATTCACCCTAAATTACACCATAGGATATTGAAAAAGAAAGGGCATTCTGCACAATATGGGCCTAGATAACTAAAAAGACAAAATGACCCTAGCTGAAGTATCTGCTTAAACAGGACAGACTCAGGGCTAGATAACAACTCTAAAATAATTAATTCCTATGTTTATAAAATGGAGAAATTCATGTGTAATGTAAAGGAATCGTTCTGTACATTACTATGAAGTCTTATAATCATGAGGAAATCGGTCATTTGAACTAAAAATGTAAGACTAAATAAAACATGAAGCAGAAAAAATAACTATTTACTGCAGCTCTGATTTTTTATGCCAAATAATAATTGTTTCTACTTTTGGCACAAGGCCAGCAATTATCTCAGTACATTACTGGTACATTATTTTATCGACCCCATAAGGATGAAAGGCAAAGTTAACCTCAGCATATTTTGTACATATTTTTATTCATGAAAGATTGAAAAGGAAGGCCAACCATGTCCAACTCAAATTGTAATAGGAAGTGATTTTTTTTTTTAATTTCTTTTTTAATCAATGAGAGAAAGGCAGTGCCCATGACCACAGAGACTGGTGAAAGAGGAGGAAGGTATCTTGAAAGAGGTGACCTGGTCTCAATACTAAAAGCACCCAAGTGACAGCAGGTAGTTTTGTCCTTTCTCAATATGAAAAGCAGGGCTACATGAAACATTCACAAGTTATGGGAGGGAAAAGTAAGTATTGAAAGAAAAATATATGATATGCAGAGAATGGAGAGATATAACATAAGCTTGATCCAATGGATGTATATGTAGATTTGACCTAGATCAAGATAGCTGTGAGAGAAGCTGAGTATTAAAATCAACTGATGTGTGCATGGTAAACTTGTCAGGAAATAATCAATGAATGATAGTTCAAAACATGTAAATATGTGTGTGTGTGTGTGTGTGTGTGTGTGTGTGTGTGTGGAATGATTTAGCTGTGTTAAAAGCATGACAACCTCAATAATGTTGGTGACCTACACAATAAATGCTCCCAGTACACTCTGTAAAGTGATTGATGATAGAGTATCCAGTCATAGAAAACTTGCCTAACAAAAGGTCAAGAGGACCTTCAGCTTTGCCAAAGACATGTCAATCTACCTAGTGCTGGTGCCACAATTAAATGTATTTTGTAGAGTACAGGAATGAATTTGAGATGCAGACACCCAGCCCACCAAAATTTCAATGAAAGATGTACCAAATTTTCAAATAGGTCAGATGGTAGTGTTAAAATTAATAGCACAAAGTTGCAGAACATAAACAAATGACATCAAGTTTTTAAGCAGTCAACATGACATACATGAAGACTAACACACACACACACAGCAGACTTCTGCACAGTTTCCGTTTACCAAATTTCGCTCACAAAGCAGTTACTCTGAGGCTATATTATACAGGACATTTGCTGAAAGTACCACAGTCCAAATTTGAAACCATATCGCTGTGAAGTGAACTTTTTTCTTAATCATATAACATGCATACTGCTATATGTATGCTTACATGTGTGTATTACATATATATATGCATGTATATATACAAATGTATTCAAACCATACATTCGAAATTCATTAACCATTCAACACTCCTTATATGTATGATTGTTATTATAAATAAACACACGCACACACACACACACGTTACACATACTTTTGTGTGAGCTAAATCCCAAAACTAATTGGTCGGTTATGGTAACATGGTAAAATCTTCCACAAACTGTATTCACACAAAACTGAAGAGGTGCTCAGAACAACAACACTGTAAGCTAGAAAAGCACTCTTAAAAATTGAATGAATCTTAATGACAACAGAAACTCACATGAATTCATAGCAGAATCTAAAGAAAGAAAAAATCCATTTCTAATGTGCGAAAATTATTCTACTTCATTCATATATATAATATATATATATATAATGGGAACAAGAATCAGTATTACATCATATACATATTTAATTACATATTACATATGTTTCACTGTCAATCAGCTCAAGGAATGATCGAATAATGTTTGTTCCTGACTCTGGGATCTGAAGCTCCTCAGATATGTGTTCCCACATGTAGACGAATACATACACACACACACACACACATATATATATATATATCATCAAAAGTTATGTTGGTACCACAACATCCAGCCCGAAACAAATGAGGTCGTGTAGGTGTCACGACAAAAAAGACACAGTCCACGCTGTAATGTGGCCGTGTAGGTAACACGGTAAAAACCTCCCAGTTCCACACTGTAAATGTGGTTGGTGTTAGGAAGGGCATCCAGCCGTAGAAAACCCGCCAGACAGTCCTATGCGAGCAAGACAACCACTCTTGCCTCAAGTGGGAAAACTCCCGTCCAAACCCATGCAAGCGTGGAACATGGACGTTAAACGATGATGATGATATATATATATATATATATATATATATACACACACACACATATATATCAAGGAAACAAGTACAAACAAACAAGAGAATGCATTAACATAGTCTTATTAGTTTCATGCTTAAAAGAAAGAGAGTGAGTGACATAGTCAACGTAACATGCATTTGCAGCTCATCAAAGAGAATAAAAGATATATTGTGAAAATAATAATATAAACTTGAATATCAATATAAATACCAACCAATCTTAGGATTTCTGCAGTGAAATTAATGCTTTCTGATTTAGGCAACAATTTGGGGGAGGAGAAAGCCGACTAAATCGACCCCCAGTGCATTACTGGTACTTTATTTTATCGACCCCATAAGGATGAAAGGCAAAGCTAACCTCGACAGGATTTGAACTCAGATAATAAAAGGCTGTAACTACATGCCACAAAGCATGTTGGGCAACGCTCTACCGAGTGGAATTAATGTCCAAACATTGCATGTAAAAATCTACACTTACCCAAGTAGTGCCAGTCTATGTTTATTTCAATGATGTATGTTGTTGATTGATCAATAGGTCAGCCTACTTATGAAATTAATGTGTGTGAACATTCCACAGACACGTGTATACTCAGAACAGTGATTCTCAGGGTGTTTCAGTAAGACACAGATTGTGTCAGCTAAACTTTTGAATGTATCAGATAGGCTTCCAAACAATTTCCATCCATCAATTTCACCCAGAAGGCTTGGGTCAACCAATGACATTTGTTGAAGATGTTATACAAAGAAATCCAACTCAGAACCTAATGATGGTGAAGTAAACTTTTTAACTATTCAGACATGTTGCAATTCCACACACACTTATTCTGTAAAAATGTGCCATTATTGAAAACTATCTTCATTTCAAGGATATTAAAATAGAGTAATAAAAATGTTGATATGCTAGGAAAATGGAAAAGATGAATAGCTACATCTATCATTAAATAATATAATCAATAAAGATCTTTAATAATAAAACTTATTGAACATGAGAAACATCAAGTAATTTGTTTTGAATTAACTTGCTACAGTGTATAGTGCAGTGGAAATATTTAGATTTTGAAACCTTGTCATGATTTTACATATTCAATTCTTAAATAAAGCTGTATCTAAATATTCAGAATTATTGTGGATTGGCAGGATCAGTAGAGCTTCAGACACAATGCTTTGCAGCGTAGAGTTATGGCCCTTTACGTTCAGAGTTCAAATCCCGTCGAGGTTAACTTTGCCTTTCATCCTTACGGGGTCGATAAAATAAAGTACCAGTAATACACTGGTGTAATTGCTGGCCTTGTGCCAAAAGTAGAAACAATTATTAATGACATACAATTTTACCTGAAACTACGTGATATGTTTGTCATGCTACGAATAGCAGCTAAATTTCCCTTCAAGAACACACACACACTGGATAATGTAGTCCAACACACACTCGACCTTTAAAAAAAAAGACACGATGGTCATGGTTGGAATGCTTTTGATTACACGTCAACTTAATCAAGGCTGGACTGGAGCTAAATAACTACAATCCACACAAAACTGTATCAATCTCAATTTAAATATTTGTTTTAAAAGTATTCAAAGTAAATGTACACAAAACCTTGGAGGGAGCAGGACTAAAAATAACAGAAGTTTAAACATTACCACAAAAGTCATGCTTTTACATTTAATTCTCTTCCGCAAATGGAAGAATATATAGCGACTGGAATGAGACTACATAATACTGGTGAATAAGTAAACACAAGATGGAAAACAGGAAAATCTGAAGGAGAAGAGAGTCTATAAACTAAAGAATGTCTCCATTAAATATAGGTTCAGAAAAACTCTACATGATGACATGAGTGGAAGTTCCTCTGTGACAACTTATTGTGTAAGACACCAAGCTAGATAGATGGTGACCTCGTGGTGGAACAGCATCATAGATAAGACCAAGAGTCAAACATAAAAGACTAGAAAAATGGAGGTAGCTAGAAGTGAAACTAGAAGACAGGTATTCACAGCACACAAGGTAACTAAAAACAGGAGGTTTACCAATGTCCTGGGAAGTGAAAACAAGAAGACTGAGGTGTCCCACATTGCAAAGCAGTATGTCAGTGTGAATCAGGATTGGTGGAAAATAAGATGGAAATAACACTAGTGGACTGAACATAACTGATATTCAAAAGAAGGAGGCCTGGAAATGTTATTTTGAGAAGTTGGTGAATGTGGAGAATGAATGGGAATAAGAGAGAGACTACCCAAGCTGACCCTACTGAATGACCAGCTTGATAATTCAAAGAAGATAGGTCAAAGAAGAAATCAGAGAGATGAAAAACTTGGAGGGGGTGGTGCTACTAGTAGTAGTAGCAGCAGCAGCAGCAATAGTAGTAGATATAAGAAAAAAAACAAGGCAGCATAAATTCAAATGGTATCAATTTGAAAGTTTAATTAAGTTGTTTTATAATCATAGATAGGTTCTCTTTTGGAAATGTTGTGATGTTATAAGATTACATAATATAAGGGCCCTTAACTCCTAATGGAGTTATAGGGGCACTGTACTGACACACGGTGTGTTTAGGCTATTTAAAACCTGGTAGAAATCATCTCTCTTCAGGTTGTCATAATATATAATTTTAACCCTTTAGCATTTAAACCAGCCGTATCCCACCAGAATTCTCTCACCTCTTTCTGCTCAAACTGGCCATAACTGGCTGTTCATACTTATATTAACATATTGTTCTTAAAGTAAATAATATCAAAATCTCATAGATCCGATATTATGTGAGATAATTATGTGAGGTAAAGTGTTTACCATGAAAATATAATAGTAAATACAATAGCATATATAGTGTAATGTAAATGGTAAAGGGTTAAAATCAAAGAAGTACAGAAATTAGCAGAAGAAAATATGTTTTCTTGTTCCAAAAGAACATGAGAATCATTCAAAAAGAGAGAGAAAGAGCAGCAGAAATATATAGGAATTACTTCCAATATTATCATTTATATTTTTTTTCCTTTAACCATTTATCTTCATCTTCACTCTCTATCTTTTTTCCTTCCGATTTTATTTGCCAGTATCTTTCAAATTCGTCTCTACATTGTGGAGTCACAACATTAAGACTCCCAATTTTCAACTCTCTTCTCTCACAAAGTGAAGATGTGTGGCTTAGTAGGTTTCATTTTTGAACCAGGTTCTTGAGCATAACATTTCACTTCACATCACTTGAGTTCACTCAGTTGAAAATGACAATAGTGATCGACTGACATCCTGTCCAGGAGAGAGAGGAAGTTTTCTACATTCAATCAGAACAAAACCAGGGTAAGCACCAGCCAAATGAGCCTGCTGGTTTGGGACAGACTTTAACTTCTCTCATGAAGTTGTAATTGGTAGTCTTAACACTGTTGCCTGCCTCAGATTCTAGAAAACGAAACCAGTAATGAATTTGATACTACTTAGTTTTATATTGTACTGATATGAAGATCCTATTTTAAGAATGGAGGAGAATATAGTTAATTGATTTGCCAGATATTCATTTTATTTACCCTGGAAAGATTTCAACTAAAAGATAAGTGAAGGAATAGTCGTGTGGGTAAGAAGTTTCTTCTGCAATCACATGGCTTCAGAGAGGTTTCTACTGTACAGTAACTTGGCTTCATGAATGGCTTAGGAGTGAAATTTGGTAAATGGAAACTATGTAGAAGCCCATCAAATATATATATTCAGTTTAGAATAGGTATGCTGTAAACCTGCTTGTCATGAGAAGTGGCTAAAAGGGCAGCCAGTTATAAAACTGTCTCAAAAGGACCCATCCAACCCATGCCAGCAGGTAAAGGTTAATGTAAAAACAATGTGGATATAATAAAATGCACCTGTTACACCCCATAGTGCCAGAAAATAATGCACCCAGTACACCCTGGCTGGTGTTGGGAAGGGCATCTAGACATAAAAGAAAAATGCTAACTATGGAATGTATGAGCAAGACAGGTCGCTCCAAAATGATTCTACAGGGCTAGAACTGTTTCATTCAAAAGAAGTCATCAGGAAAGCTGACTTATGATTTCTGGTGGTTTGGAAGGTGGTGATTTTGGGGATGTGTGGAGGTCATTGGCTAAGGGATTTTAAAAAACATTCACACTCACATACAAACACCCACACACCTAAATGAGTCTATAAAAATGGGGTTTATGAGTGACTGATAATTGTCAGGCTCTGGCCAAAGAATTTTTGGTATCAATGGATTTTTGACACCTGTCAAATCAATTATGGAGTCTGAGCACTTTAGTAGGACTATACCATATATCAATACCTATTTACAACTTAACATGCAGAACTACACTGATTTGCAGTTTTCCCACTGAACTGTAAACTATGCTAATGAAAGTGCTAATTCAATACACATATTGGAGCATCAAAGATCCAAATATGATGTTAAAGAGTAAGCCTGTTATTAGTGGCATTGGTATTGGAGATAATTGGCACAGGTAATCGAAATATTTTTCAGATAGTTAGATACATTATGTTTCTGATTAGGAAATTCTTCCAAATTCACATTGCTTTTCATCCATCTGATTATATATCAATACGACAAACAAACACTGTCCTCATACAAATGAAATCACCTGTGTCTCATGAATAGGTGTACCCATCTACATTCTCTTATGGTAAATAAAGAAATTATTATTCTGCCAAAGTCTATGGTTGATTTTGGCTTTCATCCCTCCAAAGTCAATAAGATAAGTACTGGTCAAGTATTGGGAATGATTCGATCAGTGAACTGCCAGAATTGTCAGATTAAATACCTCAGTATTTGTTCCAGCTCACTGTACTTTGAGTTTGAATCTTGCTGAAGTGAACTTTGCTATTCATCCTCTCTGGGTTGACAAATAAAGAACATATCCAGGTGGTAGGTGGTGGATTAGTGGAATTGTTAAAGAGTCAAACAAGATGTTTTATGGTGCATGTTCCAGCTCTGTGCATTCCAAGTTCAAATCCTATCTATTACTGGATAAACAGTGATACTTCTGCCAGGAATCGCAACTGGTAGATAATGTCAGCAATAGAAAAACCAAGAGACATAGTTTCCTGAGTTTGATCTGACAATAGGCTGCTCCTTTTCTTTTTCAATCAACTACAAGAAATTGTAGAGAAATAAACCTTATATATAACAGGGATTTCAAGCAAATTTGAACAAACTGCTATTTTAGTCAATGTATGTATGGATATGAAAATCCTGGTGGTATCATAGGGGCACTGATATAGAGGGATGTCTTGCACATTTAAAACCTGGCAGAGCCTATTCCTTCTCCAGGTCTAAACTCAACTGATTTCTTCCAGCAAAGGAAAGAGAGAGTGATACACAGGACGTGGAAAAGATATATAGAGGAAGAATTAACTCCAATACTGGTTCGACCTCGAAAGGATGAAAGATTTTGAACTCAGATTACAAAGAGCCAGAACAAATATCACAAAGCATTCAATCTGACGTTCTTACAATTCAGCCAATTCCCCATTAATATCAAAAGTGCATTGGAAAAAATACTTTGTGAGATTTATTCCAGCTCTTTGTATTCTAAGTTCAAACCAGCCAAAGCTACCTTTTATCCTTCTGGAATTGACAAAGAACCAGTTTAGGGCAGAAGACGAATGAAATCATTAGAGCATTGGATGAAATGTTTGTTCTGGCTCTTTGCATTCCTAGTTTAAACCCCTACTGTGTGGTAGACTCAATTTGGTGGTCTTGGGGCAACTTTAGTGGAGTCTATTTTGTTGCAAGCATTGAAACGAGGTCTATAGTTTAAAGATACCTTCTTCATTCCTTTTCACAAAGCCTGGAAAAATGATAGGGTCGTGGTCACTGCCTTTCCCTCCTGACTAAGCAATAAAACATGGTTTATAATTTAGGCACAAGGCCAGCAATTTAAAGGGAGGAGAAAATCACTAAAATAAGATCCAGTACTTGATTGGTACTTTATTGACCCCAAAAGGATGAAAGGAAAAGCTGACCTCTGTGGCACTTAAATTCAGAACTTAAAGAGACTTTAAGATAAACTTGTAATCATAAAGTTAAGAGTTCTAAGTTCTCCTTCTCGACACATTGAAAAATTGTAAAAGAGACGAACTGATGTGTATGTGTTTGTCTATTTGAGACAAGAGACTTGAACATTAGAGGAAGAAAACATTAAGTGTGCACACACATGCAGTAAATCACGAATATTTTTGTCAATGCTACTTAAATCCGTGTCCACTCCAGGATGTTGAATGTTTTTACGGAAGTCTTGATGCATACGTGTTTTATATGTATTAGCTATTGTAAGCCTCACAAACCTAACTTTTTAAAACACTCATCAAAACTATATTGACTATAAATTTAGAATTATTGGAGATAAAAATGTTCCATATGCCTCAAATATGTTGGTTTGCATGTGTTTTTACATTTCTCTTGTCTTTTTGTTCCTCACACACGAAAGAGAATGCGTGCATTTCTATAAGTTTGAGGACATGATAAAATTATAACAGCAATCCTGAGTATGCATCATATAAATATTATGCACTTATAATATAATTTATATAATTATATTTCTATATAACACATTTGAGAAACATATTCTCTTCATCAGCCCCTCCCTTTGCCTGCTCTTCTCCCAGTAATACTAATAATTAAACAGTTGTGTCATGCGTGTGCTTGTAATATATTTCTGACCAAGCGTGGAATAAATTGTGGTTGACACCGTGAGAAGTAAATTGTGTAACAAGAATGTTTCACTGTTAAACTGCAGCACAAGAGAAAGAACACTAGTAGAACTTTCAGTAAATGTGTACCTATACTTGGTACAGCTCCACCAGTTTTCTAATGAAATACACCGTATTTCAATTAATTAATGAAGAATTTCGAGAGATTTACTGCAGCTAATAATTATTCAATTGTTAATATGGTATTTTTAACATAATATAAAAGGTTCTTTTATCAAATTATATCGGAAGATTTAAATTTAAAGCACTCTTTAAAATATGATGTTTATTTCACAGTACCAGAGGCAGTTTTATGTGGGTTGGTATCAAAAGAATTAAAGGGTAAAAAGAACTCAATACAATTTTTATTGTCGAGTAAATAATTTTATTGGAGTAATTAATAAAAGCCTCAAGTAACCAGTGATTTCATCTCTGATTCATATGGTGCTATTTGACCTACAATGGTCAAAATCTATAAAAGTATTTCTTTTGCAAGATTTCTTATCTGAAAACGTGTGTTGAAACAGATTTTGTTATAATTTGGGAGCTTTGATAATAAACAAATAAACAACCATCTAGTTATTAAACCAACCAACTGGAAATTTGTAATAAATTGAAGTGAAAACTACCAGGTGTGTGTGTTTTTATTTGCAGCATGACTCTCCCTAAGTATAACAATATATATATATATATATATATATATATATATATATATATACACACACACGCGCATACATGTCGATGAAGCCATATATTCAAGAAAGTAGAAGAAAAAAAAATCAAAATTAGTGGATCCTAAATTTTTTATCTGCTTAATGTTACTGAAAATGCCTTCCTCTATAAAGTGATCACAATAAGCGGTTTGTACTATAAACAAATGTTTGTGAATGTTTCGGTTTAGTTTTAAAAAGGTAAGAGTGTATGTATGTATGTATGTATATATATATACATACATACATACATACATACATACATACATACATACATACATACACATCTACATATATATATATGATAATTGTTTCTACTTTTGGCACAAGGCCAGCTATTACCCTAGGGTATTACTGGTACTTTATTTTATCGACCCCGTAAGGATGAAAGGCAAAGTCAACCTCGGCGGGATTTGAACTCAGAATGGCAAGGGCCGTAACTCAATGCGTCAAAGCATGGCGTCCGACCCTCTACCGATACTGCCAATCCATATATATATATATATATGATGATATATATATACTTATAATCTGAGTCTAGTCATGACAGTAAGAGTGACACACATTCTAACGAGTACTTTCAACCACCATCGCCTCTCCTCCACGCCCCCCCCCCCACTATCTTCTACTACATACACACGTTCGGGAAGAAGAACACAAGAGAGCCACTTCCATCCAACACAGACACCCTTCCGTAGCTATCTAATTCTATTGCTAACTTTTCCATCTCTCCACAAGTAATCATTAAAACTGTGAAAAAGAAAAATTCAAGAAAATTATTAAAACTAAAATACATGTAAAGAAAAATATATATTAAGTCGTGAAAGGGAGTGGGACGTATGAAACATCCGGTTAAGCGCCATGTGCGAACAAACCTCTCTCTATTCGTCTAGAGCACATTCTCCGACCTTAAAAATATGAAACCTCAACAGAAATAAGAGAACTTAGAGTAGCAACAACCATCAGACAGCATTAGAATAATCAGTGTTTTCTCACTCGCTCCGAATGTCACGAATTCTCTTTACGGGTGGGTGCGGATGTGTTGCGTGTGTATGTGTTAGAATAAGTTAGTGGATGAACAAATAAAAATAAAATGTATGTATTAGAATGTTTTAAAATGGGTGAGAGAATAGACATAAGAGATGGTGAATATACACACACACAGAGTATATCTATGAAAGTGGGTAAATGCAAACGTTTGTCACCGAGGAGAAATATGCATTATAACGTGAGAAAGAAATTTGACTGGCTAGTAGACCCAGCTTTGTGTATATATATATGTGTGTATGATTGCGTATATATATATATGTGTGTGTGTGCGTATATATATATAAACTCAATTCACTTTAACCAGTATATAGTGTGTGTATATACACTCACACGCAGTATGGGATACAACAACTGATGGAACCCAAACTGGACTGTCCCATATTTTTCAGAGTTTTTTTGCTCATCCTTCTACTGTGGTATTGGAGGAGACACCTGTGTGTGGGTGGATCTGTTATCGTGAGTGGGGTTCAAACGAGTATTAACAAGCGAAAATGGTGGTTGTGTAAAAGAAAAGCTTCCTTAATTAAATCAGTCGTTTTTTTTATTACAATGATAAAAGTGTTTTTTTTAAATTAAAACAAACAGGGGAATGAGAGATTAAATAATAAGGAATTGGGCAAAATCTACAATGTTGGCTGAGCCCACACTAAACCAGTGTCGGCTCTTGTTGAGTTAGATAAATTGTGAAAACCTTTCCAGTCTATTCTGTCTTTAATGTACATAGGATATAACTAGGAATACTTTAATGAACATTTTAAAGACAGTAGGTATTTAGCTACTATTTGTAGAACGTCAAGCGACTACATAAGGACTCCCATACAAAAGTAACAACACACCTCATATTTATATGTTGATGACTATCCACTCGATGGAAGACCATCACCGACTATAAGTACGGGTCAGTGACTACATGCTTCCAGCCTATCAGGTCTGCTTGCACAGCCACCATCAGTTACATATATTATATATTTTGAGAAATTAGGCTTCACAAAACCAGAAAAATTGAAGCTAATTAAGAAATTAATTACAAGTCATTAAAGAACTGCGAAAATATGAAAAATATTCCAGGAGTTTAACATATTAAGTGCATACATACATTGAAAGCAAGCATAAAAACCCATACTTGCACTACACAGACGTGTGCACCACAAATATATGCATAAATACATACAAACATTCATACATTTAGACTTGTATCGCAACCGCCCTCGGTTCTATAAAACAAAACTGTATTTATCTAAAAACCTTCCCTCATAATTTCATGTAAGAACCTTTATTAAGTTATGTTTCAAAAACCAACTTAATGACGATAAAGTTACATTACTAAATCCCCACCCCCCAAATTCTTGATTATTTTCAAAATAACGTGTCATTCACAAGAAATATGCCAACGAAAGGATCAAGAAATCCACGCAGATAAAACCACTGGTTGTTTGTTATTAATTTGGCTAAAATACAGAGAAAATATCAGTGTGTAAACTATTTGTAAAATATTATAGTTAGATTTTGTATCTAAATTGTAAATCATTCATATTCATCATGGTTATTTAAGAGAAACTATAACACGTACACGCTACCGGAAACCTATAACAGTTCTAAAAATAGAATGCTTGTACTAAATTCAAAGGATGGGTCTGATCTAAGTCGTTTAATGACGAAGCTGGCAATATCGTGTTATCTGTCACACACAGTAGGATGCTTAAAAAAAAACACAGTATTTAAAGCATTCAAATGTTAACTGAATGAACACTCAATACTGAGTGTAGAAAGTAGAAATTTATTTTTCAAAGTAGAAAAATGGCAATGACTTCGAAGTTCCAGTTTGGTCACTCCATTTGAATATTTGGTAGAGAATTTGTTCTTCGTTTTTTTTTTCCCCGTGTGCTATCAATTAAACTTAACCCCTAATGTGGTGCAAAGGACCTTATCCCCTAGAAATGGGAGGACGTGAGGGGGGGGGGGGACTTTTCACCCAACCCCATCAGAGTTTTCTTCACCATTCTTACTGTTTTGTTGGTGTTTTTTTTTCCCCCGTGTGCTACCAATAAATCTTACCTCCGAACATACTGCAAAGAACTTTTCCCCCGGAAAACGGAGGTGGGGACCCTCAGACCTGCCCCTCAAAACGGAGTTTTCTTTATCCCCTAGCCCTAACCCAACTATAAACCCTGGGGGCTTTGCAACATGTTTGGCGGTAGGATTTGTTGGATAGTACACGAAAAAATATATTTCCTACTGAAACCGGTGTGGATGTCTTTCTATAATAATTGGTTCTGCTTTTGGCTCAAGGCCAGCAATTACCTCAGTACGTGACTGGTACTTTATTTTATCGACCCCGAAAGGATCAACGGCAAAGTTAACCTCAGCGGGATTTGAACTCAGAACGTAAAGGGCCATAACTATATGCTGTAAAGCATGGTGTCTGGCACTCTACCAATACTATATCAATTGTGCATGTTCACACACATACATACACAGTTGATATACCCATGAAATATGCATTAACCAAAGTATTAAGTATGAAATTAATCATGTCCAGAGTTAATTATCTGAGGTTATAGACATTTTACTAAAATATTTTAACCGAACATTCATTACATACATACATATCAAAATAAACACCTGTGCGCACACACACGGGGGTGGGGGTCCACACATGAGTATGTGTGTATGTATATATGTGTGTGTTTATTAAATACGAGGCATAATGTCCAGATATCTACATATATATATTCTTATATAGACATATACTTAGCATTTATTGACCTGGAGGAGGATTTTTTCAAAGGCCCACACCCTGTAAGAGTTCCTGATAATGGCCTGGAGAACCACAATAAATCATGGCTGAGAACTGAGCCCTGGTGGACACCTGCATGACAAATTCATGACTGAACTCATTGATAGAGTGTCTCTCAACATGGCTTATACAATACTCAAAAACCATTTATTTACCCTTATAGACTTTTGTATACAATGACCAAGTACTTATAGGTAACTTAGTTAATTATGAGAAGAAATCCAGGCATTGAAGCCATACCTGGAATCAAACAGCTTCGAAGTAAACTAGCAAAAACAGGACCATGCTACTATCAGGAAAATGGTCATACAGAAAAAGAGACTAAAAATGTTATATGGTTTACTCAGTGTAAACTATGGATGCAAAAGATATGTCTAGTTAGGTCATGCACAGGCTGACAACAAAGGTAGACAGATACATTGTTGTTAGCAATAAAGTGGAAAAAGTTCAGATTACTTCTGCTAGCAACAAAAGGCTTCTCACTCAGAGAGAAAAGGAAATTCTATGATATTTGTGTACAAAAAACTGCAATGTTGCATGATAGTGAGATGTGGGCCTTGAATGTGGAAGATTTGCAAAGGTTGGAAAGAAATAAAACAAAGATGCTGTGCTGGAAGTGTAATATTAGTGTACATGAACGATGGGGCAGAAATGAACTGAGAGAAAAGCAAGATATAAGAGGAATCAGATATAGTGTACAAGAAAGAAGACTGTACTGGTATGAGTACATGATGCATACAGATGAAACACCAGTCTGTTACAACTCCAAATTGCAGCTGGTATTCTTTCTATTTTTTTTCAGCTAAATAGGTTGGATTGATGCAAAATGAAGTATCCTGCTCAAGGACATAATGTGCTACCTAGTCCGGGAATCAAACCCAAGCCCTTACGGTCATTACCCCCAACTTATATATATACTCATATATAATATTGAGTTGTTAATTATCTGAAATACACTTTAACATATTTTCCTATTGGTTGGAGAATTGTGCATCAGTAAATATCATCTCTTAGTAATCACTATGTTCCAGGTTTGAACTTGAAATATCAACTTATGTTAATATTTCAACTCTTGCTACTTTGTTTTATATTTGCTCCAAAGAAGTGAAAAATGAATCAATTATTTCTAATGCTTTTATATAATTCTTTGGCTCTTGGCAGGAACATTACTGATGTGGTTCCTTTATTATTATGGTGAAACATCAATAAAGTTGTGTCCCTGATAATACATTAAAAGGACCCCAGTTCAGTCTTGCATGACAAGTGCAGAACCATAACAAATGTGTATATTATTTGTCACTCCAATAGTATCTGTTCACTAGAACTATGTCACAGTTTCATTCAATGTGGTAATTAGCATAATGTCTGGCTCCTTAACCCATAACCACCTGAAACCACCCACAGTTCTAAAAAATAAAACCCATTTATTTCAAATTGTTTATATTTATCTAAAAACCTTCAATCATAATTTTATGTAAGAACCTTTATTACACAGCTTATATTACAAATTCAATACAAATTCTTGATTATTTTCAACATTAGTTGAAAATAATAAGCATTGTCTTTCATTAGAAATATGGTAATGAAAGGATTAATATGTGATACTTGTATGGCCATTTACAAATTGTACAAGGCAGTTGAAGAGTTTTTAATAGCAAAACACTGTTCCTATACTGTACTGAATGTTATTGATGGATTTTGGCCCCTGATATACCTTAAACCTACAGAAAACAGATCACTGAACATTGCTCTTCATTGGAGCATACAGAAAGCAGAGCAGTCCAAGTTAATAACAAAAACTTAATTGACATTTCATGTTCAAACCTGCAGGAGATGACTAAAGGGAGACCACATCTTGTGATTCAGGAGCATCTAATTTTGCTATCGATATGAAAAGTTCTAAGTACATTGTGGATAATTAATGGCAAACTCATTTATATAGATATAATATTTATATAATATATATATATATAATATTTATATAATATATATATATATATATATATGTGTGTGTAAACATCTAGGCACACACTTTATACATATGCAAATATATCATCATTTATATCTACACAGATGGAACTTGTAGAAGGGAGTGACAAAAGAGCATATGGAATGAAATGGTGAAGCCTGATCTCAAGAATGGGATGGCAAAGGATCAGAAGAACAGTGAAGAAGACTTACTGAACTCATACAAAAATGTTGGTGTAGTGGTGATGGAGATTGGGATGTTTGATCAAACAACTAGAATATCATTGGAACTGATAGAGGTTTAACACACACAAATACATACATGTCTACACAAACCTATACACTACTGGTTTCAGTCATTGGGCTACTGTCTTTAAGGGTTTATTTAATTTGGTACTTATTCTTTTCAATGCCACAGGCTGGACTGGTAAGTTACAGGTCATAAACATCACTGTAGACAAATACTGACTCACACATGTATGACAGGCATCCTCATAGTTTCTGTCTACCAAATTCAACAAGCAAGGCATTGGCCAACTTGAGGCCGGCTAGCCAGTGAAACTGAACTTGAAGCTACATGGCTGTAAAATAAACTTCTTAACCACAAAACCACACATGCACAAGACACACACATACAATGATGATGATGATACATATTGAATGTGCGTACTTCCAATCCTGTCTCTCTTTGTGAGGTACGTGTGTAAATATGTGTGTGTGTGTGTGTGTGTGTGTGTGTGTGTGTGTGTGGATATGTGCATTTAGAGATCTGTGCATTCATCTGTATACATGTAATTCAGTGAGAGGAGATATACACACATCAATAACTGTATGTGTGTGTGCCTGTATCATCAAGACTGTGTGTTAAATGATGTGTGTAAAGAACTCGATAAAAAAATTACTATAAGTCACGTAGATACAGCATAACATTTAAGAAAATCTTTACATATTCGGCACCCTAGCAACGCCAGGTAACACTGTTCGTGTATATGTATATATATATATATATATATATATATATGTATATATATATATATATATATGTATATGTGTATATATATATATGGGTGTATGTGTATATGTATATATATTATATATATTATGGAATACTGTTGGCTTCTTGCTCACAATAATTTCTATACTTTTCATTATATATATATATATATATATATATATATATATATATATATATATATATATAATAACAATAGTAATAATAATAAATTCGAAGACTAAAATCCAAAGAGGGCTCGATAAGGATAAATATATATCAAATATATAAGAACCCTAAAGCAAATATTTATTAAAATAACAGATTACAGTTTAAGCAAAGAATCGCTGCTTTCATCCTTAACGGGATCTTCTGAAACTATATATATATGGGTGTATGTATGTATATATATATATATATATATATATATACATACACCTATATATATATATATGGGTGTATGTATATATATATATAATCTTTTACTGATTTCATCATTGGTCTGCGGTTATGCTGAAACATAGCCATCAAGGCTTTTAGGGGATCATATCGACCCTTGTATTTATTTCAGTCCTGTACTTAAATTACCGAATATGAAATTTCGTTTGGGGGTATGAAAGAGACAACTTTACACCGGTAAACAAAAATACACATGCCCCCGCCCCTCCCACAGTTTCTGTTTCCCAAATTCCACCCACAAAGTATATCTAGAATAAAAGACAATTACTCTAGGAACTGCAGCTCAGTGGTATCGAACCCGGAAACACGTGTTTATAATGTAAACTACTCCAATACATTTACCGTTTATGTTACAAGAGATGCCTGCAGTGGAGAATATCTAGTTTACAACAGGTGACTAAATACGCAGACACACATATGTTTACATAAATGCATCATTGAATACACAGGTTTACAACCGATGAAAGTCTTAGAATAAATATAAATGCCAAACCAAGTTATGAAATAGAAGATAATAATAATAATGGTTTCTGATTTAGGAACAAGGCCAACAATTTGGGGCGCAAGGGAAAGTCGATTAGATCGACTCAGTACATTACTGGTACTTTATTTTATCGACGACCCCGTCAGTTGAACTCGACAGGATTTGAACTTAGAACGTAGAAAGTCGTACCTGAATGCTGCAAAGCATTTTGTCCGACACTCTACCGATACTACCAATAGTTAGAGATTGTACACACACACGCAAATAACTAATGTGTGTGTGTGTATGATTTTTCTTTAACCCTTTAGCATTTAAACCAGCTGTATCCAGCCAGAATTCTCTCATCCTTTTCTGTTCAAACCGGCTGTAAATGGCCTCTCATACTGATGTTAAGGTATTGTTCTCAAAATAAAAAACATCAAAATCTCATAGATTCAATATTGTGAGATAATTATGTGAGGTAAAGTGTTTACCACAAGAATATAATAGTAAATACAGAGTAATGTAAATGCTAACGGGTTAAAATACCTTTTTAGCGTACTTTTCATAATAGGAAATCGAAAATGTTATTCAATTAGTTACTGAGTGAGCAAACAAGGGTGCCTCTACGTGGTCATTCAATCTGCTAGAAATGACAGCCAAATCTGCCTTCAATCACATCCATCCTTCCAAAGTTTAAGGAGATGGGGGCTACTAGTAGATAATATAGCCCTGGATACCTTCCAAAACGATAAAGGTTCATAGCAGGAATTACTTTGGTGGTTGGTCTGCTGAAAAAGGGTTAACCTAAGGTTGCACCAGAATAAGGCTTTATAATGTATTTAGTTAGATGTCTACAAGATTAAAATATTTCAATTTCAATCCCTTATTCCACCACTTTTCAGTTGATATCATACAAAGTGGGCCTAGCTTTGGAAATTTTGCTTATTCTGCAAAAAGGTTTGCTTTTTTTAAATTATTTTTTAAGACCCCCGAAAAGCTTTGAGTAAACCTATAATGAAAGACAATCAAGCCATGACTACCACTCCCTCTTTTTTAAGACCTGCAATGAGTCGTTCCCTTTCCTAAAACAGTAGTGTATAGTTTGAGAAATATATGGCTGCTATTTCTAGTGGAACAATAAGGATGAATCTAAACGTTAGAGGAAATGTGGAAAATCTTGGTGTCTTAGTGTCATGTACATGTGTGTGTCTGTAGGTCTCTGAGTGTGCGCACACATTAATGTGTGTATATAAGTACCCATACATATGCGTGTCAGAATGTGTGTGTGTGTGCGTGTACACACACACATATATATATACACACACTCACACAGACATGTATATACACACACAGACATATATATATATATACACACACACACATATATATACACAGACATAAATACACACACGTATATATATATATATACACATATATACACATATATATACACACAACACAAACACATATATATATACACACACACATATACACACTTATATACATACACACACACATACACACTTATATACATACACACATACACACACTTATATACATACACACATACACACACTTATATACATACACACACTTATATACATACACACATACACATTATATATATATATATATATATAATCTATAAAGAGAGACGTTGTAAACTACGTACCTTACACGGTGTGTGTGTGTGTGTGCGAGTTTGTCGTAAATACATATTTCGCTACCAAAATTATCTATTCCGCAAATAAAACCGCGCTATATTCATTTTCGAAGCAGATCGATAACTTATATTTAGCTCCACGCTAGCATTGATTCAAAGATAGTACGGATGTTGTGGGTGTATCTATATCTATCTATATGGACATCTTTTCGCCAATAGCAACACCACAATTTTATATATCTTGTACGCATTTCTAAGTGTGTGAAGGTGTTTCCGTATGTGTGCATGTGTATGTATGTATGTGGGCGTATTTTAAACATCATATATGGAATTTCAGTATTATATATGAAATAGAAATTAATTCAAATAAATGTTATTTACACAATAATTAAATAAACAGGACAATACTGAAGGTGGGTGTCATATGAAGGAAATGATGTTTCATCGTAGGCAATTAATTAGAGGAGATCAGTTAATCTGTCTTGTTAAATAAATAAGTTATACAATGAATCGCTAATATTTCAATAGCTATCGTTAGACAATGTAACCACAATGATTTGTTTTTATTTCTTTAATATATGATAGTTATGACAGACAGACATCACATATATACATAATATATAGATGTGTGTATGTTAGATAATCATAAACAGGCAGACAGATATTCAGATATGGAGACAAACACACACATATTTAGATACGTAGACAGAGATGGACATTGAAACAGTAAGATATAAGCGTAGAGAAAAGAGTTTAATGAATGAAAAAGAGGGCGGGAGGAAGGATGAGCAGATAAATCCGCTGATAAAGTGGCAACGAGTGGTGTTTTGAAGAGGACTAACAAGTTTAAAATATTCCATTAAAGTGCTATATATAAAGCAGAGTTATTATATGATTAAATGTTGAGTGAAAGTAAAATACAGTCGAAGTGAAGATATAATTTAATTTATTTTATAAGTTTTCGACGGGAAAAATAAACAAGTGAAAAATTAGAAGGCCAAAAAAGGTTGTGTAATAACAAATTAGCAATTAGTATATATTTTGGTGAGCAAGTTAAGCTGTGAACAATTTCCACTGGGCGGGCAGCTGACTGGCTGGCTACTTGGCTGATTCAACTGATGATGTCCGTGCCATAAAAACGTTAATTTTTCTCAATACCACCAACATTACCAGTACAACCACCATTTTCCTATATTATTATTATCACTGCTGTTGTTATTGTTGTTGCGTAGAATACACACTAGAAATTAATTTAAAATAATTTTTGCAATTAAAATATAATTCTTTTTGCTGCCGTGTCGAAACCAGAATTATACACCAATTTATTATATTCGTCATCACCGATGGTCTGGCTTTCTTTCGCAATCTTCAACTAAGTTAAAACGGTTTACTCAGCAAATGATAATATAGCACAGAAGATTGATGAAAACAATTTCGACTAAGAAGAGAGCTATGAATAACAAAGAAATCAGTTTTGCTTGGACATCAATCACCAACATCAAACGAAACTACAAGTGCCGTAATTAAGCTACAAGAGAACAAAAATGATGGTGAAGACATGAAAAAAAATAAAAATAAAAAAACACTTGGTAAGCATTAGAGAGAAACTTATTTATCGTGACCTATCTTACGTAAATAAAATACAATTTCTTGTGTTGATGGTTGATGGGACAGTGTCAAGTGTGTGTGTGTGTCAGAGAGAGTATGTACACTATATAAACAACATATTGAAATAAAGCAACTGGCCATATCTGTAGATGACAGACAGTTCTCTACTATTGACATAAAAAGAATTAACAGAAAACAAATTAAAATTCAAGTTCCACTAGCACAAATAAACAGCTAGTGTAGAAAGCAAAGTCGTTGATTGTTTTATATTACAATATGTTAGTAAAGAAAATTGGAATTTAAGCAAGAGCCAAAATCTTCAACAGAAATGACATAGTTTTGTGTTGTATTTTCCTCATTACCAAAGTAATGGCACCGATTGTGATGTCGCTATTAATAACTGTGTTAGTAGTGCTGGCTGCAAATGTTTATTATTGAAATAAACAGACGAAGCAGTTTTGTTGTAGTGAGGCAACGAGACTGTGGCTTCAGCAGATTAGGACCGAGGTTCTTCCCCACTGTTTATATATCTTAAACAATTCTCTCTATATTACACACACTAAAAAAATGACAGGAGAAAAGCCATGGTCAGTTGATTTAATCGAGTTTATATATATATATCAAGTCTATATATAATACGGAAGCCGCTAAGCTAAATTTACTATCATCCAGACTTTCATCGTTTCTTATGAAATGTTAGGAAAACATACGGATAAATAAATAATGCTTAAAGTCGCATCAATTAAACAACAAAACATCGTAAAGTTAAAGCGTATGGTTGTAATATATAGTAAATATTATTCATACGCCTCGACAGATCCAGAATGGCAGTTTCGATTAAGTATGATAACACAAAGGAATCTAAGAGGGTTACCAAAGTTTAGGTATAATACAACGACCATCAACGACACTAAGAGAGACAAATAGAAGCTAAAGTTGACGAGTGGTGGCAGAGAATTCTGCCGATCGTCTTTGCCATGTTTGGCCTATGCGGTAATTATAACAGCGGAGTAAGATTAGCTGAAGTCAGTGTCAGGGATCTCCTACAGCTGTGGACAAAAAATATGTCTTGTTCCTAAAGTTGCTGTTACTCAACAATGAAAAAACAGTCGGAGATTACCTACCTGATGGCAGCTAACATGGACATGTTGAATCACTAGTACAAACATCCAGAAACGGTAGTGTTTCGAAAAAGCATTGCTCACAGCTTAATGTTGTCAGAGACATACAGGCAGGCAGACAGGCTAGCTGACTGGAGCAGTCTATTTGTTGAAGTCAAGGGGGTGTTACTCAACCATTCAATTACTCTTTACTAGTAGCAACACAACGACTAAGAGAGACAGAAGAGGGAGTGAGAAGCGGCGTGTTGCTATTAACAGCTAATTAAATAATATAAACATCTATCAGTCTGTCTATTTATAACTATCTATTTGAAAGACGGTGTATGCGTGCGTGAATGTACTTCTATTTTTATTTATTATCAATATTTATTTTTATTCGGTTCTACCCGTGGACTTATCAGCTCGCACACCCCTTTGGAGTTGAATAGACAGAATTACGGTGCTTGGATATTTATTCCCTTCCTCATTCAGGGAGTTAGCTATTATTGGCCCACGTTGCTAAATATAGTTGTTTGACCTTTGCAACGAAACTATAGATATTCTTTTCCCCAGCTCATTGCAAATGCAAAAACAAATCAATAGCAAGGCTTTAGAAGTTAATACTAACCTCAATCGCTTCACTATTGCTTCTCTTTATATGCATATTGCTGACAGTACATGCAGTTGTTACAGCTGTATTTGTTGTTGTTGTTGCCGCTGCTGCAAACCAAGAACTAGGGGCGGCACTGGTCTGGGTTGGGTGTCTAAACAATTGCGGCATTACTAAGACAAGGATCCACCCAGGTTGGCAGTAGTAACTGCGGTAGAGAGTGCATACATCGCATGTGCATTAAACAAGAAACGGCAATCGAAGCAATTGCCATAACGCTCGTGCGTGCGCACGCCCGCGCACACACACACACACACACACTCACACACACACTCACATAACACAACTAAAGCATTAAAAACTACCGGAAGGCAGGATTTTGTTTACACACACAGAAAAAGAGAACGAGAGAGAGAGGGAGAAATGGATGTTAGTATATCGGTATGGTTGCATCAAGCTGAAATGAGACTGCACTAATTTACAGCAAAAAGGATGCGTGGCTAGGCTAAGCGGGTTACGAGAGCAGTGGTAGAGATATTGGTATATAGATAGAAATACTTGGACAGCTGACGTAACACATCATACGGGATACAAGCCGTAAAAGAATATGGAATATGCAGATGCAAGCTTAATATATAGTAAATCGGAATATTTAAAACCAAATGTAGTTAAGTGATTGTTAAAATGCAACAGAAAAACATGAAAAATTACAACTGGAAGCTCTTTCTGCGTGTAACATAAGCTAATTTAACTAAATATGTGATTTCGAGTTGTTTGGTAGCGTGGAAGTTATAATGAATAATTACTAAAAGTCACTTAAGTAAAATAACACATATGTTAGTCATATGTGTGTGCGTTATCTTTGCATTGTTATATATATATATATATATGTCCGTATAATACACACGGACATGGATTCGCATGAAGTAGATACTTAGGGAGATATAATAGTGTAATCAAACCAAGCTGCAGACATTTTTTTTTTTTTTTTTTTTTTTTTTTTGGTTCGCTCAGTGTGTGAATAGAAAAGGAGAGAAAGAGAAAATTAGAAAGCAATGAATGTAAGAAACACGATGATGTAATACTATTCTAGTCTTGAAAGACACGCAGGGATTTCAGTTACTAATAAAGCAAGCATGACAATTTCAGATAATAGGCTTTTTATAGGGGATATATATATATATAGTCCAATTGAATCTAGAGTACTCTTTTATCGATATTCAGTCATAGTTTCTGTTTGTTTTCTTTTTCTTCTCTTTTTTTACTGTTTACTTGGGGGCGGAAGAGCAGTGCATATGACCTTTTTCTGGGTCTCGGTGGCTGGTAGATTATCCAGGCGGAGGACAGGCTCATCAAACAGGAAACCTTGACCGAATGCTTGCAACAGAATAGAATTCATTGCAGGCACCCAGGGACTAGATTGTGGTATTAAAGAAGGCAATGGTTTTAGTTTATTACCCGAGTAGAGCAAAGTGCGATTTGAGTGTAGAATACAGAAAGCTGGAACGAATACCACAAGGCATCTAATCCGATGCTCTAACATGTCTGCCAATTCCCCACAGTCGACTGGTACTTTGTTTTATCAACTCCAAAAGGATGAAAAGCAAGGTTGACCATGGCAAGATTTGAACTTAGAGCACAGACAGCTGGAACAAAGTCCATAAGGCATTTTGACTGATGCTCAAACGACTCTGCCAACACACTGTCAAGCTTCCAGCTAGTGTTACAGTTACAGTCCACACCAATCTTTCACCATATTGTAGTAAGTCTCTGGGGTCAACCTTACTTTGCTGTTGGTATAGCTAAAATAGTTACTAGTAATAATTTGAGAACAATTTCATTAACTTAGAATATTCCTATAAAAGAATTGCCCATGTAGCCAGTCATTTAATAAAACTTATTTTATCAACCCAAATTTGAAGATCTCTGTCCTCAAACCCTTTACATGCTATCACCACCCAACTTCTTTTACCACAGCCACAGAGTAGATGAGCTGCCCTTGCCTACTGAAGGAAGGTGGCGGATTGGTTTTGACTATAGATTTGGCTGAAGCCAACCTATAGCCTCTTTGGGTCCTTCTTCAGTGATGTCAACACTCCCCAGCTCAATTGGAAATGCCTAAGCTGCTGCCAGTCTTTATATATGTTTATTATTGCAGTGACCATGACCCTTTTTCAAGCCCTTCAAGAATGGTGGGAGAGAGCAGGGAAGTATCCTTAAACCAAAGATCTGGCCTAAATGCTTGTAACAGAGTGGAACCCATTAAAGGTACCTAAGGGCCAAGAGGTGATGTTAAACTAGGTGAAGAATTAAGTTTACACCCAAAGTAGAGAAACGTTCTAATAATTCCACCAATCCACTGCCTGGGGTTGGTACTTGATTTTATCGACTCAGAAAAAATGAAAGGCGCAGCTCACCTATTAAGGATTTGAAGTCAGAATGCAGAGAGCCAGAACAAATTCCACAAATCATTTTGTCTTACAACCCTACCAAATTGTCTTCTTAAAGTCGCAATAGACAGCAACTAAGCAAATTATCTCATTGATAAAGCAAACCAAATGCTGCTCTAATTTTCCCATTTAGTAAGACTTATCCTCTCTTGTTGGTGACACTGTCAATTTCCACATAACTAGTTTGCAAATGTGGTCCTTGAAATATTTCCACACCAGGAAAGAGTTATGCAGGTTCCTATTTACTGATTTGTTCTATATTGAGTGTACAGGTCATAAATTTGTGGTTTATGTAACCAACTACCTAAAAACTGTGGACAACTTATCCATCATATCTGCTAACCTGACAAAAAATACGATCTGAACGACCGATTTTGATTTGTCCAAGTGCACATCGGAGCACTTGGGAAATCAAAATCTTATGGCTGGAGGTACCTGAAAAGACTAGTGAGGCTTTTGCACACACCCTCATATCTGCTAAACTCACACAGTCCATACATGTAGCCAAGATGCCTTTCCAATCACCCATTAGCACTAATTAATGAGATCATCATCATCATCATCATCAGGTTTAGCGTCCGTGTTCCACGCTTGCATGGGTTTGGACGGGGGTTTTCCCACTTGAGGCAAGAGTGGTTGTCTTGCTCGCATAGGACTGTCTGGCGGGTTTTCTACAGCTGGATGCCCTTCCTAACACCAACCACATTTACAGTGTGGGGCTGGGAGGTTTTTACCGTGTTGCCTACACGGACACATTACAGCGTGGACTGTCTGGCGGGTTTTCTACAGCTGGATGCCCTTCCTAACACCAACCACATTTACAGTGTGGGGCTGGGAGGTTTTTACCGTGTTGCCTACACGACCACATTTACAGCGTGGACTGTGTGTTTTTTTGTTGTGACACCTACACGATCTCATTTGTTTCGGCCTGGATGTTGTGGGACCAACATAACTTTACATTGAAAGGGGCGGTGTGGATGGGGTGGAGGTGGTGGGATGGGGGTGTGTTTTGATAGAGATGCCTACTGACTGTAGTAGGTTTTTACTTTGTATTTAGGTAAGGCGGGTCTTCTCTATTACTGAGTACCGCCAAAGGTCTCGGTCCAGTGACATTGTCTTGGAGAGGTGTAAGCGTGTGAGGTCGGAATTTATCAGCTCGTCCCATGTTTTTCTGGGTCTGCCTACTCCGTGGCTACCGTCTATCTTTATTGCCCTGCACTTTGTTATACAGCTGTCGTGAGATGTTCCTAGCAATATCGCTAGATGTCTAAAGAAATCTGGCCTTCCAGTTCACTATTTTGAAAGAAGGCTACATATGTTAGAAGTATATTTGCATAATATAAACAAACATACTTTCACAGAAAACAAAAATACATGTTACTCATGGTACTGTGTATTCATTATTTTGTTTAATTAAAATATGTTATATCTATGTTAATGAAAGTATGGTACTGTTTCTTTACATGTAACTTTATTTTTTAATTAGCAAATAGAGTGGGCATATGCACTTCTGCAAATTAGAAGCAATATACACTTGAACCCATGGCTGACAAAGTATTGCCTAGTTGTTTGCCAAAATAATTTGCGGTTCTAATGTCAATATCACTATTTTTCAGACAGACTAAATATAAAATACATATATAGGCTATAAACATTAAATATACTGTCACATACAGAAATGAGCTCAAGCTAATCTTAAAAAAACTGAACTTAATGCCCATAACGTCATTGATTTAATTAAGCACTGAATAGTTGTATATTATGCAGTATTGTGTAACAAATAGCAGTAGGACAAGAAGTAAAAATGTCTGCTGGAAATACTAAGTCAAAATATAACAGCCTACAACACAACAAATCTGATTTTTGTGGTTAGGAAATTGAAGGAAGAAGGTTAATAAGTATTAAAGAATGTGTATCAAATGAAAATAAAATCTAACATTATGTCTTAAAAATTATGAGAAAGTGTTAGTTGAGCATATAACTTCTGCTTCATTAACAATGAAAGATGATAGAAAATATGTCACTTTTGTCACTTTTAACACCAGTTGGAGAAATACACAAACATAAGGAATGCAAATTCTGGAATTTATAATATAATAGAGATTTGAAATGGGAAATGAAGAACTTGATGGTATTTTTCTAAAATCAGTTACTTAACACTGTCATTATATTTCTAATGAAGGATGCTGTTTATGATTTTAAAGTAATTTTGAAAAGAATTGAGAATTTAGAAGGAATTGTAATATGTCTAACAATCTCATTGATTAAGTTGGTATTTGGAACGTGATTTAACAAAGGTTCTTACATAAAATTATTTTGGAAGGTTTTAAAATAAATATAAGCACTTTAAAACAAACAAGTTTGTATTGTCGAACCAGGAGGTTCTGAAAAGTTTTGTATCAAAAGGGTTAATAAAACTGTTTGACGAATAGGAAGAAGACCCAAAATGGGATGAATTTAATCAGCAAAGAATGATGATAATAATTCTTTCTAACATTGGAACAAGGCCAACAATTTGAGAGAAGTGGGAAAGTTGATCACATTCACCCCAGTGCATTACTGGTACTTTAATTTATCGACCCCCATTAAGATGAAAGGTAAAACTAACCTTGGCAAGGTTTGAATGCACAGCATAAAGGGCTGTAACTCTATGCTGCAAAGCATGGTGTCCAATGCTCTACCAATACTGCCAATCTACTGCCTTTATAATGATAATAATGGTTTCTGATTTAGACACAAGGCCAACAACTGGGGGAGGGAGTGAAAGGCAATTAAATGGACTCTAGTGTGTTACTGGTACTTTATTTTATTGACTTTGTAAGGGTGAAAAGTAAAACTAAGCCCGGCGGGATTTCAACTCATAACATAAAGGGTCGTAACTATATTCTGCAAAGCATGTTGTCTGATGCTCTACCGATTCTGCCAATCTATCAGCCTTTATAACAATAATAATAATAATAACAACAACAAACAGTAGAAAACAAAGCATATGAAATACAGGGTGAAAAGCAAATTGTGGAAGTGGTTCTCGGTAGTTCAGCCAGATTTAGTTCATGATTACAAAGGCACTTTGAAAGTAATTATAATAGTAGTAAATTTAGCAGCTGAAAGATCATAATAAAATACTGAACCAGAAAGTAAGAAATTAGTTATCACTAATGAAATATACTCTAAAGAGTATAGTTTCATTTTATTTGTTTTATCTTATTTTATTTGTTTGTTTATTTATTATTTTTTTAATGAAATAAAATTTGCATTCAGAAAAGGTCTTCAACTTTACTGGCGAAACGATCAAATGGAATAAACTTTTTTCAGTTTTTCAGATTAAACCTTTTTCGAATGGTTTAATCATTTGATCAACTGATCAATCTGCTCATGTAATTAGCATATAAGCAGTTGAGTATTCCACAGATACATGTACATATGTATCCTTAACATGATTCTCAAGGAGATTCAACATGGCACAATATGTGACCAGGTTGACCCTTTGAATTACAGGTACAGTCTGGCTTCCTAACAGTTTCTGTCAGCCCAATTTCACTCAGAAAACTTGGATTGACCCAAGGTTATGAAATATGACACTTGCCCAAGATGCCATGCAGTGGGTTCAAACATGGAATCTTATGATTGTCAAAACACTATGTTCAAATGTCTTGTATATAGAATATGCTTTGGAAATAAAAAGACAAATTACTTTTTCAGAAAGTATTATTTTTTTTTATATTTACTAAGAACAGGTGTAAATTTTAAATTAATAAATTATAAAGATTCAAATTTAAAGGTATTAAAAAACAACACAATCACATCCCTTCAAAATAACACAACCAACCTACAGCTTCCTTACTAACCAGGTTACAAATTACACCACTCTTTGAGATTCATCTTGAGTGAATCCCCTATAGCAACCAGCTTTATCACGAGCCATGACACCATAACTCAAAAGTATAGTAGAATGAACAGGTTAAGTTTAAAAGTAGAAACTACAGTAAAATAGTAGCTCCATAATTGTAACTAATTACAAAAAATTATAATAAATACAATTAAATATATGTATTTTTATATCAAAATACATATTACATTGTAGATAATCAGCAGCCAATTAATTGGTATCGGCTGATAAGTCAAATCCAATTAATCAGTAATTGGCCAATTTACTTTAGTGCATCCTTACTTCATTGGATATTATTTTACCAACTTCAGTGGAATAAAAGGCAAAGTTTGCTTCAGAAGAATTTGATTCCCAAGCATAGAATAAAATTAAATAATATAAGTCTACTGCTATGCCAGTTCTGTTAACTCTGCATATATTCAAAATAGATTAATTACTTACAAACTGATTTTTCACAATAAGTAGACAATAACAAAATTTCCATTTAACCCTTATCCATGGGCCCTGAATTTATGACATAATCATGGGACTGCTGGCATACAACATATCTTGAGCATTTTTAAACTTAGCAGAGGTCATCCCTGTCCATATCTGAACACAGCCAATTTCTTCCAGAGAGATAGAAGTAAAATAAAGGAGAGGTAGAGAGAGAGAGAGAGAGAGAGAGAGATGAATGAAAGAGAGCTAGAGAGAAAAAGAATCAATACTTTATCAACCTTCAAAGGGTGGAAGGCAAAGTTGACCGTGGCAGGATTTGAACTTGGAATGCAGTGTGTCAGAAGGAGTACTACAATGAATTCTATCCAACATCCTAGTTACTCGGCCAATTCATTACCTTAATAACAAAATTTAGAGGCCAGAGTTTTTGAAATAGAAATGTTAATCATAATCAAAAAAACTAATTTATATTCTTTAATTACATTTAAAAAAATGAAATTTGTTTTATATTGTAAGTAAATCTAAACAGGTTAATTGATGAAAAGTGTAAAATGAAAAGATATTTACTTTTCATTGTCTATCTTGTTGGTTGGACGCCATGCTTTGCAGCAAAGAGTTACGTCCCTTTACGATCTGAGTTCAAATCTCGCCGAGGTTAACTTTGCCTTTCGTCCTTACGGGGTCGATAAAATAAAGTACCAGTAATGCACTGGGTATTTGCTGGCCTTGTGCCAAAGTAGAAACAATTATTACTGAAGTATAGAGTTACCTCCCTGTATGATCTGAGTTCAAATCCCACCGAGGTTAACTTTGCCTTTCATCCTTCAGGGGTTGATAAAATAAAGTACCAGTAATGCACTGGGTAATTGCTGGCCTTGTGCCAAAAGTAGAAACAATTATTAATGTAATTGTATATGGAGTTATGAAGCAAGACAAATTATTTTAAAAGAAAAATGTAATTTAAACATAGTTGACCTTGGTAATTCAAGTTTAAATGTCAAACTTTGTAGTTTGGGTCAAGGACGTAGAAAGGCTTTTGGCATGTCTCTAAGCTATGATTTAAAATTGTAACTTTTTTTACCTTTTTATGAGGCATAGGATGAGCCATGATGACACAAAATTCAGAGATGGTGGAAGTGGCAGAGTATTAGATAAGTTCAAATTGAAAAATAAATAAAATAGAAATTTAAAAGAAAATAAGCCACATGTCATTCGATAAGAAGATGAAGATTATGATGGAAAGATGATGCCATATGGCAGGAAGTTCCTAAGTGTGTCAAGAAAATAATTAACAAGAAAATTAGAAGATAATAATAAAGTGAAACATATAGTAACATTTCCTACTAATTTTATTATTTTTCATATAAAGAAGAGTACTAGAGGGAAGTAATATGACTATTTTTTACTTGATATGTTAAAGAATTATCTAATAAAAAAAATGCAATTACAAATAGACACACAAATTGGTTTTTCTATTAGATATTTCTTTATTTGCCACAAGGGTGCACAAGAATAGGGGACAATACAAAGACACATGCGGGGGATTTTACATACAGTCGTGTAAAAAAAATATAAAACAAACAATTATAACAATCGAAATCCCCAATAGGGGGGAGACGCCACAAATGGGTTGTTTAATACCCCATTGATAGAACAACCCTTAACTTCAGGAGCGTGTTGTGCAAGTGCTCCCTTCTTTAACCTACAGGCTTATAAACAGAGAAGGCCCAATCACTCGGGCCATTTTCGCTTCATTCACCCACCTTTCAGTAAACTTACTGGGCTGCAGTGCCTCTCTCTCCACTCTGATTCTTCTTCTAAAGTGATTCTTAAAGAAGGGAATCAATTGCTGTCCGGAGAGAAAGGCATCTGTCCTCAGTCCTCTCAATCTCGTCCACCATATAACCTCTTTCACCATAGCCACTGTACAGAGGAAAACCGCCTCTCTTTCGTTTTTGAAAGAGGCTGGCAGTTTGATCCTTACTATGGACTCAGCAGTCAACTGGATTTGTCCCATACGCGACAGTAGTTGTTCTGCATAGTTCCACAGGTCGCTTACGCCCGGGCAGTGTACAATTGTGTGCAAGACGGTTTCAATGTCCTGCTCGCATCTTGGACACGTCCTCTTGGAAGGATCCCTGCCGGGGCGTCTGTGCCTGTAGATCTTATCTCGAATGGGTAGAGCTCCTTAGTAGCACTGCCAGGCCAGGCACCTCTGGAAGTTGTCCATAGGTCCCGGACGGAAAGTCCTACCGAACAGACTGGTGAGCTTGTCGTCTTCGACGCCTAGAGTCTCCCCGAGCACATCGTCGCACTTGTAAAGTACTAACCCTCTATAGAATGTTGAAGTGGAGTCTCCACTGATTGCTGTGCCTGCCTGACAGAGGACTGTGAGCGCCTGGGCGCATTCAATGTGCCAGGCGCCCATCTTCTTCGGTCTTCGCTTGACCCAGGACTGCAGCTCCGTCAGCAAGACAAGTTGTGGGAAGGCCTGTCTCACAAACGGTGCCCACACCGGTTGGTCAGTGAGGAATACCTGAAGATGCCATAGCCTCAGCACATGTTTGCGCATCATTAGCCATGGCATGCCCAGCCCTCCGTTGGAAGGGTGTTGACAGCAGACGGATCACTTCACCAGTGGAGCCTGCTTCTTCCACAGGAACTGGAAGGGCATGCGTTACATCTTGGTGAGGTATTCATGGGGACAAGGCAAGACAGTCAAGCGGTAGTAGATGACGGACGCTATGAAGGTGTTCGCCACCTCCACTCGAGCTTTTAAAGACAGTTTGCACTCTACCCACTTCTGAGTGAGCGCAAATACCTTGGCCATGACCTCGTTCCAGTTTTTCTCCACCTGGAGGTTCTTAAAACATCAATATGTCTCTCATAGGGCAGTTAATTTGGTAGAGTTGTTAGAGCTTTGGATATTTGTTCCAAGTCTGAGTTCTGATTTCAAATCTCACTTTAGTACATTTTGCCTGTCATTCTTTCAGGGACAATAAAAAAAATACCAACCCAGTGTTGGTGCAGCTCTCTCTTCTTCCAGATGTTATGTCCTGGGTGTTCCACTAGATCAAATGAAAGAGGGCTAAGAAGGTGTGCACACAACTGCATAGGCACCTAAAACCCAGAGCGAAAGACAGATATGGTAGTTATAACTCCCATATAGAGTGCAATGAGATGAAATAGAACATTCATCACAATGTCGAAGGAAATTCACAGACACAGTCTGGCTTGAGTGGATGTTTGTTAGAAGCTCGCATGAGAAAGAAAAAAAAGTAAAGAGAAAAATCTTGATTATAAATAAGAGAGAATACAAATGGCAATAGAGAATGTTGTTGCTAGTTTATATCAACTGGTGTGCAATGAAAATAGATAAATATAGTATTACTATTATAAGAGTTTATGGAATTTTTAGTGCTGGAAAACGTTAAAGAGGCAATAGTAAAAGTAATTATTACAGTTTTAGGAAAATGAATTACATATATCTAAATTGCTTTTAGTAATCTTTAACTTTTTTTCATACCAAACCACCTGAAACTGCTTATGGTTGTGAACATGGCCCCGAGATACTTGACCAAGATACTTGACCGTCTCTATCTGCTTCAGTGGAACTCCATTCATATATAGAGTGTCTCAGTTTTCGCAGTGCTGATTTTCATTCCAGCCATGCAGCACTCGGCATCAAACCTATCAAGTGCAAGTCAAAGATCATCTTCTGTTGAGTTAAATAACACCATGTCATCTGCAAATTCCAACCAACTGATTTTACACCTGCAAATCATGATACCACTTCTGAACTGGTTGCACATATCAATCCTGTTCATGTAAATAACAGAATTGATATGTGATTTATATCAGTGTAGTGATGAAGTATTCAAAAGATCTCAGGAAAAACAACAAACAGGAGTATAAATTATATAATTATGCTGTGAGGAAGAAAAAGGAAAATTCAACATTTTGGACAGTGGTCCTTCAATGATAGCAGGAAAAAAAACAGAAAATAGAAGGTTACATGAAAAGTATTTGAATTTTTCTGTTCCTGCCACAGTATGTAATTATATACTTTGAACTCCTGTTTATTATTTTGTTGTTTCCCCAACCCCAGTGGAGATTTATATGATAAAAGAAATTATCTGATTAAACTAATCTATCAAGAAATTAGAAACAGAATCCATTGGTACATTAGTACACTTTTCTTTTTCAATTATAGCTTTTCCCTATCTAGTTTCTATGTCAAACTTCCAGTTTTCTTAGGTCAGTCTATACGTCAACCCATTCCCTCTTGTCTACTCCAGTCTCCAGAACTAATAAGCACATGTTTAAAGCATTTGCTAACCCAGTTCTCACCATTATTTCTTTCTCCACAGTGAAAACATTTGATTATTTTCTAGAATAAGCTGTACTTGATATTTGTAATTCCTAAATATATATATTAAGATCTCAAGTCTTAGTTTATCCTTTGAGCTCATGTTCCCTCTCCGGCATACCATTCACAACTCATTTTATTCAAGCTACAGAGAAAACTACTTGCACTGCTCAAGTTTCACAGTTATATAAAAAAAATTTTTTTTTTTAAACACAGCAACAAAAATGTAAACAAGCATCATATAACTTTATACGGGAAAATATTCTTTTGATGTCTACAAGAATTTAAAAAAATAACATTCATAAAGAGTGAAATCCTTCAGATTCCATTTAACACTATTTTATAATTCCCCAAGAAATTATTATCTTCATCCTAAACAAACGACCTCCATGTTTTTATTTCTTCTCTCTTCATTCACACATTGATTGATTATCATTGAATAAATCACAAAACCACATAAGCAAAATATTAATAACATTTAGGACAACACTTTAACCCTTTAGCATTTAAACTGGCCATATCCGACCAGAATTCTCTCATCTCTTTCAGTTCAAATTGGCAGTAACCAGCTACTCATACTTATGTTAAGGTATTGTTCTAAAAAATAAATAATATCAAAATCTCATAGATTCGATATTATGTGAGATAATTATGTGAAATAAAATGTTTAATGTAAAAACATAATATTGAATATAGAGTAATGTAAATGCTAAAGGGTTAAAGTTAACATTCAAAACAATATTAGATAATTAAACCAACTATTTCATAACATAAATATTTCTTTAGAGGCATGATGAACACACCAGCTCCCATATCTCCTCTTTCATTTTTTAAAGGAATTTATTAACTATAAATTACATAAGATGAGGCCTAGTTGTTGAACAGTTAAAAAAGTTAAACCCATTCATTGTGTTGAATGTTGGATACAGTCTCTTGTTTCAGTCTACATAACTAAAACAGCTGTTCTATTTTGAGCTGATTGAAGGAAAAGCTATTTTTAAAAAAAACTATCTCTAAAATATTAATTTACATATCTGAAATTTAATGTCTATTTTCCATGCTTGCATGGGTTAGACAGGTCGTCATGTTCTCAGACTAGACTAGTAATGTGACTTGTCATGCTCACATGTTCTGTTTTGGTTTGTTTCTACAACTGGATTCCCTTCCTAGTGCCAACCACTTTACAGTCTCTACTGGAAGCCTTTTATCATGACTCCAGCACTATCACCTTAGAGGATGGACTGGATGCTCTTTATTGTGGCACCAGCCATAACACTTTAAAGAGTGAGCTGAGTGCATTTTACCATGGCACCATCACTACCTTATTTCAACACTACTCACTATGTCCTTGGCCAGGCTGTAGAGACAGTGATGGGAGTGGTAGGTTGTAGGATGTCTAGATGAATATTTTTTGTTAATTTTGCAGCATATATTTCTATTATATATTTTAGTTTGCAACCAAAACTCACAATACCTTTTGTTTTATTTACCAACTGTCCATTTTTATTCTTACATTCAATATAACCATTCTAATTTAAAACATGTCAGCTGCAGAATTGTTTAGATCCTTGCTGATGCAAAACTCCATTGTCTTTTGTGATATGAAATCGAAGTGAGGAAATTATTTAAGTGAGTGATAGTTGGGCTTTGAAGTGTATGTGTGAGACTTGTAGTCAGTGTAAATGGAGAAGACAGACCTTCCAGCATGTACTGGAAATATTTTACACTACTGTTAACAATTTTGCCTCAGTGTACTGTACTTTGTTTCAGCCAACCTGAGATGCTTAGAGAAAAAAGGGGTTGCCAAACACCCTTAACACATTGCAGCTTAGATTTGTCAGCTTAGATATTCTTGATTTTCAGAAAGGCAACAGAATTTGTATGATCAAGAGTGACAAGCTGCTTCTTTTATGTTCAATTCCAAAATATATCCATGAGAGGTTAAAGACGTTCCCCACAGTGAAAATAAAATGATGATAAAAGCTGATCTTGCCAAGAAACTCTCCTAATTTCTTCCTCTCTCAACTAAAATCTTGCTGAAGTTAACTTTGCTTTTCATCTTTCAAAGTCAATAAAAGATAGTATTTATCTAGAGTAGTGGATCCACAAAATTGTTAGTGTTAAACAAGATGCCTTGTAGTATTTTTTCTAACACTTTATGTTCTGATTTAATCAGTTGCTCAGTTTAACACCACCATCTGGTCCTTTGGTGCCCTTAAGTCTCATTCCCTCTGTTGCAAGCATTCAGGCCAGGTCTCTAATTTAAAGATAGCTTCTACCTTCCACCCACACATCTGAAAAATATAAAGGGTCATTGAACAGTGCCCTTCCCTCCCTAAAAATGTTAGCAGTAAGAAGACATATGAAATGAAGTCTTTGAAATGATCAGAGGACGTCTTTGAAATGATCAGAGGACTCTCTAGATGTAGTTGCTATCTTTTGTTACTAAGGTAACCTAATTAACTGAGAAGTGTTTTGAGAGCATAGTAGCCAGAGAAAGAACAGGGTCTGGGTCTTCAGGAGCTATTATCTCTGCTGGCAACAGAGGAATTCATTTTTAGAGTGAAGGGTAATGTGAAGTGTTATGCTGCATGGTAGTGTGACATGGACATTGAATGCTGAGGATGTGTGAAATGAACATGCTTTGTTGAATATCTAATGTTAGTGTGTACAAATGATGGAGAACAAACAAACTGAGGGAAAAGCTAGGAACAAATGGAATCAGATGTAGTGTGCAAAAGAGAAGATTGATAAAGGTAGACAATGTGTAGAAGATGACAACTGTGTAAAGAAGTGTCAAGCAAGTCATGTTGAAGGAATCTGCAGTACAAGATGTCAAAGAAAGACATGGAAAGAAGTAGTGAAATCCTATTTCAGGAAACTGAACACCGTGAAGGAGATGACAAAGACACATCCAACCCAAGCATATATATATTAATTCAAAATATTAAGAAAAATAGAACTTCTTGTGATCAAGTATATTTTATTATACATATTTCAGAGGTACTGAGCTAACTTCAACAGTACGTCCTCATCAGATAAAATAAGATGATGCATGACATACCCTGACATAGTGGATGGTTAAGATCCAGTCATGGTAGAGAGTAAGATATGACAAAACTCAATATTTATATACCTTAAGATTGATACATGAAAAAACTTACATATAATACAGAGGGTGCGTGTAAGAAAGCTTAAAAATACATAACAGTAATTTACATAACTGTTAGAGATTCAAATAATTATTGAAGAAAGAGGAAAGAAAAAAAGACAGAGAAAACAGATGAGGGGAAAATATAGCTAGAAGAGGTATAGAGAGCAAAAGAGAATTGATGAAGGAAAGGGAGACAAAGAGGAATAATTATAATTATAGGGAGGGATGAATTATATATATCTATACATAACTATACATTTGGGCATAGCTATGTGATAGAGTAAACTCGAATCATTGAATTATTGAATTATCTAGAAATATTCATCAATCTAAATCCTAAATATAACTGGGTGTAATCAATAAAGGTTAATTTCCTTAGTTAATTAGTTATATATACTATCCAAACGTATCCGGTTGACCGTTAACTTTCAAATCATTTAAATTAGTTCAGAGTAATGAATTAATTAAAGTGTATAATATTTCAGGCTATAAAAGTTTATAAATATCTGTATTAATATTAAAGTATACTATCATATTTAATTTATAAAATCATATTTTATGAATTCATATTTAAACTATTTGCAAACATGAGAGAGAAGATATGCTATTTTTCATCCTCTCGAAGGTAAATCTTAATAATTTTAATATAATATATTTAATTATTTATATTATATTGAAGATAATTCGCATTATATAATTTATAAAATAATTACAGTTATAATTTAAAAAAATTCAGATTAACAATTAGAATGCCTTAAAGCATCAAAAGGCCTTATAATTAAACTTAAAAAAGTTTATTATTAAATTAGATATATGCATTTTTTCTAAATATAAACAAAGATTATATTGTCTAAAGATTAAGATGATATCTATCATTTATATATAACATAATATAATACAATAAATAAGTTACTGATAATATTGTTAAAAATTTAGGTTTTAGATCAATTATTATAATAAGGTCATGTAACACATATATACTATAAATATACAAGTCAAACTTATTGAATCATACAGATAAGAATCTAATTCAAAGTAAAAAAGCGATCTTAGATTTTCTTTATAAATTTATATAGTAGTATAATGTGTCTGCAAACATGAGAAAGAGAAAGCCTAAGGATTTCATTGAGTTTTGTTAATATTTTGAATTAATATTAATAACTCCGGAAAACCATTCCTGTTGAGTGCTTCCAATCTATTGTAAAACTAATTCTTTGATTTATTCATTGAACCTTGTTTAACCTTTAAATATATATATATATATATAGTCCTATTTGAGCGAGACATGGTCACCCAACCTAACTTGCCTCAAATGGGACAAACCCATCTAACCCATACTAGCATGGAAGATAGATGTTAAACGATGATGATGATGATGATATACACACACACATACATGCAAACATGGTATTAAAAAATATGCAAATAGATACAAAATTGTGCAAGTGCATATGAAGAAAGAAACTAAAATGTAACACACACACACACACACACACACACACACACACACACACACATACATACACTCGCATAGATTTCAGCTTTGGTGACCTTCCCAGCTTTCTATTCCTAAGCCAATCTTCCTCTAAGAAACAGCAGCAAATATGCAAGCCAGCTATTGGTTTATTTGCTTTAATATCAATCTATTCTTGGCCACTTTTCACGCAGCTACAACCTGACAATATTTTTTCAGAGGAATATGTTGGAAAGCATGTACAGTTTAGCCCAACTATCACTGAGAAATCATACCAAGAAAGAAAGAAAACAGGAAACAACTTTGATGCTATCTCAAATAACTATTTCAGGAAGGTAGCCATCTGTAGAAAACAGGTAATGAAAGAGAAAAAAAGTTTGATAGCTGCCGACATCCTGAAAGAACAAATTTTAGCGCCTAAGATTTTTAAGCTAAGGTCATTATTACCATAGTTCATGTTTGGAAATACTTTCTTGCACTCCTAGTTAAGTATATAATAATTTTCATCCTGGATTATGTAATGAAGTAGCAGCAGAAATTCTTTCATTAGCATAGTTCTTTAAACTTGGCTTTTATCCATTCTAAGTAGTTTCAAAATATTTTTCCATTGACAGTAACTTCTTTCACTCTTTTTATTTATCTATTTGTTATTACTCCTGTTTCTACCTCTGCTTCAGATGTATGAAAGGCATGTGATGGTGAAAAGGATTTTAATTTCTCTCTATAGCTGAGTCATTTTATCATTCTTAACTTGTGTTGCTTTAAAATATTTCTATATACATTTCCCTGTGCATACACACACCCTTAAATATTTGTGTACACTTGGATATTTACATATGGACAAATACATTGGAATGGGTAGGTTAAGACTTTGGATTACTGATCACCATGGTATTGTAGTTATAACTCATTACATCCATTATGTTGTATTCTAAACCACTAGTTTTAGATCAGTAGTTCATAGCTCTTTCTGCTCATTCACAACAATTTTATTAATGGGCATTGAATATGGAGTTTATCCAATAGCTAGAGAGAAAGGAAGCAAGCATGCTCTGCAGGATGTATAATGGTAGTGTACAGGAATAATAAAGGCAGTGAATGAGCAAAGTTCTTAGAGGCATCATATTTAAAATGTCTTGGTATTTGTTCTAGCTCACTGCACTTTGAATTCAAATCCCACTGAGGTCAACTTAGTTTTTCATACTTTTGCCATTGATATATGTTTCAGCCTGGAAAGGGATGGGCTCCAACAGGTTTTAAAATGCCCAAAACATGTTGTGTGTTAGGACAGCACTGCTATGATTCCATTAGGAGTTAAGGGACTTTTACATGAATGACAAATCAGAGATAAGTTGAGAGAAAAACTGTGTATAAGATTAATTATATGTGATGAGCAGGAGAGCAGATGGCATTAGTACAGAAACATAGTGTGTATGGATGATGCTGTTGTGTGAAGAAGTCCCAGGAGTTCCAAGTGTAAGTTGTAGAAGAGCATGACCAAGAAAAACCTAGGCAGTGGTGAGGAAAAGTGATCTCAAGATGCTAAACCTCACAACAAAAAAAAGATGACAAGAAGAAGCAAGTAGAGGAATGCTGTATTGTAGAAGACATGTCTAACACATGTAAGCATGGATAAATGGATATAGGAACAACAATGATGATATAATTCTAAGTTAGGGTGAGGAACCAAACTGTGGACTTCTGATGATACTCACCTGATTGATATAACATTGTAAAGATTAGATGAGACTTTAGAAAAGAATCATAATTGTGCCATGATATGCATAGACATTAGAGTTTAACTCTCTGAATAACAACGTGCTCAAAACCAGTCCTGGTTCTATGAAATACAACCAGCTGTTTTAAAGGGTTCATGTTTAAATTGAAATTTTCCCACATAATTTTATACAACAACCACATGTTAAGTAATGAAACAATTCATAATTTTAGTCAATCTCTCAAAATTCTTCATTAATTAATTGAAAGAGATTTTTATTTGATTATAAATAGGGTCATGAAAGGGTTAACTATGTACTTTGAATTTATTTTTCTGAACTCTTAGAGAAAATATGTCAGTAGGCTAATTTCAGAGGGAATTAGCCATTGAGGCAAAAGTATATAATTCTACTCTACCATTTGTATGGAGCATAATGATAAAATTATGGTAGCAGGGAAACATGATACTTCAATCAGCATAATAATAAAATGTAATGACATTAAAAGATAACATTTTGATGGCAAATAAGGGAACTCTATGAATATAATGAAGTTTGTCAAAACATAATTAATGGAACAATGAAATTAACATTATGTGTAGATTAATTTGGTTTTATTTTTAATTCATTCATAGAACATAGCATAATGTTAATTGAGTATCTATCATACACTAATGCCTTACTTGAATTGGGACTACTTAAGCATTCCCAGTCTATTTTTAATATAATTTAGGCTGAGTGTGTCTGTTTTAAAATAGGCACACTGTAACTCTGTGTCATAAGGAATAACTAAAAGGATTGGCTTCATGACGAGCACCTAGTTGTAAAAACACTGCTTCAAAAATTGCCATCCAACCCATGCCTTTATGGAAAAGTCAATGTATAAATGATAATGATGATGATGATCATGATTGAACTTTAAATGTATACTGCTTCTTACCCAGTTCTCATTCACTAAACACAGCTGCCTTAGGACAAGGTATCATCTTCCACATTCCTCCCCATCGGTCAGAGAGGGCTATTCAGTCAAGTCAATTACCATCAGCCTCCCTAGTGCTTGGGGAATGACAAATTGCACCTAGTACATTCTATAAATTGGTTGGTGTTAGGAAGAGTATTCTGTCAAAAGTCTTAAGAGGACTCTTCAGTTGCATCAAATGCATGACAAACTCCTTAGTGCTAGTGCCATGATAAAATGCACTCAGTATACTATGTAAAGTGTTGGAATGTATGTATATGAGGTGTGGCAGCTAAATCATCTGTGAAGATAGTAGCCTCAATTGAGTGCTTACATGTTCTGTGACAACCTGTCCAACTTATGGTTGCATGTGAAAGCAAACAAACAAGATAACATATGTATGTATCTATCTATTTAAATACACACATATATACATATGCACATACATATAAACATACATATGCACATATATATATATATATATATATCGTCATCATCATCATCAACGTTTTACGTCCATTCTTCCACGCAAGCATGGGTTAGACGGGTTGTCCTGTTGTGGGCAGTGTCCGGTCGGCTGACCTTGTCTTGCTCATACGGGAACTGATTCTGGCTTTATTTCTACAGCTGGATGGCCTTCCTAACCTCATTTACAGTGAGTGCTGGGTGCTTTTTTTTCATGGCGCCTATACGTCCACTTTTACAGTGTGGGCTGGGTGCGTTTTTGCTATGGCACCTCCACGATCACTTTGCAGTGGAATGATAGGGACCCCAGTCCTATCATCTCATTTCTACAGCTGAGTAAACTGGAGCAATGTGAAATAAAGTGTCTTGCTCAAGGAAAGAACACATCACCATATATATATATATAAGCAGAATAAATGGAGGAGAATGTAATACATTCAAAAACAAAATTTACATCTTATATGGTCTTTCATCTACTCAATATCAAAATAACAGTTCATGCATATATGTGTGTGTATGCACGAATATACATTGCTATACATTGCTATATATATATATACATATATACATACACATATATAAATGTAGGTCAAGTTAATTCAATGAAGCACATCTAATAATGTCAAAGCTAGATTTTAACACAAGTAAGTTATTTATAAATACAATGTTTATAAATTAGAAATATAGTTATTTAGTAAAACATAAAACTGAACAGAATAAATATATATGTCTGAATAGAGATTGCTGCACATATGCACAGTTTGTAGAATTATGTTGTAAAAACTAATAAGCACATAACACCCACTCAGGCAACCAAAATAGACAACACTCACTCAAGCAACCAAAATATATACATCTATATATCTAAAACAGAGAATGTCTGTCTGTCTGACTCCCTAAAACTCGAGAACCACCCAACCGATTGTTTTCAAACTTTACACATGTAATACTTATGGTCCTGTGAGTGTTTTAAGCAAAAAAAATTTCAAATTTTCAATGCCCTAGGGACCACATTAGGCGATTTAGCGATCTCTCTCTATAATTCTTATCTTTCTTTTTAGATAGATACATAGATATAACGTTGCGTCCTTATAATATCTGTCTGTATGTCTGGCTGTCTGCATTACGACATTATGACGCTATATGTGTGTGTGTGTATATATATAGTGTGTGTATATATATATAGTGTGTAATGTTTTTCGAAATATTTACTTCTGCATTCACAGATTCATTTTTTAGTTTCAGAAGATCCCGTTAAGGGTGAAAGCAGCAATTTCTTTGCATACACAATAACAAAATATAAACGTATTTATTTCACAAGGCTCGATAAGGATAAATATATAGAGAGCAAATCCCGAGCAACGCTGGGCCATTCTGCTAGTATCTTACTAAAGTAGATAAACACCCACTCAATCAACTAAAAGTAGACATGAATACATAGGTAAACATTACTAACTATAGAATGTCATAATTCTTTTTTTCCAATATAAATTTCAAAAGGTAAAAGATTTTGTTGTTGTTGTCAATTCAGCAACCAATTAAACTCTGACACCAGCCTGGTAAAAACTGCCTCTGGTTCTATGAAACAAAACCATTCACTTTAAAAGTTTCTTATTTAAATTATAATCTTCCAAAGTAATTTGAAATAAGAATTTGTTAAGTTTTGTTTAAGTACTACTTTAATAATGAAATAATTAATCATTTTAATAAATCCCTCTAAATTCTTCATTAATTAATTGAAACACTGTATGCCATTAAAGATTTGGTAATGAAAGTGTTAAATCTTAAAGACCAAATCATTTTTCCTGCCTGGCATCACTCATTTATTCACTCAACCTTTAACCCCTTTTCACAACAAACCACCTGAAACAACCCTGGTTCTACAATACAAAACTGTTTATTTGTTTATATTTTCTATAAACCTTCCATTATAATTTTGTGTAAGAACATTTGATAAGTCTGTCCCAAACTTAATTAAATAGCGATATAATCTTAATTTATTGAATGTAAAAATATATCATGTAAGTACAATTTAATAGAAAAAGAGAGAGAAAAAAATAGATTGAGAAGAAAGAATGGAATGTAAAATAAGAGAATATTAAAAGAAATGAAAAAGGAAGGGAAAGGCAAGGGTTCTAATTATGAGAAAGTCAGTTATATTACTAAATCAAGGGCTCTAATAATGAGAAAGTCAATTATATTACTAAATCACTCCAAATTCTTAATTATTTTGAAAATGACTTGAAAATCATAGGTAGCATTTTTCATTAGAAATATGATAATGAAAGGTTTCAAATTTCTTTTGTTATTTTAACTACAGAGGAAGAATACACCAACTACTAGTGTATTTTGAATGAATAACATATTCAGCCAGCAGTAGTTTTTTTTATTAATTCTACTTAATTTCTTGAAGGAGAAATGGCAAAATCAAACATATTCTCAAAACACATTAAGTTAGACAGAATCAAGTATCTTCTGAAATCTTCACCATTGCCCTGGTGTGTAAAACGTTTTAGTGTCAACTCTTGTAGAATGTAAACACACAGCAGCAATCAATGTAAAGTGATAATTCTCACATTGAGAGTGAAGATATTTTACTACGTTAACACAGTGTAGATGATTGTGAGTAAAAGATGTGAGTGGAGCACAAGAGGGGATATTATATTAAAATAATAGCCTTGATGACAATAATCAAACAATCATAGAAATTCTAATAATTATAGCCTATCAAACTGTTATGCTGTTATAAGTGACATGATCTATATTGAAGAAAGTTTGTCAAGAAATATAATGAAGGGAGACCTATTACTACTAGCCAGCTGGTGAGTTCTTTTTATATAATGATAATGGATGCATACACATACAGTAAGTATTTTGTTTATTAGTGTAAAATAATGACTGTTATAGCAAACACCTTTCCTTAGATATATGTAGTACTTAGAAATGTTAAAAAGCATCAAAACCATGGAATTAACAAGAACCACTTCAGAATCAAATATATATAATTAAACTATATATCTAGAGAGAAGGCTATACTACTATTAATATTAGAAATAAATATTTCATAGATATTATGAGAATATTTCAGATATTATGGGAATATTTCTTTGTGTAAGATTTTAGAAAGGTCAATGAAATAGAAAGTTTCAGAGTGATGTTGTATAAACATGTAAAAATAGCTTGATCAGAATGACATAGAAAATAAGTCAAGGTACATACATTGCAATAAGCATATTCTATGTATCATATCTATTCTATGTATCTACGTAGAAAAAAGTACCACTGCCATTAACATAGTTATACTAACCATTGCAGACAATATTAAATGCTAAAATATATGCTATAATATCTTAAACAAATGTTCTAATTTTCATAATCATCATCATCATCATCATCACCGTTTTACGTCCGTTCCTCCATGCTAGCATGGGTTAGATGGGTTGTCCTGTTGTGGGCAGTGTCTGGTCGGCTGACCATGCCTTGCTCATACAGGAACTGATTTGGCTTGATTTCTACAGCTGGATGCCCTTCCTAACACCAACCTCATTTACAGTGAGTGCTGGGTGCTTTTTCGTGGCGCCTACACGTCCACTTTACAGTGTGGGCTGGGTGCTTTTTTGCCGTGGCACCTCCACGACCACCTTGCGGTGGGGATGTGTGGGGGCATATTGTCTATATGCTTCAGCTTGTACCCATGGGAGGTCGGGTACTCTGTATTACTGCGTGACGCCAGAGGTCACGGTCGTGTGTCATTGCCTTTGAGAGGTGTAATTGGGTAAGGTCGGCTTTTATCACCTCATCCCAGGTCATCTTGGGTCTCCCCACTCCGCGGTTTCCATCGACTTCTAGTGCTCTGCACCTTTTTATGCAGCTGTCATCCTTCATACGCATCACATGTCCATACCAGCGCAACCGCCTCTCCTGCACGCAGCATTTGATTCCTCTTATGCTCAGTCTCTCTCTCAATTCATTTATGCTTTGTCGTTCACATATATTACTGTTACACATCCATCAGAGCATGCAGGCTTCGTTTCTCTCTAATCTACGTAGGTCTTCCACCTTCAGCGCCCAGGTCTCACTACCATGCAACATCGCTGTTCGGATACACACATCATACAGTCTGTCTTTCATTCAGTCTGCCTTTCATTTTATGAGGAAAAGATTTAAATTTAAAATAAAAAGATTCAACTATTAACAAAATTCTATTACTTTGTGTACAGCTTAATTCTTTGGAAAAGTTATAACTACAATTTTACATGAATGATAAAGTTATGTTGATTTCAGTTTTAGTTGATAGTCAAACACAGTAAAACAATATTCAGAACTACAAGTTAAGTTGAAAATCCAATAAAACTTGTCAGTTTTTTTTTTTCTAACAAATACTTTATTCCATGCAGAGATAGTGATAGATTCAATACAAATTTAGCATATTTTAGGGTGGTGACCCATTTTTTCCTCATGTCTGATACACAGAAAGAATTATATTACATCCAATGCCAGCTAAGTTACTGAATGAAACTGTTGTTTCTGTACTGTATTAATGAGTTAAGTTCTGAAATTCCTTTAGTTAGACTTTTAACTTTGTAAGGAAGAGATTGCAACGGAAAAGAGTGGGTGTGGAGCGAATATTGTAATAAACTTTCATATAAGAAAATATTGTTTACCCCAAACTATATACACGTGAACAAAAATTGAAAAATTATATCTGATTCCAAAAGTTAAATAGTAAAAGCTTCCAGGATGTGATCAAATTACATTAAAGTCAAAATAACATGATTAGAAACTTTAAAAGATCGTAAATTAACAAACTAAATTAAAATATATATATATATATTGCTATTCTATCGAAAACAGAAATAGTTTATAATTAATTACTTAGAAAAAGGGAAAAGAAAGGAGCTCATTGGATCTAGGAAATTATGTTTCAATTAGTTATTCCTGACAGTCAGCAGAAGGGAGTGGAATTTGAACTCAGAACATATAGAGTGATCAGATATAGCAAAGCCTCCTGCCCAATTCTTTAACAATTCCATCAATCTACTGCTCATGGCTGCTATTATTTATCAGCCCCAAAAGGCTAGAAGGTAATGTTCACCTCAGTGGAATTTGAACTCAAAACAAATTATTTCTTTGGAGCTGTAGAAGGCCATCACAGACTATAAGCTGAAGATAAAAATATCATCTATAACTACTACTGGCCCCATGTATTATAAACTTTACTCTTTCGTTACCACATTTCTAATAAAAGGCACTACCTGTGATTTTCAAACAATTTGGAAAATAAAAGGGATTTAATAATACTAATTTAGTATTACTAACTTTCTTGTTATTAAGCTGGTGTTTGGAATAAAACTTAACATATGATGGACGGTTTTTAGATAAATATAAACATTTGAAAATAAACAGTTTTGTATGATACAACCACAACAATTTTGTGTGGTTTGGTATCCACAAAAGATGGTTGAAAAGAAAAACATTGTTTAAAAGATTATTACGATAATAATCTTGACATTACAAAGAAACCAATAATGTGAGAATGCATCTGGGAATGGTGCTATTGTATAAATACAAGATTACTGTATCCTGGTTTTCCTGAACCCAACCAAACCAATATGAATAAAGAAAAACAAATTTAATTTTAAAATAAAATTTAACCCTTTTGTTACTAAATTTCTCATGAAAGACACTACCTATGATTTTCAAATAATTTTGAAAAAAAAATCAATAATTTGGAGGCTTTTAGTAATATAATTAACTTTCTCATTAATAATCCAGAGTTTGGAACATGACAAATGTTCTTACCTAATAGATATAAAAAAAGTTAAAACAAAAAGTTTTACATTGTAGAACCAGGAGCAGTTTCTGGCAGCTTATTATTGAAAGGGTTAAGTTACAAACAAAATTCTATTTCCTTTTTGTATATAACAATTCATCTGAATTATCAGAGCAACATTACTGTTTTCTATAATATTCCATTAATTCCATCTTTCAATTTTGTACTGACCTTTGAGCCATCAAAGGGGTCAATCATCTACCTCCAATCTGATACATTCCATAAACTATTAAAGGCAACAGATTGAATTTACTTCAGCATCTAAGTATATCCATTCTTCTATACTATATGACTAAAACATCTTCCTCTGTGGCCAAATATCATTGAAAGATAGTAAGTTAAGAATAAGTACAAAGAACACTAATATATATATCTACTACCAATACTGACACATTCAGTCACTTATTTACAACTGTAGCTTTCTGACAGAAGTTGTTAGGTGGTATCCAACTTCCCTTGGCATATCAGCCCTAAACCACAACCTCCTCCAGCTTGTGGGTCAGCAATAATTGTTTTATCTTTTGGCACAAGGCCAGCAATTATTCCAGTACATTACTGGTACTTTATTTTATCGACCCCGTAAGGATGAAAGGCAAAGTTAACCTCGGCGGGATTTGAACTCAGACTATAAAGGGGCGTAACTCTTTGCTGCAAAGCATGGCGTCCGACCTTCTACTGATACTGCCAATTCCCTGCCCTGGGTCAGCAAAAATGGCCAGGCAATCACTGCTAAACTACTAGTAACCCCCCCCCCCCCCCCCCCCCCTCTCTGACTCTCTCTCTCTCTCAGAGCTGCAATTGTCTTCCATACAGATAATGGTCAAGAAATCTCTGCAGCGAACCTCAACTGGAAACAGCCAGGCCTGCCATTGTTGATAATGATAGAGTTAATAAAAACCTTACAATGAAGAGATCATTGGCGGTAAGCAACCAGGTGAAGCAATAGAAACAATATTAATACAACAAATATCCAACAAATTATCAAATACAATAATTAGTCTGGAAATAAACATGAAAACCAAGAAAAAAAAGAAGCCAAACCTAATATTTAGAAAACAAAAATGAAAAAAAAAATGTTAAAATCATTCTTTTATGAGACATTTAGTTGAAAGTTGTAGAATAATTTGTTTTGTGATGACAACTACTACTAATACTACTACTACTACTACCACCACTACTACTACTACCACCATCACCACCACCACCACCACCACTACTACAACTACCACCACTACTACTACTATCACCACCACCACTACTACTACTGCTACCACCACTACTACGACTACTACTACTACTACTATTATTGTTATTTTAATAACAACAAACTAAGGTATATTCTTTGTTGTATGGAAAATCATAAAAGAAAAAAAAACTGATCCAATATAAAGCTCTACAGATATATCACATTCATTAATATGATAGAGACCTATGTCCTTGCACTGATAACATTACACTGAATACAATCTGAAAATAGATGGTGAGAGCTGTTGAAGATTGCAGCTGAAAATAAAATCTAAATATTATGGTTTTATTTGCAGGCTCTTACCTGGATATACATTCAATTATCTGCTTGCATATAAAAGTGTGTGTGTGCTTGTCTTTACATCAACACACTTGTTTTTCCAATGCACATGATGGCTAATCTATAATTTAGAAAACTCTGCCACACACACACACACAATTACACACACACACACACACATATAGAGTTGTAACATTTTATTTTTACGACAGCTATAAAAAAAATATGTAAATATCTCACTTAGAAAGAAATTATTATTGTTTTGTATTATTGCAAAATAAAACAAAATAAAATTATAAATTATATAATTAAGAATGACCTGACCTGAGAATATTGAGAGTGAAAGGAAACCTAGAGAATGAACAAAATAGAAAAATATAATTAAACTTAATCTAAATTTGGAAACAATAACTTGATATGGGCTGTATATAGCCATGACATTTGATAACTAAAATCAATTGTCTCTTCCTAAATTGAGGATGCTAACTATTAAAAGCACAGGTCAGTCAATTAAAGTGATTTATATCCTTTTGGAATATTGATCTTTCTAACTGGCTGAAAAGCATTTGCATAATCTAGTAGATAAGACATTTGCCAAAGGATGAGTAAGTTCTTTATTAATTTGCAACAAAAAACAAAAGGCATATTATTGTATTAGTCATAAATCTGAGTTAAATCTATCAAGATAACAACAAAATTTTTTCCTCGTAACTTAAAGTTTCAAATAATTAAAGATGTCCAGTATGGTTTATCAGATAAAGTATATCATGGTGAAATAAAAGAAACAAGAGCTGTTTTCCCCAATATTCAATCCAAAAGCTATAGAAATGAATTACAGTTCTATCTCCAGGTAAAATGGTAATGCCGGTCCCATATATGAATCTTCATAACATTCATTACATGATCAATGATCATGGTAAATAGGGAAGGATACAATAAGTCAAGTTTGTACTTTCCTATCATTGTGTTACATAATCACAATAAAAAATTGTTTAAATATTAACCAAAATGAAAGCAAAAACTACATCTGTTCAAGACCCTTATATATGAGTACCTAAGGTATGTTGATTGTTTGGAGGAAGCATAAGGTCAAGTTCTCTGGAGGTTGAAAAAACTCAAGAAAAGAAGTTTTCTCTCCAACATTAAATGAGGCAGCCTTGTGCAGAACTGTTAAGTTTTTTACAGCTATTCTTTTTTAAATATTTTCCAATAGTGTATGTACAAAACCACATTAAAACTGTATAAAATGCAGCACCCCACCCTGTGTATGGTCAGACTTTGAAGGTATGAAGATGAGTTGCTTTTATTTTTTATCTTTTCAAATCTGTTCAACCCAATCCAAATGGGGAAAATAATTTGGCAATAGTGATAATTATGGCCAGCAATTTGTGGGGAGGATGAAATTGATTAAAATGACCCAGTACTGGCACTTTATTTTATTGATCCCAGGAGGATGAAAGGCAAAGTTGACATCAGCAGGATTTGAAACCAGAACCTAGATGACCATAATAAAATATTGCAATACATTTCATCTAATACACTAATGATTCTGTCAACCCACTGTTTAGTGGTAATTATGACAACATATAATTGGTAACAAAATAGAATTAAAGAAACCTTAATACTTCTTAACAATTAAAAAGTGTTTGGAAAGATCCTAATTTAACTCTTTCGTTGCCATATTTCTAATGAAATATACTTAATTTCAATTAATTAATGAGAAATTTTAAGGTATTTATTAAAATCATTAATTATCCCATTACTATGAAAATAAGTTAAAATATGGTTCTTATATAAAATTATGTTACATTTTAATTTAAATAGGAACACTTTAAAATGTGTGGTTTCATTTCAGAGAACCAGAGACAGGTTGGCATGGGTTGGTAATGAAAGGGTTAAAGAATCCATACAGAGCATGAAGTCATTCATTTTACTTCATCTGGAGAAAAGTAGAATCTGCAAACTATATATTTACCTTACTACCAGACCTTATATTCTCTGGTTCTCATACAACTATCAGTAAACACTTACAATGTTGATATCATGACAGTTGCATGAAAACCTTCACATGTTCATCCTACTACTTCTTTCTTTAACATATTAAACATGATATCTAATATTTCTTTTATAAAACACTATTTCAAAAAAACTGAATTTGTGTTACAGAAGAATGATTATATTTCCCCTACCCATTCAAGTAAAATATGAACCACACTCAAGTCATCCAACCAATCAGCTTCAGCTTAATCTTTCATTTCAATTTGTGATCTGAAAACTACAATCCCAGTCCTTCTTGTCTAAATTCATTCATAAAAAAATGTTAATTTAAAGATTAATAAATATAAACTTACTTAAAGCATATGAACAGAAATTTGACACGGCATAAGAGAAATAAATTAGCATTCTTTATGATTTTTCTTCATTTTAAACAAAATGTTAATATAATTTAATTACAGTCAAGAAATACCATGCGAAAATCTATTTTTATTTTAAATCCATCAATCAGTGAAGAATATTCCTAATGAAATTATCTTTTCGAAGGTTTCATTTCAGTGTAATTGATAATAATCAGACCATCAGCCTACACAATACAACTTTATTTGAAATTTAACAGCTTCCAAGATATCAGTATATAAAGCTAGCACTTTTATAGTTAAATTGAAACAAAATTGAAAAATAAATTCTCAAAAAAGGAACAGTCAAATTGGTACAGAGATAAAGAACCAAACTAAATAATTTATGATGTCTAGATCAAGTTGAACTTCAAGGCCCATTAATCATGATTTAAAATGTTACCACACAGTTTTGTTTTAGACAAAATGCAGGCATGGAGGAGTGATTAAGAAGTTTGCTTTGAAGTCATGAAGTCATGGGTCCCACTGCATCACATCTTGGGCAAATGTCTTTATCATAGCCTTGAACTACTCCAAACCTTGTGAGTGAAATTGAATAGATGGAAACTGTGAAAGCCCATTGGATTGTACTTCTAATTCAAAGACCCAGCCATATCACATATTGTTTCATACGGATTCGGTTTTGGAATCATGTTAACAGTACACATGCCTGTGGAATACTCAACCAGTTACACATTAATTCTTGGTAGATCTGTCATCAGACAAAACATAACACAATCTAACTTAATTGAAAGATATACCTATTAACCTTTCATTTTTTGTTTGTCTAAGTTCCAAACATACATGATTCATTCAAGAAAAGATCAACTAAAATGTTACTCGATCTTATAGCTAAAGAAGATGATAGCAAAAAAGAATGACATTTTATATCAACATAATTATCTTCATAAAACATATCTTAGCCTAAATATAAAAGATATATTCTTATGTTTTCTTCTCAGTTTTTCTTCTTTTTTTTTGCCATTATTACAATACACCTTTTAGAACTTGCAATTTACTCCATGTCCTTCTACTTAAAACTAACAATGGCCCCCTTCTTCTCTAAGTGGTTATTTTCCAAAATCAGAACTACCGAATGCAGGATTGGAATATTCTCCAGCAAACTCTCGACCATCTTTATCTATTTTGATACTAAACTGCTTGAAACTGCATCTGGTTCTATTACACAACACTGTTTTAAAATGTTTATATTTATCCAAAAACCTTCAATCATAATTTTGTGTTAAAACCTTTGTTAAATATGTAAACATTAGTTATATTATTAAATTCTGGAAATTATAGGCAGTATTTTTATTAGAAATATGGTTATGAAAGAGTTAAATAGTGATGACATATTTCAAGTCCTTAATCTCAGAACAGCATATCCTAAAATAACGACATATAGCCCCAATTAGGAGCATTGATTAAAGGTTTTGTTTAATCAATTACCATTGTATCATAAGGTTTACTGAAGCACAGCTATTGAAGACTACTTAATAACTCATATCTAAGTACGACCACAAAACACCAATCCCTATTTTGTTTAAACACAGTAATACAAAATATGCTCTTCCTTTATGCATCTTGTGTAAGAATTTCTCTATGAGCTTTGAACAATGACCCTCCTCCTCCTTCAGTGTAATAATATAAAAAAAGATTCTATTTTAGTCTTTAAAATTGACATTTCAAAAAAGCTGAAGCTGAAGAGTAGAAAACATTAATATTAATGTCACTCACTACGGAATCAGAATGGTTCAGTAGGTGAGTAGAGAGAAGAACTACAGAAAACAATGGGAATAGAACCAGTGATGAATGTTATGAAGAGATATAGAATGAGGTGGTTGGGTCATGTGTTGGGGAAAGATGGAATTGACTGATTGAGAGGAGGGATGGAAATTAATGTGGAAGGAAGTAGAGGAAGACCAAGAACAATAAGGCTAAAGATGATGGAGGAGAAAATGGAAGCCAAAAAGTTGATGAGAGAGAGTGCAGATAATAGGGAAAAATGAAGAAGCCTGCCATGGGCCTGCAAGGCTAACTTCTGCTTTACTGGGACATGGCTTTAAAATTCATGTACTCATTATGCAATAATCAATTCACTAACATTGAAAGCCCTTGGAAATTAGAAACCTCAGTAAACATTAAAAATGTTTATTCACAATTACGCCCTAATAAAGAAACCCAAAAGTCCTAAAAGTACACTTAGGGCAAAAGTTCTAAAATTATATATTATAGTCTAAATATAACCATGGACATTATCATCATTTAACATCTATTTTCCTTGCTTGTATGGGCTAGTCGGGTTGTCCTGTATTCGGGCTAGACTAATCAGGTGATCACATCTTGCTTGTACATTCCATTTTGGGCTTTGTTTTCTGTGGCTTGATGCCCTTCCTAATGTCAAATATTTTATAGTGTGTACAGGGAGTATTTTATCATGGCTCCAGCACTAATCCCTTACAAGATGAACTAGGTGCTTTTTACATGGCACCAACACTACCACTTTACGGTCTGGACTGGTTGCCCTTGTATAATAACAAATTATTATTTTGCTCTTGATCTACAACTTACTTGGGCTTCACTTGAAAATCTCAAATTTTTAATTATACTTTAATGTGGTAAACTTCGTTTCTTAATATTATTTAGCAGGAATATAAATTCAATTTAAAATAATTATGAGGACTAATTAACTAGCAGTTGCCCTGAAACAATTAAGAATAACATATATGTAAGCAAACTAACTTTGGTGTGCTATTTTCTGAAACTTTTTTCTTTTGATGTTTTATGAATGAAAACTTTAGCCAATAGTTAACAGGAAATGTAGTGGAAATTATCAAATACCTCATTCCCATGAGTTATTTCAGCTTCTCACTGTGACGTTTTGAATAAAATGTAAAAGTATATTGTAATTTAGTTTGTTCACACGCTATAAATTACCAGTATATACCAGTTAATTTATGGCAAATACTGATGTAATCTTAAAATATGTTTTATTTTATTTTAAGCTATAAATATCATTTTCCCCCTTTTTGTTATTTTTATTTTTTATTTCTTGCTTCTTCATGATGATAAACATATGAGAAGACATGCCTGCTATATCAAAAAGAACTTAGAGCTATACACTTGCATATAAACGATTAGTGTGTTAATGTTAGCATATACATATGTATAAGTGCATGCATGCAAGAGTAAAGATGGTGAAAGAGAGAGAGAGAAGGAGAAAAAGAAAATAATTTGTGTGCATTATGTTTATGTATGAGGATTGGAGTGATGGTGTAGAGACATAGAGAGAGGAAACAAGATAGGGGTAGGAAGGAGAGAGAAAGAGGAAACAAGATAGGGGTAGGAAGGAGAGAGAGAAGGAAAGTAATAAAAGAAGAATAAAAAAAATGATATGGTTTAGCACCTAAGCATGATTTACCATATTTTATTCTCAGCTGGTAACTGGAATAGACAACATATTTCCACAAACTTCTCAGTGTTGATAAAGTTAAATATAATCCTGGCAATCTTTTCTATTATGAATTCCATCAAGAATACAAGAATAGACTCTTTGGCCTCTAACTAGATTCCAATCTCAAGATAACACTTATAATCTTTAATTGTTTTAAGAACCTTTTAAAGTGTATTAAAAGACACCAAAAGCAACTGAAGTTAAACGTTTCATTTAATCCGTACTCATTTGAATTAGCTGCAGTATTACTCTGACTATATAAATATAATCACTTCTATTATTTTATGTACTTCTCTAATATTATAATGGCTTGGGTGGATCATAAAGTCATATCAGTAATCTTTAATGAATATTTTGTATACAAATATATTATTTATTGTTGCAATATTGAACAAGTAACAGAATTTAGGATTCCATCTAACAATGATAAGAAAAGATAAAAGAACTCCCTCCTATTATGACAGGTAATTTTTTGCACCTGATTGAGTGGATTGGAGTAATGGAAAAAATTATACCACACAGTCTGAGAATCAAACTCATGACCTTATGATTGTGAGCCCAGCATCCTAACCACTAAGCCATATACCTTTGCATTCAAATACAACAGTAGTTCTCAACCTTTTTTTACTCATGGACCCCTTTTCCCTTATTTTTTGGGAAGTGGGCTCCCCTCATAGCTATTCGACAAAAGAAAAGCTTATTCTAATTTTTGCCTGTGGACCCCCAGGAATATTACATGGACCCCGGTTGAGAATCACTGAAATAGATGAATAATTAAAGGTCTTAACATGTTCTGTGTTAGAAGTTACAAATTTATTTTACAAGTTCAAATTCTTCAAAGATACTGAGATATACTAGATTTAATATTGTACTAAAAACCATAATTTCTAATCATTGTAAATTCATAATTTTGTTCCAAAGAAAAATATTTTTATCCTAACTTACTACCTCATTTTCTTAGCTGGAAAATGCATTTTCATGCCAAATCTATTGTTGTTTAATTAGTCTAGCAAAAGACTCCAACAGTAAAATATCTATTCTATAATTTGTGAAAATATCTGAAAAATACCAATATATCCCAAACATGCATAAGATATCAAAAGTAACAAGAAACAGAGGGATAAAGAATATAATAGTATCTAGGCATATTAACAAGATTTAAACTTTGTAAAAAGTAGTGTATTATATTCCTAAGAAAAACACCTTACATTAACCTTTGCATGACAATATTTCTAATGAAATACACTTTATTTCAATTAATCAAAAATTTTGAAGGATTTTCTAGAATTATTATTTCATTAGTAAGATAGCAGCTTAACATATGATTCTTATATAATATTATAGTGGAAAATTTTAATTTATGTCGTGGCTGTGTGGTTTGGTGGTTTGTTTCTAAAGCATGTAGTTCCAGGTTCACTAAACTCTCCAAATATCGGTCGCTCTTTGACAGATTTGCGGTCAAGCCCGTAGCAGTGGAAACGTCTGGTGTCCTTGGCCCTAGGCCCTACTCATCACCATGGAGTTGGCAACCTGCAGGTGTGAGCCTTGCGAGCTGGAATGACTCATCCAATGCATCTCCCTCACCATCCTCCAGGGAAACACCTTTTCTATTCTGTCCGACAGGGCCACGAGGTGGCCAGCATATGGGCCCCCATTTGCTTATAATAGGGAAAGATGGGGAGGGTGAGGAGGATGGAGGCAGTGAAAATGGGAATTCCATTATATTCAGACCTAATATATATGTATATATTTATTTGACAATATTTAAAATATATCACTTACCTCCCCATGGTGTCCTCGTTTTGCCATTCCATTTCACTTTACCATGCTTAATAACACAAAGGAGAAAGATCTGAAGAACCCTGTAAAAAATAGGCAATACGTTATATATATAACAAGAAAAAAAGAATCTAAAAAATGAAATAATAAAGGAAGCAGCTCTGTGTTTCGATGACCATAAACAAGTGTAATCTTGAATGTCTATGCTTCCTTGATATTGGAATCTTTAACTCCACTTTGCAACTATAATGGCTCAGTACGCAGGACTCCCAGAGTGAACACCCTTACAATTGCAGCCACTTTACATCCAACTCCACACTACACTCACTTGGTAAATCCATCTCCCCTCTACCAAGTAGACATAAATAGGAAATGGGAAAACACCCCCAGATACCTTTAAACAATGTGTCCCAGAGTTAACCCTTATACATCCTAGACTGTGTCACATCCTCCGGGGCAGTGTTGCTGTTACATACACATCCTGAATTGTGTCACATCTTCCGGAACAATGCTACTGTTACATACACATAACATCCTGGACTGTTGTTATACACACATCCTGGATTTCTATCACATCTCGGAGAGTGCTACTCATATACATACATCTTGGACTATGTCACATCTGACACTGCTACTGAAAAATGTATGACATATGATGATGATTATTTATATATATATAAAGTGAATGGCAGTCTTTAAAATGTCTGATAGATTGCTTTGCAATATTCATTCAAGCTCATTGTGTTCAGAGGTCACAACCATCCACGATCAATTTTGCCTTTCATCTTTTCAAGGTTAATAAAAAAAGTACCAGTTCAGTACTGAGGTGGTTTCTTCCTGTATATCTTTTTCTTACTTTCTCTCCATCAATCTCTTTCCTTCTCTGAAAGCTGTTTTCAGACTTAGAGAGTGGATGGGCTCCACTAGGTGTCACTACAGTGCCTCAACAACTCTACCAGGAGATATGAGTTGATGTATTTCAAACCCGTGACACATGCGACTCCCCTCCTCTTCCTTTATTAAGTTGCCTATTTTTAATGTGACACATCTCCTCTCCTATCATGTGACTATTGTCGTGTTATTTCGTCTTGGTGTCTCTCACATATTGTGGTGGCGGTTAAAATAGCCAAAACTTTCTCCTCTGAGCAGCACAGTCTCTGTGGGTCTCTGAATGTGTGTACCTTTGCTTTCACATCAAACTGACCCTTTTCAACTCGTATTGTAGGATTTAAATGCCAAACATTTAATTCTCTACATGTAAGTTTTATTTTGTTTTTGTCTTAATACTGCCAAGTGCACCAGCAGAAGAGAGGTTGTCCTGTCTTTGACACAACTGAAGAATCTTTCTAACCCTTTGTTTGGTAAGCTTTCTCTCGCTGGATGCTCTTCATATCACCAACCAATTTACAGCGTGTTCTGGCCATCTCTATGCTACAAAGCATGGTGTTTGACGCTCGACCGATACTGCCAAGCCACCGCCCTTAATTTATAATAATTATAATGAGTAGTCTTGTCATAAAAGTCATTCTGTTTTATTTCTGTATCTATTTATTATTCTGACAACTAACTTGACATTGTGTAGTTATCAAAATAATGTTTCCCCTGATAATGTATCAATACACCAAACTATTACCATTTCTCAAACATAATTCATTATATTTGTAATGAAATACACTGTATTAAAATTCCTTTAAATTCTTGATTAATTTCAAAATTATTTGAAAACCATGGGCAGTCTCATTAGAAATATGGTAACAAAAGGTTTATCTTTGAAAACACATGTAGCATGGTCATTTTAGAAATATGGTAACAAAAGGTTTATCTTTGAAAACACATGAAGAATGGTCATTTTTTAAAAGTCTATGAGGAAAGTTTATTCTTTAAAAAAATGTACGCATTACATCAATTTACAATGAAGTGAACTGAATTAACAAAAGTTAAGTGTTCCGACCATAAACACAGAGCTGTGCTGGTCAGTGTTCTGACCATAGAGCTGTGCTGGGAAGAAGATATTGCACAGTGTCCTGGCCATAGAGCTGTGCTGGGAAAAAGATATTACACAGTGTCCTGGCCATAGAGCTGTGCTGGGAAAAAGATATTACACAGTGTCCTGGCCATAGAGCTGTGCTGGGAAAAAGATATTACACAGTGTCCTGGCCATAGAGCTGTGCTGGGAAAAAGATATTACACAGTGTCCTGGCCATAGAGCTGTGCTGGGAAAAAGATATTACACAGTGTCCTGGCCATAGAGCTGTGCTGGGAAAAAGATATTACACAGTGTCCTGGCCATAGAGCTGTGCTGGGAAGAAGATATTACACAGTGTCCTGGCCATAGAGCTGTGCTGGGAAGAAGATATTACACAGTGTCCTGGCCATAGAGCTGTGCTGGGAAGAAGATATTACACAGTGTCCTGGCCATAGAGCTGTGCTAGGAAAAAGATATTGCACAGTGTCCTGGCCATAGAGCTGTGCTGGGAAAAAGATATTACACAGTGTCCTGGCCATAGAGCTGTGCTGGGAAAAAGATATTACACAGTGTCCTGGCCATAGAGCTGTGCTGGGAAAAAGATATTACACAGTGTCCTGGCCATAGAGCTGTGCTGGGAAAAAGATATTACACAGTGTCCTGGCCATAGAGCTGTGCTGGGAAAAAGATATTACACAGTGTCCTGGCCATAGAGCTGTGCTGGGAAGAAGATATTACACAGTGTCCTGGCCATAGAGCTGTGCTGGGAAGAAGATATTGCACAGTGTCCTGGCCATAGAGCTGTGCTGGGAAAAAGATATTGCACAGTGTCCTGGCCATAGAGCTGTGCTGGGAAGAAGATATTACACAGTGTCCTGGCCATAGAGCTGTGCTGGGAAGAAGATATTACACAGTGTCCTGGCCATAGAGCTGTGCTGGGAAGAAGATATTACACAGTGTCCTGGCCATAGAGCTGTGCTGGGAAGAAGATATTACACAGTGTCCTGGCCATAGAGCTGTGCTGGGAAAAAGATATTACACAGTGTCCTGGCCATAGAGCTGTGCTGGGAAGAAGATATTACACAGTGTCCTGGCCATAGAGCTGTGCTGGGAAGAAGATATTGCACAGTGTCCTGGCCATAGAGCTGTGCTGGGAAGAAGATATTACACAGTGTCCTGGCCATAGAGCTGTGCTGGGAAGAAGATATTACACAGTGTCCTGGCCATAGAGCTGTGCTGGGAAGAAGATATTACACAGTGTCCTGGCCATAGAGCTGTGCTGGGAAGAAGATATTACACAGTGTCCTGGCCATAGAGCTGTGCTGGGAAAAAGATATTACACAGTCTCCTGGCCATAGAGCTGTGCTGGGAAGAAGATATTGCACAGTGTCCTGGCCATAGAGCTGTGCTGGGAAAAAGATATTACACAGTGTCCTGGCCATAGAGCTGTGCTGGGAAGAAGATATTACACAGTGTCCTGGCCATAGAGCTGTGCTGGGAAGAAGATATTACACAGTGTCCTGGCCATAGAGCTGTGCTGGGAAGAAGATATTACACAGTGTCCTGGCCATAGAGCTGTGCTGGGAAGAAGATATTGCACAGTGTCCTGGCCATAGAGCTGTGCTGGGAAGAAGATATTACACAGTGTCCTGGCCATAGAGCTGTGCTGGGAAGAAGATATTACACAGTGTCCTGGCCATAGAGCTGTGCTGGGAAGAAGATATTACACAGTGTCCTGGCCATAGAGCTGTGCTGGGAAGAAGATATTACACAGTGTCCTGGCCATAGAGCTGTGCTGGGAAAAAGATATTACACAGTGTCCTGGCCATAGAGCTGTGCTGGGAAGAAGATATTACACAGTGTCCTGGCCATAGAGCTGTGCTGGGAAGAAGATATTGCACAGTGTCCTGGCCATAGAGCTGTGCTGGGAAGAAGATATTACACAGTGTCCTGGCCATAGAGCTGTGCTGGGAAGAAGATATTACACAGTGTCCTGGCCATAGAGCTGTGCTGGGAAGAAGATATTACACAGTGTCCTGGCCATAGAGCTGTGCTGGGAAGAAGATATTGCACAGTGTCCTGGCCATAGAGCTGTGCTGGGAAGAAGATATTGCACATTATCACTGTTTAGTAATTCCTTACCCTATCAACTTGGCCAGTTACAACTCTCAAAAGTGTTAGTATTAACAGTTTAAGAAAGAATATAATGGACAGCTATATTAAGAATATAAGAAGATGTTTTGACATTACTATTTCTGTTAGTATTGCTCAAAGCCCAATATATTTATATCAGTTTATTTATGATGCTCTAAAATAGGAATAAAATATTTTGCACTAAGATCTAACATCCAAAATATAATATTGCTGCATATAGCTGCTTTGTACTAACTGACTATATTCAAATAACCCAAATTTGGACAATTTCTATAAAAATAAAATATTAAAATGTGAAAATGGTATAAACAAATGCATAGAGACAAGAAAAGTAAAACAATAAAGGGATGCATGGGTGTGGGAAATAGATTCTGATGATAAATCCTAAAACCATGAGAACTTGTACATAATGATATGAACATATGAAATTGTATAAGAGGCCAATTGTTCAAAAACATATTTTTCTGAATTGATACTTTACTTAAACATTTAAGTACTAATATTAACAGAGTTATTTGAGGTTAAGTTGCTGTATTATTGACAACAATCAAGTGTGTTGGACTCATAATTATAAGGTTGCAGGTTCAATTCCTGGATCAGGCAGCATGAAGTGTTCTTAAGCAAAACATTACATTTCATATGGCCTTTCATGATAGAATTGAAGCCCTTATCTTCAAAACATCTGAGAAACCTCTTACAAAATGAAATTTCTTAAGAGGCCAACTAAACTTGCTTAACCCTTTAGCATTTAAACCGACCATACCGGCCAGAATTCTCTCACCTCTTTCTGTTCAAACCGACTGTAACCGGCCACTCATACATATGTTAAGGTAATGTTCTCAAAATAATATCAAAATCTCATAGATTTGATACTATGTAAGATAATTATGTAAGATAAAGCCTTTACCACAAAATACAATAGTAAATATAGAGTAATGTAAATGTTAAAGGGTTAAGCATGAGCTGTAAATTTAATTTTCTAAGCTAAGGTTTAGTATTGTTTCCTTTACCTTTCCTAACTCAAAATAGATCTAGAAAACCTCACAGTTAAGTGAAGTGATTAATAGAAGGAAAAACACCTAAATGAAAAAATAGTTGCTCCATCAAGTCATATGTAAATATCCATGACTACATGAAGCTTACCTTAATCATCAGAGCATAGAAAATTAGATGTTAAATGTTTTATTTATATAGAGATATTTTAGTGCAACTTTTCATAGCAACTTATGTTTGATACATGCAGAGATGAAGAAGGAACCATATGTCTAGTTAATGTGTTTAATATTGGGTTTTCCTAAATATCATATCTTAAATGTGTGTTTGTGTGTATATATATCATCATCGGCATTTAACGTCCATTTTCCATGGTATCTTGGGTTAGATGAGTTGTCCTATTTGAGGCAAGTCGAGGTCAGATGACCATGCATTGCTCATACAGAACTGATTTGGGCTTGATTTCTACAGCTGGATGCCGTTCCTAATGCCAACCACATTTACAGTGAGTACTGGGTGCTTTTTGTCGTGACACCTACATCGCTGCTTTACAATGTAGGCTGGGTACTTTTTGACCTGTCACCTAGGCATGACAGTTATGACATACATGAGTTTCCATGATGGCTATGACATACATGAGTTTCCATGACAGTTATGACATACATGAGTTTCCATGACAGTTATGACATACATGAGTTTCCATGACAGTTATGACATACATGAGTTTACATGACGAAACAAACTTAATTCCAACCTTTTTTATTCCATCATGTTTGATTGAAATACAATTAAAAAAAAACAGTTCAGTAGTTTACAACAATTTAGAGAGAGAGTGTGTGTGGGGGGGGGGGGGGGGGTGAGGACAGAATCCATAAATAACTAATGTTAATAATTGTTTCTACTTTTGGCACAAGGCCAGCAATTATCCCAGTGTATTACTGGTACTTTATTTTATTGACCCCGTAAGGATGAAAGGCAAAGTTAACCTTGGCGGGATTTGAACTCAGAATGGCAAGGGCCCTAACTCTATGTGGAAAAGCAATAGCGTCCAACCCTCTACCGATACTTCCAATCCACCGCCCTGCTAATAATGATTGTAGTGAACATATGTCATTATAATCATCCTCATCGACACTTAACATTTTTTTCCATGCTGGGATAGGCAGCCTGCAATTTGTGAGTGTAACAACACCATTCCAGAGAATGCAAGTTATATTGAGATGTGAGACATTAAAAAGCTTCTGCAGTTACTGTGTACCAAATTCCACTCACAGAACATTGATCAACCTTAGTCTATAGGAGAAGACATTTACTTGAGATGCCACACAGTGGGATTGAACCCAAAATCACATGGTTGGGGAGTGAATGTCTTAACCACACAGCCATGCTTTGCACATGAACAAAAATTATCAATGGAAAATCCCCAACTAAAAGAAAGAAAAAAAATGACATAAAAAGTGCAGTAGATAACAAAGATTTATTTAATATCTTCTCAGTCATCAATATTGCACAGACTTTAGTCTCACATTGAATAAGGAACAACAATATACAGAAGCTCTGCAGCTTTTATAACAGTAAAATACTGTTACCTACACATGAAAACAAATTCCTTAACTTTTCACAGCACAAAGTCAGTTCTGATCAAGTTACACTGTGAATCTCAGCACAAACCTTCATCTCAATTGAAAATCATGATCATCATCACCATTTAATATCTATTTTGCCACCTTACATAGGTTAGGTGGTTGTCATGTTGGAAGACTAGACTGGTCAGGTACCACATCTTGCTTGTTCATTCCAATTTTGACTTGGTTTCTATGGCTGACCACTTTACATGTACTGGAAGCATTTTATTGTGACTCTAGCATTATCACCTTACATGGTGGACGGGATGCTTTTTGTTGTGGTACCAGCACTACTGCCCTAAAGTGCAGATTAGGTGCTTTTTATTATAACACCAACACTATCATATTACACGGTGGGATGGGCTGAGTGCATTTTTATCGAGGCACCAGTACTCTTGAAGAACTGGTAGGAGTGGGAGGAGGGGGAGGTCATATCCCCATAGGAAGAGAAGCGTCAGGCTATGGAATGAAAAAATTAAAATGAAAATTGTTGTATACACCTATGTAGGTTTACCTGTTCTCCTATAATGTTGCACCTCATAGAAGATGTCTTGGGTGCTTTATTGATAGGGAGATAGGGCCAAAATGTAAAGAGAGGCAAACTTGAATTACTCTGTCAGACTCTTGGTGATACAAGTATAAAAAATATTGACAAACTGTGAGACTTATTCAAGTGTAAAGGCAACAAGCAGTTATATAAAGACAATAAAAACTTACTTAAGAACCTGAAGAACTCTGCAAGAACAGGAAAATAATGAAAATATTGTAATTTGTACAAGTGATAAGAGCAACCTGTTTGTTATTATGGATAAAGATGAATATATTACAAAAATAAATTATATACTACATGACAACAGCAAATTTATCAAAATTAAGATAATACTGTTCAACTAAAAATCAAACTCAACAAATCAATTACTGCTGCAAACATTCAAATAGGATTTATCCCTTTCCGTTAGATAGGAGAGTTTAGCCTAGCATATATCTACGGCACTGTTAAGATGCACAAACAAAAAACCCTCTCCAACCCATAAATTCCCAAATCAATACACCCACATAAAATTGCCAAATGACTGAATAGTATTATAAATATATACCAGAGCAATACAGTATTTGTTCATCGGATGGATTCCAAGAAATTCTACAGAAAACCAACAAAGTTGGCAACATTTTCGCCATCTCTACTTAACTTTTTTACCAGCAATAGAAATTATAAATATAGTATTAGATAATGTACACATACACATAATAAAACCACATTAATAGACAAAAGCACATCCTTAAAAAGTTCCTATTGGCTACACTACTGAAATGCCTTTCTGCTGTCCACAAAGCAATCTAGGCACCCAGATATGGGTTGTTTACTCAGGCCCACATTTATGGCTATTGTGGACAACAAAATTGTTCCTAAACAACATTAACTATATTAGATGTGTTAATACCATATTTATTGTAACAGATACATATGAATAGGCTAATATATTTAAAGATGATCTCAAAAATATATCCAAAATAACTCAACCATAAATTATTAGTCATAAATCTAAAAATAGATATAGCATAATGTACGTAAACAATACACACAGCAGCTAGTTTACACAAAAACACAAAAATGCCGATACAGGAAAGAAAATAGCAAGTACCCCATAGATATAATGCATCTGTAATAAAATCCCTCTTTAGACAAGCTTTTAAGTTTTTGTCTACAAAAGAAGCTATAACCCATTTCATACCAACCCACCCCAAATCATCTCTGGTTCTATAAAACAAACCCTCCTATTTTAAAGAGTTTCTATTTAAATTAAAACTTCCAACATATCTTTACTTTTGTTATGTTACAAATATCATCTTAATAATAAAATAAATACCATCTTAAAGTAAATCCTTTCAAATTCTTCAATAACTAATTCCAATGTAGCGTATTTCAGTAGAAATACAGTAATAAGAGGATTAAATAAGAAAATCTTACATTTAAAACTAAAATCAGTTCATAACAGTTACCTGAAGAGATTAGCAGAGCATACCATAGTACCAGTCATAGCATAGTACCAGTCATACTATAGTGCCAGTCATACCATAGATCCAGTCATACCACAGTACCAGTCATACCATAGATCCAGTCATACCACAGTACCAGTCATACCATATTGCCAGTCACACCATAGTGCCAGTCATACCATAGTGCCAGTCACACCACAGTACCAGTCACACCACAGTACCAGTCACACCACAGTACCAGTCACACCACAGTACCAGTCATACCATATTGCCAGTCACACCACAGTACCAGTCACACCACAGTACCAGTCACACCACAGTACCAGTCACACCACAGTACCAGTCACACCACAGTACCAGTCACACCACAATACCAGTCACACCACAGTACCAGTCACACCACAGTACCAGTCATACCATAGTACTAGTCATACCATAGTACCAGTCATACACTGAGGTTGATTTAATCAACTTTACCTTTCCTCCCAAATTAGCTGTTTTTGTGCCTAAATTAGAAATCAACACACACACAACATAACATAATTGTTTTCATTTTAATGTACATATCGTGCTTACAATATGACTACTTTTATACATATATTCATTCCTCTCTCTATCTATGTATATATTTATCTATCTATTTATTGCATACACACACATATATACATATATATATATTACACGATCGAACTGGAGAAATAAAATAAAATATTTTTAATAACACCTATCATCAGTAGAGAAGTCCATCTGATTGTGTTCATTTATCGGCTATAAAATTAATTGAATGTATATATATAATAGGACGGAGGACTGTTTCTCAAGCAACACTGTTCTAGAGGTAGTAATAGCATTATAATGATGTTGATGGGGAATTGTCAAGTAAAGAGAAACAAATCAAAAGAAAATGTCTACTAAGTCCACTAACTTGAATATAATGAATATAAAAATGACTTGCCACTGTTGAAGGCTTAGGGCAAGGTAGAGGAACAGCCATTAGAGCTAGTGCCAAGTGTCTAACAGAAGTTGAACTGCTGCAAGTAGAATTGTGTGTGCCAGCCCCTGGTTGCCATGGTACAATGGCCAAGAATATCAGCAATCACAAGACCACTTCACTGTATATAATCAAAGACATTTTCCTCTCAACAAGCAAGTTGCTGTTATTTAGAAAAGCCATCCCTCGAGCAACAAGTGTGTGTGAAAGTGTGTGCTGTGTGTATGTGTGTGTACACACACGTATGTGTGGATGACATACAATACAAATGTTTCAGAACAGTAGAAATATACTGGATTTACTTGCCATTAGTTAAGCTGCCATTAAATAAAGGATTTAACCTACATTCTTATATATTCTCAACACAAAACAACAAATCCGTTTGATTAAACACACACACCGCATGCACACGTGTACAAGCATACATATGCAGGATTCATTCAATTTACTCAGTATGGACAGCCAAAAGAAAGCAACGCAAGAAATACATTTAAAGATAATATAACCATTATTCAAGTCAGTGTTCTGTATTTAAACAAAATTCAAGATTATCTTAAAGCATTCCTTTTGAGTTTAGCATCATTCATTTAAGTGAAACTTATTAATTAGCTAATCAACTCACACACATATATACACATGCACATACACACATATATATATATATACATGCACATATACATATATTATATATATGTATATACACATACATCATCATCACCGTTTGATGTCTGTTTTCCATACTAACATAGTTCGGAGTCACTGTCTTCACAGATGTGCTAAAGGCTACATCTTGCTTATGTAACTTCCTACACTGTACAGAATGTACTGGGTGCATTTTATCACAACAGCAGCACTAGGAAAGCTGCTGTGCTCTTGATACAACCGAAGATACAGGTACAGGTTTTCAATGGCTGTTTTCCCTTCATAACAGAAACCACTTTACAGAATGTACTAGCTGCATTTTTCATGACACAGGCCTTAGAGAGGGAAAGATGGTTAGTCCTAAGTCAGGCATGTTTAGGGGTGAAAATAGGGCAGGTGTAAGAAATATGATCAGAATGATGTCATGGGTATGAAACAACAGATGAGGAGATAAGGGAACATGACAAGAATAATGCCATGGGTGTATGACAAGTGTGGTAGGATTTAAGATGATGATGTGAAGGAGAAAAGAGACAAGAAAGTATGATGTCATTGGTGTATGGCAAAAGAAGGGGTATAGTGTAATGATAATGGTTACTAAAGAATGATGGTGGAGTAAATTGTGACCAGAGGATGCCTAGAATAGAAGAAAGGATATATATATAGCAGGAATGGTGGAGTTTTTAGAGGTGTATAGGGTATCATGATTTATACTAGTAGGGGTGTCTTCTCCAGTCCCATGTGTCACCAATCTTTATGGTGTTTTATCATTGTTGTCATGAGGCTCAGCTTCCTAAAGTCACTACTTTATCCCATGTCTTCCTTGGTCTACCCCTTCTAGTCTCATCCACTGAGATTTCACTGCACTTCTTTATATAGTTGTCATTTTCCATATAAATCACACATCCATATAAATGCAGTTTTCTCTCTTGCAAATTCCATCCAATTCCTCTTATACCTAGTTTTTTCTCAGTTTAATTATGCTATGGCATTCAAACACACTAACATTACACGTCAACTGAAGCATACTCACTTCATTTCTTTCTAACCTTTTCAGATTTTCTGCTGTCAAGGCTCATTGACATGTAGCATCACAGTTAGCCTGCAAGCATGCTGATTAGGTCACCTAGGTAGCAAAAGCTGTCCAAAACTTCTAAGGTGTCTCCCTGGCAATTGAGAGAGTCTATTTGTGCACTTAGTGCTTGCTATCCTGTGCACCCTGCTATCCTTTTTTGTTAACTTGCCTGTAATCCCACTAATATCTCTTGTGTGTCTATTTGTTACACTGTGTGCATCAAACAAAGCTACTTCTCCAACAGTATAGTGTTCCTGTTGTCTTTCCTACTTATCAGTTATTTGCTAGGTCTAGGATTTACCTCTAACTCTTTCATGGCTTTAGCTATAAAGACTAGCTTCACTAGATCATTAGCATAAGCAGTTCCTAAACTCCTCTGTTATGGCCTGGAGAACAATGATAAACTGAGTCCTGGAAAATGGATGTTCAATGATGATGATGATAATGATGATATAGCAATGAGACACTGTATTTTGTTTTAATCTAGATAGAAATTCGCACAAAGGTGTGTGTAACTTTCTACTATAGATACTACCAACACCACTTATGTCTCATACTGTAAAGTATAATTCCTATCTTCTTTACAGTTTCAGTCACCATTAGAGACATGTCAGTTGTGCATTTCTTCACCCACTCAACCAACTCTATTTCCAGCTTTGGTTTTCCACTTCTTTGATTTCAGTATGAAAGACACACCCTATGATTTTCAAGTGTTTTCGAGATTAATCCATATTTGGAAAAGATTTAGCAATATAACTAATAAGATGGTTTTTAGAAAATAACATAACCAAATTTCTTACAGAAAATTATGATAGAAGGCTTTAGATAAATATAGATGTTAAATATGGTTTGGTATCAAAGAGGTTTTTGTGCCAGAGTTGGATATTGGGATATTGAACTCAGAAAATCCCAAATGATAACCAGCTACTCAGTTACCATTTCCCTCTGCATACAAGACTGCCTCCAATTTCTCTGCACTTGAGTATTATGCTTGTTTCGATACTATGGCCAAGTGTATGAAATAAACCTGTTCATTTATGAACTACTTATTTTCACCAGTGAACAATAAATAATTCTTGTATAATACAACCATGTGTGCCTCAATGTATAATTTCAAATTAAGTTGATATTAAATTAAATAAATTGTCATGATTAAAATTAAATCAATTTTCTAGAAAAAACAAAAACTGATCATATTAAATTAACAGCAATAGCACTTTTACAGCCAATACTAGAATTTCAAAGGTCACATTCAAATTTGCTTTTTGTTTCATTTAGGATATGTGAACTTTAACTGGTAGTAATGCAAATATGGTTTCATTCAGTATTGTATTCAGTAATTATATGATGAAACATTCATTTTTCCTTTATGACATGGCCTGCCCTTGTGATTAAAATAACACTTTACTTTGCAATCCAGAACACCTCATACCCCTGACTCCTCATTTTAGAACATTGGCAAATATCTTGCTTTTCACTTCTCTCCAATCTATTATAAACCTTATGTCTGGATTCTCTTCTAGCAAATTAATATTCTTCTTTACTACCCACTTCCATTTTCTCTTGGTCTATCTTTACACACACAGAGCATATATATATATATATATATATATATATATATATATATAGAAGTGGTTACACAACAGTTAGTTCACCATACCGAGAACAATTGTTTCACCTTAGCGGATCCTCAGCTCGTATAACCATGTCCATTATGAGCTGAGGATCCGCTAAGGTGAAACAATTGTTCTCGGTATGGTGAACTAACTGTTGTGTAACCACTTCTACCTAACTCGTCCCATGGACTGAATGCTCTACCACTACGGATATTCCCTTCCAGTGTTCTACCACTATATATATATATATATATATTTATTGTATAGGAGCTTCTACAGGACTAGAACTGTTTCATTCAGATGAAATCTTCAGGAAGCTGGGTGTCATATTAAGTTCTGGTATTTATACATTTAGGTAGTGGTGAGGGAGGGGTGGTAGTTGGGGGGTAGGTTGGTATTTAGATACACAGGACCATAACATGGCACAGACGTTTTTTCTTTGGGGAGTTGTCAATTAGTCAGAGTGCTTTTGTAAAATAAAAAGAGAAAGAAAAAGAAAAAGAAAAAGAAAAAGAAAAAGAAAAAGAAAAAGAAAAAGTAAATAAATAAATAAATAAATAATAAAAATAAATAAAACCCCAAGAATAGTAATTCAACATATATAGTAGGGAATTTTTTTTAGGTGGGTTGGTATTAGAAGATAAACAAGACCAAATCATGGCACAGACCATTGTTCTAAGGTGAGTGGTCAGGTTAACATACAAGCTACAGGTGGCCAGAGTGTTTTTGTAGAATGAAAAGAATAAAATATATTTACATACTCACAACCACATACATAAACACTTACACACACATATATATGTATATCTATACATATGGTGGCTGCCAACTCGTTTTCGAGTACGGCCACTACTTTACATCCATGTAGGATAACCCCTACCGAAGCGCTGAACGAGTGTGACTTTTTAGTCCAGCCAGCGACTTGAAACCTCTGGTACAAACACTACACCTGTGACAATCATTGACACATAGTGCTAGGCCCATGGTAGGACAATTATTGACACATAGTGCTGGGCCCATGTGAGGACAAGTGCAGAGAGATCTCCAGATATAAAGCAATGCCTGTGCCGTGAAGCTTTTATAGTGAGCAAAGGCACTGCACAAAGCCAGTCCCACTCTCTTAACCAAGATGCTATTTACCAAAAAGAAGAACAAGTCAACATCATTGGATACCATCAGGGTTGCAGGTGTTATATCAGAGTTTTCCTTCTCCTAGAATTCTGCCTTGACTAAGGCTAAAGGGGTCATCTCTCCCGGTGATTTTGGATGGCCATTGACTCTTAAGAGCTCCTTTGCCCTTTGACAGGTTTTGTTTTTAGTCCTGCAGGATGTCCAAAGTCACCCTCCTCACCAAGAAACCTTGGTGGGGTTGCCAGTTTAGTCGCCAACGACCCGACCATGAGACAGGTTGTACTGGGATACATGTTACCAGTAGCACCAACTGGTGACCTGACATGTATATATATATACATATATATATATATATACACACACAAAAAAGCACATACACACACATATACACACACATACACATACACACACATATATACATACACATATATATATATACATATATATATATTCATATATATATATATATATATAGAGATATACATATATATATATATATATACATATATGGTGGCTGCCAACTCGTTTTCGAGTACGGCCACTACTTTATATCCATGTAGGAGGACCCCTACCGATGCGCTGAACGAGTGTGACTTTTCAGTCCGGCCAGCGACTTGAAAACTTTGGTACAAACACTACACATGTGACAATTATTGACACATAGTGCTGGGCCCATGGTACCATGTGACGACAAGTGCAGAGAGATCTCCAGATATAAAGCAATGCCTGTGTGCCGTGAAGTTTTTATAGTGAGCAAAGGCACTGCACAAAGCCAGTCCCACTCTCTTAACCAAGATGATATTTACCAAAAAGAAGAACAAGTCAACATCATTGGATATCATCAGGGTTGCAGGTGTGATATCAGAGTTTTCCTTCTCCTAGAATTCTGCCTTGACAAAGGCTAAGGGGTCATCTCTCCCGGTGATTTTGGATGGCCATTGACTCTTAAGAGCTCCTTTGCCCTTTGACAGGTTTTGTTTTTAGTCCTGCAGGATGTCCAAAGTCACCCTCCTCACCAAGAAACCTTGGTGGGGTTGCCAGTTTAGTCGCCAACGACCCGACCATGGGACAGGTTGTACTGGGATACATGCATACACATATATATATATATACATGTATGTATGTCTCTCCATATAAACTATTCTATACATACATATACATACATATACACACATACATACACACACACAAACACACATATATATATATGCATATACACATATATACACATACACACATACAAATACATACACATATACACATCTACACATACACGCACTCGTTCACACACATATATGTATTTATATATATTGGGAAAAAGTAGTGGGACAAATTATAAACTGAGCCTGATAAAAGATTAAAATATTTATTATCACTACTAAATTATTAATATTATCATCAAGTAAATAATTACTATTTATCATTTATTATTTACCATTCACTATTTATTACCTATCTTTTATCTTTTATCTATTCATTATTTAATCATTCACTTATTAAATAATAAATAAATGAATTAACCAACAAACAAACAAACAGATAAACAAATAAACAAATAAATAAATAAATAAATAAATAAATAAATAAATAAGTAAATAAATAAATAAATAAATAAATAAATCTCGAACGTGTGCTGGCAGCAGTTCATAACTGCACGAATGCAAGCATGAGCAGATATATACGTGAATGTGTGTGTGCGGCCACGGAACCTTACTCAGAGGCATACAACACAATATAAGACCTGGAGGGGAGGAAAGAAGGTAATAATGAGAGATGGAGGAGAGGAAAGAAGGTAATAATGAGAGAAGGAGGGACGGAAGTGGGATGGGGGACGGGGGTGGGGTGGTGATATGGGGGGGGGGGTCTGTAGTTTTTGTAATTTGCATAGTTCTTGTGCATGCAATTAGGGGAGTGTTCCGAGATCTTGTTGAGGAGAGGGCCTTTGGCGAATAGAATCTCATAGCTCTCGGAGATACAGAGGTCACAGCAATTATGGCCTCCCGTGTAAGATCGCGCTCTCTGGAGTAGTCTCCATTGGGTCTTGAAGGGGATGGAGTTCCTTTTAAGGTGCCAGATGTGGGCGGCGAGTGTTGTTTGGTTAGATTTGTCTGGGCGCCGGAACGAATGTGTGTGGGCGTACCAGCGAGTCTTAAAACTGTTAGAAGTCATCCCGATGTACGAGTTTCTTTTTTCATCGAGGCCTGAGAGTACATCGCATATATAGACGAGATCTTTTTTTAGACAGTTGTTGTTGAGGGGGCAAGTAGTCTTATCAGGGCAATTGCCATCGGTTGCTGGATGGGCTTCGGAAAAAGTAGACTTATTTAGCTTATTGACGTTATTGTTGGCTAAGTTCCTAGCTAGATTAGGTGTGGTAGAGTAGGAGAGTCTGATGGTATTCTTATTAAGGATTGTATAGTACCTATGTTGAGTGGGGAAGTGTTTTTGTAAAAGAGTGAAGAAAATTTTAGCTACAGGTGTTGAAACTTCGCGGTTGAAGGGGGGGTTGTACCAGCTAATGTGCCTTCGCCTATTCTTCCTGGGTGGGCGTGGGGCTATACTAAGGTAGGTGATCTTATCTCTAAAGCCACTGCGGGCCAGGGCCTTGTTGTAATAGGGGGCTGCTGCTCTAAAGATATCTTCATTGGCGGCGAGGCTGGATATCCTAATGGAGACACTTTTCACTAGGTTGTCTAATATATTTTTGGGGTGGTTAGAATTAACGTCTATTTATCTAAGGGATTCATTAGGTTTGTGGTACGGGTAGTAAAGGGAAGTTTCTAAGTCGAGGGTAACGTCTAGGAAGTTAGCTTTAGTTAAGTTCAAATCTAAGGTAATCCTAAGGCCTAAGTTTTTAAAGAAGGTGTAAAGGTTTTTCCTGAACCCATCCGTGGTCCTGGGGTTGATTTTGTGGAGGGCAAAGAGGCTGTCATCTCGGTAGAGACCGCCGGAGAGGCCTGTGAAGAGGGTCTTCAACCTGTGGAGGATGAACAGACCCACACGGTCACTTATTTCAGCCGAGTCGCTAGCACCCATGCTAACGTCGAAGGGGGTCTCAGATTTTTTGTTGATCCAGTGGGATCTGTCATGGTAAAGAAGTCTTACGTGCATGGAGGATCACATCCTGCTCGGCTTCGGTGATGGTGGTAAAGTTCCTGGCGAAGTTAATCGCGTCAATCAGCAGGCTCTCTGATATGGAGGCGTAGTAGTCCTCGATGTCTAGCTGCAGGAAACGGGTGTTGCATTTGTCGGGCAAATCCCGGAACCATGTGATTGCCTCGGATGTCCTATTCCAGAGTGGGAGGGGTGAGGCAGCACGTAGTCTAGGTAGAATCCTGTATATATATATATATACATATCATGTTTAATATAGAAATGGCTTCTACAGGACTAGAACAGTTTCATTCTAAAGAAATCATCAGAAAAGGGTTTTCTGATGATTTCTTTTGAATGAAACAGTTCTAATCCTGTAGGACAACTTGTTTAACCCCTGCTAGTGTGGAAAAATAGACGTTAAATGATGATAATGATGATTATTGAAAGACTGCACATTAACCAAGTCCAAATTTGACAAGTTCAAATCATGTAATGCCACAGAAATGTTTTCAAACAAGTGGTAGTGTAAATTCCCATCCAATACTGTGAGAATAAACAGAAAAATATATGAAGATGCGGAGTATAAGAAATAATTGTTTCTACTTTAGGCACAAGGCCAGCAATTACCCAGTGCATTACTGGTACTTTATTTTATCGACTCCGTAAGGATGAAAGGCAAAGTCAACCTCTGCGGGATTTGAACTCAGACTGTAAAGAGGCGTAACTATGCTGGAAAGCATGGCGTCCGACTCTCTACCGATACTGCCAATCCTCCATAAGAAATAATGATTTGGAATTTTGGCATGATTGTTATATGAACCATTATTGGTATCTTTATGATGATGGTAATAATACACATTTGTAAGAATAGGTATAGCTGTTCAAGTTGTTGCAACTCGTATCTGTGCAGGTTTATCTGGCCTCCTATGAGATCCAATCTCATAGGAGACTTCTTTTGTGCTTTAATGATATGAGCCTGAGTTATATCATGTCTAATTTTGGGGGTGAAAGGAGATGGGATTTATATTCGGAACACACAGAGCTGAAAAAGATACTGCATGGAATCTCATCTGATACTCTAATAATTCTACCAATCCACCACTCTGGAATGGTACTTTATTTCATCAACCCCACAAAACAAAGCTGACCTAAACAGTACTCGAACACAGAAAACTGAACCAGAACAAACACAGCAAAGTATTCCACCTGACATTCCAACAATTCTGCCAATTCACAGTTTTAGAGAGTATAGTCTTTTAAACTGGCTCCAGTACATGCCTAGGATATATTTTATCAACCTCAGAGGGATTAAAAAATTGAAAAAAAAACAGTAAGCCTCAACAGAATACAAATTCACAACACTATAGGATATAATTAAATACTGTAAAACGTTTAGTCCAGCACTTTGCTATTTCTGCCATGCCACCACTCTTGATAATGCTAACCTTTTTGATATCAAACTGCCTGAAACCACTCCAGATTCTAAGATGCAAAGTTGTTTATTTTAACACCTTCCAAACAACAACTAGAACCATCACACACAATCGAGTATAATTTGGTAGTATGTACCATTCCTTTGCTAAGGAATTTAGATGCCCATGCAGTCACAAGCAGACACACTTTCAACCCTCACTCCTGTGAACCAGAGAAACATCCAGGGTGTAACAGCTGAAAGAAGAGAGGGCTGCATCAGCACTGAGTTGGTACTTTCTTTATCCGCCTCAGAAGAGTGAAAGGCAAGTGGACCTCAGTGAGATTTGAACTCAGAATGTAGAGATCCAGAACAAATATTCAACACTAACAACTCTGTCAGATCGGCTTCCTACCTTCTAAACAACAACTTAATGATGAGAAAATTTGCTCTATTACTAAACCCTTCCAAATTCTTGACAAACAATTGACAGTGTCTTTCATTACAAACATGGCAATGAAAGGGTTAATACTTACATTGATGATGATGATGATGATGATGATGATGATGATGATGATGGTGCCAATGCAGCTGTTCTACTGATGAAGCATATAAATGACCTTCAGAACATAGATAAAATCTATTATGACTTTTACCCACTTGGTCAATCTAAAATTCTAGTTTGCAGATCTTATATTTAGTTAATTGCCTTCTAAACTATGAAAGTACAGAAGACACCAATACAGACAGACTTTGGATTATTCAGATGACACAATCTTCACTACAACCAACATATTTATAGATTAATTCAGTTGCATAGTGAAAGTAGTGGTGATAAAGGATGTAGTGCAGTGTTGAAGTGGCAGTGTTGAATATGGTAATAGCAATAATGTTGATGATAACAGTGGTGATGATAGTGTTTCTAGCAAGGATATTAATAAATGATATGCCAACTCAGGTCAAATGGCCTGCTGCTGGGAACAATGTATTCTGTTTCTATCAGATCATGTTAAACACTTAAATTTAAATTGTTAGATGAAAATGATTGTGAAACCTAGTAAGATTAAAAACAAAGCAGGTCAATGGGTAAATGAACTCACAATAAGTTGTTAATCATTCATCTCAACCAACTCATGGTGCTTTATATATATATATATATATATGCTAGTAGCGAAAGCAGATGTTAAAACAACAATGATGATATATATATATTCAGAAAGTCAAAGACTAGAAAAATACACAAAAACATTGTTATCCAAAAGGATGTAGCTTTTATGAATGCAAGAAATCAAATTTCCTGACCACCACAAAAAAAAAAAAGAAAGGAAAAAAAAAAACATATTTCAGTTTATATATGACAAAGCAAAGCATTTACAAACTTTGTTTAGGTTTACAATTAATAGCAGAGATCATCTTTGCAGAAAATGATTAACTAAAAAGATAATGGTAAAAGACTATAACAGCAATAGTGCTAATGGTCGTGGTAACAAGGACAATAATAAATATGGTAGTGAAGGTATTAATGATGATGGTGACTATCTAAATATATACTTGTTTGGTTTCATCCTCAAATAGATTGTGAAACTAAAAATAAATTGTATTAACCTTTTTGATACCAATCCTCTTGAAACCGCCCTGGATTATGATGCAAAATTGCTCATTCGAAAATGTTTATCGTTATTTTAAAACTTTTCATCATAATTTTACTTTAAAAGTTTTTCTTAAGTAATGTTCTAAATATCAGCTTTCTAACGAAAAACTTAGTTATTTTATTAAATTCCTCCATCTTATATTGAATATTTTCAAAATTAATTGAAACACACAAGCATTAGAAATACAGTAATGAAAGGGTTAAAATACTTAATACTATAATACTAACACTATTACTTTGGATTTACTATTAACATATAAATTTTCATTAACCATTTCACTACCATAATTCTCATGTAAGACTCATGTAAATTTGAAAATAATCAAGAATTTGGAAGAATTTAGTAATATATCTACAATAGCTTTCTCATTATTAAAATGATGTTTGGAACAAAGATTCTTACATAAAATTATGATGGAAACTTTTTAAATAAATATAAAGTTTCAAAGAAACAGTTTTGTATCACAAAGCCAGGACCAGTTTCAGGTGGTTTAACCCTTTAGCATTTAACCCGGCTATAACCGGCCAGAATTCTCTTACCTCTTTCTGTTCAAACTGGCTGTAACTAGCCACTCATGCTTAGGTTAAGGTATTTTTCTCAAAATAAATATCAAAATCTCATAGATTCAATATTATGTAAGATAAAGCCTTTAATGCAAAAATACAATAGTATATATAGAGTAATATAAATGCTAAAGGGTTAACACCAAAAGAATTAACAAATAAATAAATAAATAAAAGAAATTTGAAGAGAGGCTCAAATGTGTGGATATTAGTACTTCTTTTTCATGTGGTACTAGAAAAATGTAGTTCCACCAAGAATAGGCAATAAATAGATGAAATAATGGGTACCTTATCTTCTGATTTTTTTAAAAAAAGTAAAAGGATAAAAACAATTTAGAAAAAAAAAAGCAATACATCTTTATTAGGATCATATCACTATATTTATAGCAGACCTTATCACATACCTTGACTTCATTCATCAAGCTGTAAGAATCCCAAGAAAATAACACCCACTAAGTGTCTTTAATGTACTGAAAACCACTGTAAAAGTTAGACAAATATTACTATCAATGACCATAAGCTAAATAAACAAAACAGCATCTACAGTAATCAAAAGAGAAACCTGCCTGCTCGTATTTGAAAGAAAAACATTTTCTACAAGAAAAATATGTAAAAAAAACATTGCTACAAGAAAGTCAATATTGTAGTCTGTGTGTTCATTCAGAATAAAATTAGCAAAGACCAAAGTTTTAGTAAGTATAAAAGAAAACAAGACACTGATAGCATCAGAGTAATGGCCATGCTTGATATACAGAAAAGGAGTAGGTAAGAATTCTATAAGGCATATTCAATGTAAAATATGGGTAGACAAAAATGATATTGCAGGTGAGCTAACAAAGAGATTGAGTATGTGGCTAATAGACAAGGATATTTGGTAGTAAGAGCAGCAGTGAAATAAACTTTGCATAAAACAGGGAAGGTTTCATAAAAGTAGTTAATAGCTTCTATTACCTATGTAGCAGTTATGGTGGTGATGGGGAAATGCTCTGAAAGTGTAGGAATAAGAATAGGGTGGAAAAAGTTCAAGGAGCTTGTACAAAGGGATTCTCTCTCTCCAAGTAAAGAGTAGATAGTTTTGTATCGCATAAACAAAGACAGTTTCAGGTGGGTTGGTAACAAGAGTTATAATGGAGAACAGATAATACTTGTTGCCTAAATGAGAAGCTTGATGCTGCATGATAGTGAGGGAGGGGCAGTGAATACCAAGGATATGCAAATGCTGAAGAGAAACTTACAAGAAAAAGGTCAATACTTAACTTTAAATTGGAAGTGTTTTTTTAATGCTTTTTAAATACATTTTTCTACATAATTTGCATTTTGAGCTGGCATTAAGTGCAGGTCAACTATCATGTGGATCAAGTCTTCCCTGGACCAACACCATCTCATCTGCTCTTGTAGTTAAAAAGTGGCAGTTGGCTCAATTCAATGCCCTACTCATTAACCAGTACCTTGATAAGTGCACCTTCATCAGAATAGCTCAGCACCTTGGCTTCTGTATGTATCACACAATTGCTGTTGTAGAGCCATGGATGATGACTTCAGACGATACCTGACCTCTTGTTACTAGACTGCAGGTTGGTTCCATTTGTATGTCACATTGAACAATGTCAAAAGGAACTTTGACAAATGGATAACAAAAGACAACAATTCTGTAAAATTATCATCATCGTAATCATTTTACTTCCATTTTGATGGTGATAATTACATAGCATTTTACTTCCATTTTGATGGTGATGATTACATACCATTTTTTTTTTTTTGTCCATCTGTTTCATGAACGCTACAATCTGGCAAAAATCATTCTTAATTTTCTATAATATAGATTGCAGAAACTGATATAGAAAGCTAAAATCATAAATTATGTTTAGTTTGCTACTTTAATGTTTAGTTTCTCTAAAGTTAAAACAGTAAAGCCGTGGCAAAATATTTATAAAAGCTTGACAAAAATTTAATGAGTATAATCTAGTGAATATGAATATGAAAGATATTTAATATCCTTGAATGCAAATCAACTGAGTTTTACAAAAAGTGGTTTTTGATTAGGTATGTGGTCAATTTTCTAGAGAATGGGACAGCTGATTGTATTAACTGCCATGTATTATTGGTCCATGTGCCTTCAAAATCTCAAAAAGGTCAAAAGCAAAGTCAACTCACAGGATTTGAATTCAGAATACAGCAGCGACAAAATTAACACTTCTATGCCCCCACCGCAAGGTGGTCGTGGAGGTGCCACGGCAAAAAAGCACCCAGCCCACACTGTAAAGTGGACGTGTAGGCGCCACGAAAAAGCACCCAGCACTCACTGTAAATGAGGTTTGTGTTAGGAAGGGCATCCAGCTGTAGAAATCAAGCCAAATCAGTTCCTGTATGAGCAAGGCATGGTCAGCCGACCAGACACTGTCCACAACAGGACAACCCGTCTAACCCATGCTAGCGTGGAAGAACGGACGTAAAACGGTGATGATGATGATGATGATTACCATATTTCTAAGAAAACCCACTGCCTGTTTCAATTTTGATAATTATAAAGAATTTGGAGTGATTTAAAAAAAAACATTTTTGCATATTAAGCTGATGTTTGGAACATAACAAAATATTCTTACATAAAAATATAATGGAAGGTTTTAATATAATTGTGAACACTTTAAATCAGATAGTTTTGTATCACATAAATGAAGACAGTTTCAGGTGGGTTGGTATCAAAATGGTTAAATACTATCATTTCAGTTAGCTCATAACTTCTGATTATTTGAGATTTTGGTTGATACATACCAAAGATGCAGAGTTATAATGGAGAACAGATAATATTTGTTGATGCCATAATTAGGAATAGCTTGTAGAAAGGAAAACAAACAACAAAAATAGTTAAATGGGATTTTAGAAAGATAGCTTGGATGGTAACAACATAGGGTGGAGAAGACTTTTCAGTCATGGTGGAGGTATGACAACCTTTCTTGTGTTGGCACAACAATAAAATGCACTGCAAAATGGTTGGCATTAAAATACTCTGTAAAATGGTTGGCATTAGGAAGAATATCCTATCGTAGAAAACATGCCAAAAGAATAGAGAAGCCTCTTCAAGTATTTGAACAACAAGACAACCTCTCTAGTGCTGGTGTCAAAATAAAATGCATCCATTACATACTCTAGGGTAGTTGACATTAGGAAGGGTATCCAGTCATAGAAACAATGCCAAAAGAAAAATCACTCTCCCAATCCATATAGGAGGGTAGTAGCTCCAATCAAGTATTGACTTGCTCTGTAACAAACAATCCAACACATGCCAGCATTAAAAATGTTAGTGTAAAATAATGATGAAGAGATCACATATAAAATTATGATAATGAGGATGATTATCTCAAAATAAAATGACAAAAAATAATGATCAGAAAAAATAAATTAATTTTCAGATCGATTCAAACTGTCCAGAATGAAACAAGCAGAGATTAAAACTGATAAAAACTGATGGGGTAAAGTGGTGAAATGGGAACTGGGTGTAAAGGTTTTAAAATGAAAGGTGTTTGAAGATATTATATGACAGAAGAAAACAGGCAGGTGATGAGGACAAATGAAGATTTGTTGAATGCTGCTGGCAAATAATGTCAGATTAGAGATGACTAAAAAAATTTTTTTAAATGACTATTTTAAAATAATACTTCTTATCCAAAAAAATAATGAGAATCAGAGAAAACTATTGATGAGGTAATAAAAGCTATTTATTTCAATCACCATCATCATTATTTTACATAAGTTGAATGGGTTGTTGCGGTCTTAGATTAGATGGGTTGGGGGACCACATCTTGCTCATACATTTCATTTTCAGCATGGTTTCTAAGGCTGGATGCCCTTCCTAATGTCAACCACTTTACAGAGTGGACTGCACGCATTTTTTCATGGCACCAGCACTTTCACTTTATAGAGCATACTGAGTACATTTTATAATTGCACCATTAATACATTTTATGAATGGAAGTGAAATGGATTTAAATAAAATATATATAAATGTAGTTGTTGAACTACAAATAAAAAAAAAAACTGGTTTATTGTTAACCAAATTATAAAACACTTTTATAAATGAAAAGGAAAGGAGCTGATCATCATAACAAACCAAGGAATCTATGTTTCCAATAGTCTTTCCATTGCAGATACTATCTGCTGTTCTCAAATCCTAGCAGGAGCTATTTTATAATGACAATTTTCATGATAATGATGATGATAATAATACTGATCCAAACAATTGGAATAGCCAAAACAATTTATAAAACATTTAGTATGATAAGATTTCTTTAATAGCCATGGAACCTTAGACAAATAGAGTTATCTTACTTCAGAATACAATACAATGCCTGTAGTGAGATACATATAATATAATGATTGCTTTTACTGAGGCACAAAGATCTTTTCTTTATAGAAAAAAATGTTGTATTCAAGTTGCATGCTGTATAATAGTGGTATTTATGTTTCCAACTAGAGATGAAAAGAGGATGAAAAAAGAAAACTCTAACAGGGTTTGAATTTGCAATAATCACCATGCAAGATATGGTAAAACAAATATTACAACTGTATGCTGCTTGTTATTCTCCGCAGCCTTTATAATAATTATTTCACTCTTCAGTATATAACTATAATGAGAGAAACGATATAGTCAACTTATTTACTTGACTGTATTACCCATACTTATCAACCATAAAGGAATAAAGGGGCAAAATTAATCTTAATTTCGTAAAATAACTTTTTCGTTATTAAACTGGTGTTTGTAACAAAGTTTCTTACATAAAATTATAATGGAAGGTTTTTAGAAAAATATAAACATTAAAATAAACAACTTCGAATCAAAGAGCCAGCTGTGGTATCAAACAGTCTGGTATCAAAAGGGTTAACAAAGGTTCTTACATAAAATTATGATGGAAAGCTTTTAGATAAATTCAAACACTTTAGAAATAGTCAAACAGTTTTGTTATGTAAAACTAGGAACAGTTTCAGGTGGTTTGTTATCAAATGTGTTAAGAAGTTGAAATTAGAAATATGAGACAGTGAACAAATGTAAAACACATAAATCAAACCAGACTATCTCAACTGTCTTTTAGTTTAATAATGGTTTATTGCATAGTTTATTGAAATTATCTCAAAGTACGTAAGAAACTTGACTCGATTTCATGTAAAACTAATAAATTATACAACACACAGCAAAAGAATAAATTTCATAATCTTTTTGATTTCAAACTGCCCCTCATTCTACAATAAATATAAAGTGTCTTTATTTATCTAAAAACCTTCCATCAAAATTTTATGTAAGTATCTTTGTTGTGTTCCAAACTCCAATATAATAAAAAAAAATTTTTTAAATTTTAAATAAAAAAAAAATTAAAAAAATTAAAAAAGTTATATTTCTAAATCACTCCAAATTTTGATTATTTAAAAAAAAATTATTTGAAAATCACTGACAGTGTTCTCATTAGGAATATGATAACAAAAATGTTAACTTAAATATAAGTGAAAGAAATATGTTAACAAAAGAGTCAGCATGAATATTAATGAAAGAAATATGAATACACAAATCAATAAAATACCACCTAAGTTTTAACAAGTCACTTATTCAAATAAATGCTAAGCTACCATCACCAATTTCCTGAATCCAAACTAGTAATAATTGACAGCATCCAAAATACATCAATATGTTAAAGAATAAACATCAAACAGTGTTGACCTCTTTGACCAAATTCCTGATATTACACTCCCAATAATTAGTCATACAACATTGCCCCTTTATTTTAGACATGCCTGGCTATAACAAAGTAAATAGAGGAGAAGTAGTTTACAAAACAAAAATTATAAAAAGTAGATCTCAATGGGATTTGAACTCAGAACATAATGGGACTTAAGTAAGCTGCAAAGCATAGTCTCCAGATGCTCATATTGCTATGTAAAGAATTTCACTTCACAACTAGATGGTTTAAGGTTCTATCCTACTGTCTGGAACCTTCAGCAAGCATTTTCTACTCTAGACTCAAGTTAACCAATGCCTGTTTAGTAAAACTGGCAGACAATGTATGAAGACTTTATTAAGACCGGCAGACAATCAGGAAAGCCAGCTGTTCTTGTAAGACTGTTGTATTTATATGTTTTCTGTGGTTGGAGATGGTGGTGATTTTGTGGATGGGTGGAGGTCTTTGGTGAGGGATTTTAAAGAACAGGGAGTCTTTGAAAAAAATATTGTTAGATATATACAGAACCTAGATCCCCTCAGGGAAATGGCCTTGCTCAGTATGTAGGAAAGGTGTAGGTAGGAACTCCATTCTCTGCCCCAAATGCAAACAATGGGTACACAAGAGATGTAGCGGGATCTCAGGAAGCTTAATTAAGAATGTAGGCTTCACATGCAGCAGCTGTGCTGAGACAGCAAGCAGCAAACAGCCACAGGAAACAAGTACCACCAATCTCTGGGAGGGCTCTGTAGAAACAGTAGACAGCTTCTGCTACCTAGGTGACCGAATTAGCAGCGGAGGTGGGAGTTCAGAAAGTACAATAACTAGGGTAAGAACGGGATGGAAGAAGTTTAGGGAACTACTACCACTGCTAGCTGCAAAAGGCTTCTCCCTCAGAATGAAAGGCAGACTGTATGATGCGTGTATCCGAACAGCAATGTTGCATGGTAGTGAGACCTGGGCGCTGAAGGTGGAAGACTTACGTAGATTAGAGAGAAACGAAGCCTGCATGCTCTGATGGATGTGTAACAGTAATATACGTGAACGACAAAGCATAAATGAATTAAGAGAGAGACTGAGCATAAGAGGAATCAAATGCTGTGTGCAGGAGAGGCGGTTGTGCTGGTATGGACATGTGATGCGTATGAAGGATGACAGCTGCATAAAAAGGTGCAGAGCATTAGAAGTTGATGGAAACCGCGGAGTGGGGAGACCCAAGATGACCTGGGATGAGGTGATAAAAGCCGATCTTACCCAATTACACCTCTCAAAGGCAATGACACACGACCGTGACTTCTGGCATCACGCAGTAATACAGAGTACCCGACCTCCCATGGGTACAAGCTGAAGCATATAGACAATATGCCCCCACACCCCCCACCGCAAGGTGGTCGTGGAGGTGCCACGGCAAAAAAGCACCCAGCCCACACTGTAAAGTGGACGTGTAGGCGCCACGAAAAAGCACCCAGCACTCACTGTAAATGAGGTTTGTGTTAGGAAGGGCATCCAGCTGTAGAAATCAAGCCAAATCAGTTCCTGTATGAGCAAGGCATGGTCAGCCGACCAGACACTGTCCACAACAGGACAACCCGTCTAACCCATGCTAGCGTGGAAGAACGGACGTAAAACGGTGATGATGATGATGATGATGATACACAATAATACAAGGACACAGATAAAAGTCAAGGTTCACACACACCCATACACATGACATCTACACTCTTGAAGGGTTCATTTATTCTAAGCATAAATCTATACAAATGAGATTTATGCTGGACTGATAATTGTCAGGTTCTGGCCAAAGAATTTTTTACATCAATGGGTTATTGACACCTGTCGAATCAATTAATGGTGAAGGAGGTAGAATTTGCAACAATAGCATCATATATGTATAAACATACATATACGGATAGTATATGTGAATATTTACGCACACACACATACATACATATAATCACTAAGCCAGATATCTATATCTACATACACAGACATGCGTATATATACACTAATTCGCATGGATACAGTCTCAAGAAGTACATTAACACCAAAATATCAATAATTTGTACACCAAAACAGATTATGCTCCTAACAAAATTAAGATTAACAACCAACAATACAACCAACAGCACAATTGCTATCTTTTGAAGTAAATATCACATAAATCTTAGGACAGCATATCTTCAATTGAAACGGAGTGCAAGATGCTCGCAGTTAAACTCCATATAATAGATCTGCACAGATAAAGCTGACCTTAGCTATATTATATATATATAATAATAACAATAATAATATTAACAACTACCAAGAAAAGAAAACTATGCAGTTGAAATCGAACAAAGATTGTATTGATGTGCTAATTAGGAGCAAATTACATTTCAATACCAATATCAAAGTTTCTGCATGAATCATATACCTATTTTTGGAGAGAAAAATAAACATGGTCTGAGAGAGGTTAATAATATTTGGAAGAAATATCTAATAACTAAATAAGCCTTCATATTTCAATAGCATCATCATCACAATCATTTTACATCCATTTTCTATGCTGGCGTAGATCAGATGGATTCCCATGGTCAAAGATGAGAGGTCAGATAACTCTGCCTTGTTTATACTTCCCATATTTTGGTATGGTTTTTATGGCTGGTTGTCCTTCCTTATGTCAACCACTATTACTTTAAAAAAAAAAAAAAAATCTACAGTAACTCTATTGAGATGTAAAACTTGAATTTTAAAAGGTTTTACATTTTTTTAGTTGATAAGTTCTATACTACATAAGTAACTAAGATTAACTATTATGTCTCCAATTTATGAAACACTCTATAGTCTATATCTCCTACAAAATAAATTTAAATAGTGACCACACAACATATTCATTACACAACCAACAACAATGGTTCAGGGATTTCTATCCTGTACCCTCTACAGTGGTATTTTTTGTCTTCTTTTTAACTGTTTATTCAGGGAAGTAGGGACAGTCCCCCTGACCCTTTTCAGAGCCACCAAGACTGGAGGGCAGGCAGAAGGATGATATCCTCAAACCAGAGACCTCGATCAAATGATTGTAACAAACTGTGATAAAAACACTGAAGGGTCATGTAGTGTTGTTAAATTGATCAAAAGATTAATTGTACCCTCCAAGTAGGCTACAGTAGCATTTGAACTCAGAACTCAAACAAAAAGCAAGAACAAATACAGCAAGGCATCTTATCTGATATTAACAAATCTGTTAATCCACCACTCTGGACTAGTACTTTATTTTATTCACTCTGAAATGATGAAAGGAAATATTGACCCCAGCGAGATATGAATTCAGAGCACAGCCAAACCCAATTGCTGCCTGATGACTCAAGAAATCTACTCCATATATGTCAGGCTAGTAACCCATAGATGACTGTCAGCTTCTCTAGTGGCTTTGGCTGTTCAATATCAGATCCCACCAACATTGTTTTTATATACATTCAATTAAATTTTAGATCTAAACAGAAGATTCAAATTAAATATTGTTAAACAATTAATCCAATTATCTAACATTTCTGTTAGCTTATGAACTCTTTTATTACTATATTTCTAACGAAAGACACTGCCTATACTTTTCAAATCATTTTTAAAATAATCAATATTTTGGAGAGATTTAATAATATAACTAATTTTCTCATTAGTAAGCTAGTAAAATGATGGTGATGATGATGATGATGTTTGGATCATAACAAAAGTTCTTTCATAAAATTATGATGGAAGGTTTTTAGATAAATATAAAGTAAATAGCTTTCCATCAAAGAACCAGGAGTGGTTTCAAGCAGGTTAATATCAAAAGGGTTTGAAAGACACTTTGATACAAAGAACTGTCCCAAATGAAAATATATAGAAACAAACAACCACAAAAGAAAGGCAGAGCAGCCATCCACCCATTGCTATTACTTCCCAATAAAATTTTCAAAATCTACTTTGGACAATCTATTTGTTTGCTTTTTGGATTCCTTCCAAATGTATAGTATGTTATGTAGAATATTTTATTGTTGTTGTTATTATTTGAGCTGATTTTAGGGAGATGGTTGTTCTTAAACCATAGATTGCCAAGTGAATAATGTAGTTGTTATAGTGGTTGTGATTGCAGCAGTATTGATATTAATAGACAAGTATTGATATTAATAGACAAGTCTATTTTAGGTTTGATGAGTTTGATAACTAGCTTGTATTGGGTCTTTGACACAGAAATATGTATTGTTGATCTTTTTATATATTTTGAGATTAGTGTGAATTTAGGAATTTTTTGACAACTAGTACATTCTATTGGGATGATCCGAACATATACATGTGTATATAACATTTTTTCAAACAAAAGCATATTTTAGCAAGATATTTCATAGAACCCACTATCCTAAATACACAATAACATTACTATAATCTATCAGGAACCAGCCCTATTGCAAAGCTAGAAAACTGATTGGAAATATAAAGAAATTGAGTAAATTTTCAAATTATTTTTATAAAATTTATTTTTAGAAGTGACTGTAATTCTTTCCAGGGTGATAATGGTTCTGGCAGTGATCATGGTTAACAGAAACAGAATGGTTGATGGGCATCTATCATCATATTTAAGTTGGTAGAGGTGTTTGTGGTAGTGGTGACACTCCTTATTGCAGTCTTTGCAATAATAAAGGTAATTAATAATCATTTCTAATTTAGGCACAAGGTCAGCAATTTGTGGAGATAGGAAAGTTGATTATACTGACCCCAGTACTTGATTAGTACTTTATTTTATTGACCCTGGGATGATGAAAAGCAAAGTTGATCTCGATGGGAATTGAACTAAGTACATAAAGAACTAGTTGCCTTAAATCACATGGGCTGATGCTCCAATAGTTCTGCCAACCCATCGCCCTTAATGGAAAATTAGTTGTCAATTACTTATGTTGAGTTGAGTCACATTTCAGTATAAATGTAATAATTAAATCAGTAATAAAATTATATAATATACACTTTATTGTTTGTGTTTTTGTTATGTGTGTGACCAACACCAACCTGCCCCCTCAATCCATGGAAAAATTGTCTTGCATGACACCGGTTTGTGGCACAAAAAGGTTGGGGACCGCAACTCTAAAGCACCCGATATTATTGCACTTATTTCTCAACTAAACTGATCAGCAATCATGTTTTGATTCCTAGTTTGAATTATTTCATTTACTTTGCTTTGCTCCTAGGAAAGCCATGAATGCCTCAAATTCCTGCTTATAAACCATTATAAATATAGATGTTTCAATAAGAAATCATCATTGTTGTCATCATTTTATGTCTATTTTCCATGCTGGATAGGTTGTCCTGATCCAAGACTAAACAGTTCAGGGAACCAGATAGTGCTACATTCATTTGATTTTTTGGCATGTATACTGGGGGCATTTTATCATGGCACTAGCATTACCACTTTACAGAGTGTACTAAGGGCATCTTATCATGGTACCAACACTAAATCAACACATTCTATTAAGAGCAGAAGCTGAATTTTTGAAATGAATACTCTAGAAGATTTGAAATACATCTGACTAAAATGTAAAATACTTTTGATGCTGTATAATACTTATATTTTCATCAAATTAGTGAAACAAATGTAATAACACTTCCAATTCATACATAGGATTCGTATTATGTGATTCATTAAATTATAGAAACATCCATAATAGTACATTGAAATATAAGAATTTATAGAACCAACCAACTTGTCTTAGTTTAAAACTAATCATTAAAAGCAAATTATAATAAACTTGCACAACCATTTGCAGCACAGCATGAAAAAATACAGATAAATATGCATGTATGATTTTACTGTTGTCTAGATGTCATTTTACTAATTTATGCCTGTGCATTTTAATATGTATTTAACATTTTATTGTGAATGGCGTCACTATTTAGTAGTGTTTCTAAAAAAAAAATATTCTATTTTCTCCATCCAATACAAAATTATATTCCAAAAAGCTCCCTACTTCTCGTCAGAAGTGTAAGGAATTATTGATTATAACTGTTTCACTGCAGAGTTATATGAATTGCTTGCATAAAGGGCTATTGGAAAGGAAGACAGACTTCAGTTGAATTCCAGATTAGACTATAGAAGAATTGATTTGTGTTGCAATATAATTTCAATGCTGTTTGCCACAATTGGTATTTTACCAGCATCAGGCATTTTGTTCTATAGTTACTAGTAAACCCCTCTTCAAGTATCTGAATATATATATATATATATATATATATATATATATATATTTCAAAGAATATACTCCAAAGATCAATATAGATTTTATCTTGTAATTGTCATTATATTCTAAACAAAATAGTAAACAAAATTTGACTGTATACTCACTTCTTTAGTATGTGTATATATATATACTGCATTTTATATAACATACTAAGTTAAAATATGCTTGTTTTAATTAGTTTTAGTTTTATTATTAAATTTTAGCATATATATAAAATGAAAAACTGATTGTAAATACAATTAGGAGGCCAGTTATGATGGCCAATTCTCTGTACATGCATCCCTTTCTTATTTTGGTATAAAAACAAACTGACAAACAAACAAAACTGATTCTGCCCTGCAGTTAAAGAGAGGCCAAGCAAGCAATTGCCAGATATTACTTCCAAACATTTAACACAGATGAATCCAAAGACCCAGTCTCTGGATATATGATAGCACTATTATAAATAAATACAAGCACCAAACTGAACAATATACATCCGCAGAAGCTAATTATTATCCTAAACTTACAACAAACTAATTAATCCGTTACTTCACTCTTCTATTAACAGAGTTTAATAGATTTCATTAAATTTCTCTGTCAACATTGTCTTGGTGGATATTTAGAGTTATTTTTAGCAGTGTTCTCATTAGTAATTACATTGTTATTGCCTGAAATAACTAATTATTCATGTATTGGATAGTTTATAAAATAGCGGTAGGAGATTAATAGGCTAAGATATGCTCTTCATTTTCTTCTGTCTATCTATTTATCTACAACCACATGTAGTAGTAACTACATGTGGTTTTTGCATCCCTTTCTTTCCCTACTTGCCATTTCTTTTTACTCTCATTGGTCTTTTTCTCATACATCCTCTCCTTTCTGTGTTTCTATCTTCTGATGAAGGACTAGCATCCAAAACATTATGGCTCTTTTCTAGCTCTATTAAATGTTATACTAATATACCATTATCATGTTCTGTTAGGAAAGGCATCCATTTTTGTTGTGTGTGTGTAATTTTATTTGGGTGGGGAAGGAGATTAAGAAACATTTCGTACTTGAACCCTGTTGTATTTGTTTCATAAAATTAACAATACCATATATTGGAAATGTAAAGTGGTGAAACTGGTGCCATGATAAAAATGCACACAGTACACTCTGTAAAGTCATAGTGTTGGAGCCTTAGTAAAATCCATCCAGTTCACTCTCTAAAGTGGTAGTATTGGTGCCATAGTAAAATGTACATAATCCACTCTATAAAGTGATAGTGTTGGTGCTGTAGTAACATCCACCCAGTTCACACTGGAAAGTGTTTAGCATCAGGAAGGGTATCCAGCCATAGAAACCATTGCAGAATGGGACGTATGAGCAAGACATAGTCATCTGACATGTCTAGTTTCCGAACATGACAACCCATCCAACCCAAGTCAGCATAGAAAACAAGTGATGATGATGAGGATGACATTCCCACAAATCAACTTAAATAAAACTAATTCCTGAATTTAAAATAGTTGATTATAAATTGTATATTGATCAGTTGATCAATTCTCTGTTACCTGCCAATGACACATTTCATCTCAAAATTCTCGTATTGTTTTTACATTAGTCTAATCAGTTCTTTAACTTTACTGTTCCCTACTCTTCTTTAAGCAAACTAGACCTCATGTCTTCTCATATATCTCTTTACAGTCAACAATCAATGCTTTTCACTAATTTATCTTGAACGTTATCTTGTAACAAAATGTTTTGTGTTGGATCTTTTTGTTTGTTGGGGTTTTTTTTTTGGGGGGGGGGGGGGGGGGGAGTCCTAAAAAAAATCTCCAAATTTAAATTGGTATCAGTAGATTTTCTCCCCATCTTAATGTCGTCAGCTTGTCACTTCCTTTTAAATATTGTGAAATAAAAATAAAATAAACCAAAATAAAAATTAGGGTAATAAACAGTCTTAATGCCCAGAAAGAAAATTTCCAAGAAAGTTTAGCAAGTGTTTGGAAAGAAATGTATTTCTTTTTAATAGTTTCCAGATGAAATGGAATTTGTTAACTTCAAGATCCTCAATGAAAAATTATTTTTACTGGAGGTAAAAAAAAACTAAGAACCTAAAATATCATATTCACAAATTTCATATAGTTTAAAATGAGTTTTAGTTTCACTTCTCTGGTTTTTAGTTTGTTAAAAAAAAAAAACAAGATGACAATCTAATATACAGAATGTAGGGTTTTCCGAAGCAGATTCTTTTTTTAGTCACTCAAATGTAAAGCACAATATTTGAACAAATTTCCTAGGAATCTTATCACATTATCATAAGCATTTCCTAATTACTCTGAGCAATACATTTATCTGTCTCCATTTTCAATGAGAATAGGCACAGCTTTGTTGTTAATAGCAATATAGAGAAATATCATCATAAATAATTCAGCAACATTTAGTATTTAAGATTTTGAAATACATTTAATTTCAAGTTAAAGAACTTCAAATCTGTCTCAAGCCTAGACGCTCAACAGGCTGGAGCTTATTTACTTCCATTGGTGTCAAGTGACAAAGTACAAGAACCCTACCACCTGGATGAGACACCAGTCAATCACAGGGTTAGTCTACAGCTGCTGGTACAAATTTTAGCTACATGAAAGGGAGCAACCTGAAATGAAGTAATGTCTCTTTGATAGCTTTTGACATACTTCAATGTTTCAAAGAATTCAAACTTTCTTAAATTTGGTGTTTAACACTTTTGATATCAGCCTGCCCCAAATTAGGTCTAGTTCTATGAAAAAAACCCACCCATTTTAAAAGGTTTTTTATTTAAATTAAAACCTTTCAACATAATCTTATATAAGAACCATATGTTAAGTTACATTCTTAGCAATAAAACAATTTAAGTAAATCCTTCAACATTTTTCATTAATTGAAATAGAGTGTATCTCATTATGGTCACAAAAGGGTTAACTCACAAGAGAAATTTCAGCAGTTGGAACATAATATACTAAGCAGGGTAGTATATTAATTTATTCATTTATGAAGTTAGGTCAGATTTACTTGTACTAATTTTCTGAAAAGTGGTATGAATATTATAACTTCTTATGTCTCTCTGAGAAATCAGTTTTATATTTTAAATCTTAATAGCCAACCTAGTACATGGGTATTTAGTATTCTAGGCTAACCTATAATGTGCAGCTCCTTCACTGAGTTATGCACTTAATTCTGTCAAATAAAATAATTCCAGCTAATAAGCTGATGAACTTAGGTTTTGACACTTCTCATTCAGATTACACTAAAAGATTACTAAGCCTGCATTTTCTACTACACAATCCACTCTCACTCCTGCTAAATCATGTAACAGGTCATAAAACCAGACAATCTTCTCGCTCACTGTAGATATTTTTACAATGCTGTAACTATTTTCAGTGACTTATTGGCCTAATGGTAGCACTGACCCTGACTTGTAGCTTTTATGAGAAATAATATAAAAAAAGATGGAGTAAAGAAAAAAATTATAATCTTGTTTCATAAAGTATTTAAAACATTACCTGATATTAAAAGATTAAGTTTTGAAATTTGACACCATAATAATAATAATGAAAATCATAATTTTTACATTAAGCACCAGCCCAGCAATTTGGGGGCGTGGGGGAAAGCCAATTATATCAACCCTATGTTATGCCAGCATGGATAGGAAGAAACTTTTGAAGCAGTTTTGGGGGGCCAGATGCCCTTCCTGATGTCAACTTATACATTATATATATACTATATACTGCTGACCTTATTTGAGCTACCACACTGCAGGGTGTATTATTTATGCTGGACAAAAACAAACTTCATTACTTGCTTTATGTGCTGTTTATATAAAGATTCATACAATAAACTCACACACACACACACACACACACACACACACACACACACACACACACACACACACACATATAATGGGCTTCTTTACATTTTCCATTGGCCAAATTAATTCTAAGGCATTGGTCAGTCTGGAGCTATAAAAGGAGACTCTTGACTAAACTGACATCTAATGTGACGTATGGAACCTGAAATAAGGTGGTTGTGAAGTTAACTTCTTAATCACACAGCCATGTTTGTGTATATCATCATAATTGAATATCTTACAACTGACAGAGGGGAGATGGGTTGGATTCTACATCCTTTCAATTTTGGTGCCCAACACCCTCAAATATATTTTCTTTTTTTTTCATCTGCTTCTGACAAGAGACTGTTACACCTACCCCAAACGGTGTCACTCATTAATACAGATCCGGTAAAATAATTGGCATTAGAAAAGGTATCCAGCTGTCGAACCCATGGTTGTCTTTAGCACTTTGGTAGATAGTTTGCATTAATTAAGTGTTATGGACAACAATCCTGCCTTTATTGTCTTGATTCAACAAAATAATATATAGAATTTTAAAAAAACAAATCAACAATATCTTATCTTACAAAAACAAATATTGTGACATAGATGAAATCATTACTTAAATATAATTCAGGTAGCAATAAAGGAAAGTTCTGCAGGGTTGTTGTTTTTTTTTAAACAACTGTTTATTCAAAGAGGGAAGAAAGTGGCAAATTGGCAAAGTCATTAAACCATCAGATTAAAAATGGCATGGTATTTGTTCCAGCTCATAAAATTCCCATCATGTATCAGACATATGCTTTTATGACTCCATTGGGAGTTAAGGACCATTTATCTGACCATTGAGGTGAAAGGCAGTGCCCACAATACTTTTCAGTACCTCTGAGACTGGTGGAAGGGAGAGTCGTATCTAGAGTGGATTCCACACTAAAAGCACTTAAGGGTCAGGTGGTGGTTTCAAAGCATGTGATGGTTTAAATCACTCAAGTAGGACCACAGTAGACTTTGAACTCAGGATACAAAGAGCTGGAACCAATGCTCTAACAATTACACCAATCCCCCACCCTAGACTGGTACTTAATCTATCTCAGAGATGAAAGTTAATCTTGACATGATTTCAACTCAGAATGTAGAGAGCTGTAACAAATATTACAAAACACTTTACATTCTTGTGACACTAAACTCCGCCAGTTGCAGACTGCACATCAACATGTGATATCTCTCTCCACAAAGTTTGAACACCAGCAGCAGAGTTCAAAGAGCAAAGATCAAGTCCAGTCCATAAGTTGACATTATCAAGTCATCGTTTTGACTGCCGGCCTCTGCTTCTCTTACCAGCCAACCTTCCTTCCAGGCATAACCTACTCACACCACAAGTTGATCTTTTTATATGACCGTATATTTTGACTTGACAATTGATGCAATTACACTCTCACAACTATGGGAGTTTCATTTCAATTGTAATTAGAAATGGTTTCACCTCACTATTTCCTATTTTCCCATTCACTATAATTCTAAGTATTTATGCCTAATAAAGGAATTATTAAAATGCTTAAAGTAAATTTCTTAATTTGTTTTTCAAAAATATCTCTGCAATGAGGGTCACGAAGTGGAATTTCTAACTTTTATGACATGAATTTTAATTAATTCTAATTTTAAAATAGAATAACATTTATTGTATATATTTTCTTGATTAGAAATTATCATGAGATTGAGTAATGTTTACTTTTTTTAATTTTGTTAGTAAATATGTTTTAATTAGGTAAAAAGAAAAAAAAAGGACTGTATAAGCAAATCCAAATATAAGCTGACCCCTTATTTTATGTCTGAAAGATGGGAAGATCCAAACCCCAAGTAAAAGCTAAGGCAGCTAATCAACAAATTACATTTAGTTGCCATGGTTTTGTAAATTTCCATGAGTGGAAGATATTTTTATGAAGTTTTAATATTTTGATATCTAAAATGTTTTTTTAAGCATTGTTTAAAGTATAGTTTTTATTTCACATTACAAAATGATTTTTTTTTTTACAATTTCAGCCATTTTATAAAGTTTCAACAAGTTTTTCAAATTTCTGTATACTCGCTTTTAGCAAAACATGATAGCCTCATCTTGAAACAGGTTTTTATTTAACATAAAAACTGAATGCAAGGCATGCCTTAAAAAACTCGGAAATGATTTAACATGCTACAAGTCAATCCATTTTTCTGAAGTTATTCAAGCCTTATATAGTGAGCTTGATATCCGTATATTGAACAGTAGGAAAATAAAAGCTTGTGCGAAAAAACTTTAATACATAAAATTCACAGAATAATTAAAACATGAAAAAATAAAGGTACATGATTGATTCATTGGACTGTGTGAGTAATTGAGTATGTGCGTATATCTGTGACACTAGAATGAATATCCTCCACTTCCAACTAACTTACCTTCTGCCTAACAGACACTCTACCTGTGGGCAGTCAACTCCACTCTGATAGCAGTAAGCGAAGTCTTTACTGCTACAGGCTCTACCATAAACCTATCATTAGCAATCAGCCAATACTTAGACAGTTTGCCCTCTTGGCCTGGCAGCCAGCAGAGCCTGGACAGGTAGTTGAATGCACCAAGTTTCCACTAGAGAAAGTGTCTCAGCATGTAGCATCCCAGATGAGGGGCCTACTCCCATGTGAAACAGGAAGATTGTTATGCTGTCTGTCCGTTTGCCCTTCTCACAGTCCAGCCTCACTTTATAATTGAAATGATCAATAATGGGAACGACATCTAGTTTTGATGCCGATGGGAACTTCTATACGCAGATGATCTAACGCTCATAGCTGAATCAATGGCTGAACTAGAGAAGAAATTTGAAACATGGAAGCATGGCCTAGAATCAAAAGGCCTTAAAATTAACTTGTCTAAGACTAAAGTTCTAATATGTAGGAAGGAGAATAGGGCACTGGTCCCATCTGGGAAATGGCCATGCTCAGTGTGTAGGAAAGGAGTAGGCAGAAACTCCATTTTATGTCCCAAATGCAAAGTATGGGTGCATAAATGATGTAGTGGGATCACAGGTAAGCTAACTAAGAATATGGATTTTATATGTGGCCGGTGCTCTGGTGCAATAAGTAGCAGCAAATGCCCACAGAATACTAGCTCATTCCATTGCCCAGATGGTTCTATAGAAATAGTGGACAGCTTCCGTTACCGTTACAGGTGGTGGAGGGTACTCCGAAAGTACTGTAAATAGAGCCAGAACGGGATGGAAAAAGTTCAGAGAGCTTATAGCACTATTGGCCGCTAAGGGTTTCTCTCTAAAAATGAAAGGCAGGCTGTATGATGCCTGCATACGAACAGCAATGTTACATGGCAGTGAGACATGGGCCTTGTGTGCAGAGGATCTACGCAGACTGGACAGGAATGAAGCTAGCATGCTCCGTTGGATGTGTAATAGTAATATACGCAAACAGCAAAGCATAAGTGAAGTGAGAAATTAGGAATAAGAGGGATCAGATGCTGTTTACTCGAGAGAAGACTACGTTGGTATGGTCACGTGATGCGCATGAAAGACAACAGCTGTATAAAAAAAGTGCAGGGCGATCAAAATAGACGGTAGCTACGGAGTAGGCAGACCCAGAAAAACCTGGGATGACTTGATAAATTCCGACCTCACACACTTACACCTCTCCAAGACAATGTCACTGGACCGAGATCTTTGGTGCTACGCAGTAATACAGAAGACCCTCCTTGCCTAAGTACAAAGCGAAACCTACAGTCAGTAGGCACCTCTTACCCAAAATACACCCCCGTCCCACTACCGCCATCTACACCACCCCTTTCGATGTAAAGCTATGTTGGTACCACAACATCCAGTCCTAAATAAATGAGGTCGTGTAGGTGTCACAACAAAAAAACACATAGTCCACGCTGTAATGTGGCCGTGTAGGTAACACAGTAAAAACCTCCCAGTCCACACTGTAAACGTGGTTGGTGTTAGGAAGGGCATCCAGCCGTAGAAAACCTGCCAGACAGTCCCGAGCAAGACAACCAATCTTGCCTCAAGTGGGACAATTCCCGTCCAGACCCATGCTAGCGTGGAAGATGGACATTAAACGATGATGATGATGATGATGATGCACGTTTCTAAATTTACCATTAGTGATAAACATTAATAGACAGTTCTTCAGAACAGCTTTATTCTACCACTTTCTCCCAGCACATTAAGCAATTGCTTAAAAATTCAGCAAAAACATATGCCCTATGACCAATGGCAGACTGGGTCTAAAAATATCGGGTGCCAGAAGATGAAGGGGGCCCACCAACATATAGAATGCTATCATTTAATTTTGATTTTGAAAGTAGGTTTATAATTATTAATTTTCATTATACTTTTGTAGCTGTCTCAGTGGCTTAGTTGGAGGAATCGTAGTGGTGATCCTGGTCGGGAGTAAGGTTCCCAGTAAACCTTTTCAGTCTTTTTTTCTATGGGTTGTAAAATAAAAACTAAAAGACATTACATGTACTTCTTGACCAGGATTGAACCCAAGACCAGGATCTCAACTGTCTCTAGTACCTACCGCTAGGCCACTGAGACAACTACGAAAATCTTATGAAAATTCATACTTATAAACCTACTTTCAAAATTTTCAATAACAAAATGAAGTGATGTTGTTGACCAAATGCTTTGCTTAATTGTTTTATTTTATTTTTTTTTTTATTTATTCTCTCTCTTAGACTTCAGGTATTTTTTGAAAGCTAAGCATTGTCCCCTAAAATACTACAGTGGGCCCACTGGGGCCCGCTTGCCATTGGGCAACCTGGCAAGTCTGCCACTGCCTATGACTAGTGTAGCTGAATCCCCATCAGAAAGGTAAAAGAAATAAATTGTATAAAATTCAACCAATCAATTAAATCAACCATTTCTCTCTCACTGCTGGGTAAAGACCTTTTATCTATATCTCCATAATTTTTAGCCTGATCTCCATTTTTTGTGATATTTGCAGACATTGGTGTACCATGATAGTACATGATAATACATTTCATGTTGGCACGGATATGCAGTCAATTTAATCAACACCAGTACTTGACTGGTACTTTATTTTATCAAACCCTGAAGGATGAAAAGCAGAGTTAACTTTGGTGGAATATATATTCAGAATATAAAGAGCCAGAATGAATAACTTTTATATTTGTCTGGCACTAACAATTCTACCAATCCATTGCTTTACAGAAAATTACAAGGCATTTAAACTAAAGAACCAAGTAACGAAGGTAATAAAGATTCCTATCAAAAGCAAGATAGAGTTGTAGAGGAAAGGGTGCAGTTTGGATCTGTACCAGGAACAATAGATATGACGAGCGAGCCAACTGCCAGAAAGATTACTTAAGAACATTGTATTTATTACTGCGTGATAGAGTCATTTTAGCTAATTAAAAACACAAAAATTATATATATATGTAGAGGTTATATTTAATTTGTTGGGATACAACAAGCAAAATACTTTATAACTGATATAAAGCACTCAACAAATTATTGGACTAAATATACAATATATTAACAAATGGGAACTATAAAACCATATTTATTTCATTATACATATTTGAAGGGTATGTCAATATTTATTTATAAAACTAACCTATATCATATTTTATCTGATGAAAGCGCACCATAGTTTGCTCTGGTGGCCCTTGAAATATGTATAATGAAATAAATATAGTTTCCATTTGTTAATATATTGTATAATATATTGTATATATATATATATATATAATTTATTTCCTAATGTCAAACTTTTTGCAACAAGATTTGCAGTGGAACAGTTTCAGTGACCAAGTTGCAAACAGTGTAGTGAAAATTTTGACTCTAGGAAATAAATGATATATATAAAGTAAACAGATTCTTATATGTTTTTAAATTGCTAAAACGACTCTTCCATGCAGCATTTGTTTTAGTTTCAATACACAGCCTCAGACCAAGTCACTTGCCAGACAAGTACAACTCAGAAATTGCATATATTGACCTCAAGAAAACTTTTGATGGTGCCCCATGTTCGGAAATCAGAAAGTTAGATGTAGATGAAAATGTTGTCTAGGTCATGAATTTAAATATTTCCAATTTCTTTTCAACAATTGTTTCATTTTCAAATTTATTAAGTTAATGACCCTGCAAAGATACTCATATAAAATGTTCACATAAGTGGTTAAAGATGACTTTGTATTTTCTGATATCTATTGCATAGAGGTAAACTTTGAGACAGAATATTATATACTAGTCACAGCTGCAGGCCAGATAATGTTTTTATTTTATATTATTGGAAGCATCAGTGTGCAAGAAAGACAATTGTGCTGGTATGTTCATGCAATATGTAAAGAGAGTGGCAGTTGTATAAAGTAGTGCCAAACTTTTCAAGTAGGTAGATGTGGGATAAAGTTATGTAGAATGACACAGGATGGCAATAAAACCTACCATGCTAAAGAAGACCTGCCCACCAGTACAAGCACTGTGATGCTATTGGTAAATTGTTGTGAGAGAATAGAAACTGCATGGCATGGAGAAGTCCCTCTTAGCCTTGTAGTGGATTAAACAATCTATCTAGTATTGGTGTCTCTATAAAACACATCCAGCCATAAAAACCATGCCAAAATATTGAGCTTATAAGCCATACTCCTACGACCCATCCAATCCATGATAGTATGGAAAACAGACATAAAACGATGAAGATATTGATATGTCTGGGAGAGGGTGGGGTTTCTTATAAAAATGTGGATACCCTGCAAAGCAGCTTCTCTTGACTAATCACAACTTTTCTCAGTGAACTAGTTGATAATTTACTAGTTTTGGTGGATAATTAGGTAAGGCTTAGAGAGTTTTGATTTCCAGTTTCTTCTCAATTTCATTAGTTATGATATGAATTATTTTGAGGTCATGGATATCAGCAAAATATTTTAGTTCTTTCTCTGTGACATATATTGCTTCACTGTTATAATTTGAACCTTATATTGCTGTCAACACAAATTTAATGCTCTACTTCCTTTTTTACAATGACTGAAATTCTTTTCATTTTGAGTTCTGGAATCTTATAGGGATCATGACTGGAATTGAAAAAAGTGTTGTGAATAATATTTATTTTCTGCCAAGAAGGAAAAAGATCTTATGTATGTTGGATGAAAGTGTATATATGTGAACAGCAATTGGCTAAGCTAATGGAATATTGGATAAGTTACAAAAAGATCAACTTAGTGTCTTCTTTCTAGCATAATGTGGATCTAAAGCTAAAACATAAATGTCATAGGCTTAGTCTAGTTGTAAATAAATAGGATCAACTCTCTGCTGCTAGGTTTGGAGCATGATTTAGTTATTGTGTAGCAAAGAAGGATAAAGAAAGCTACTACAAAACTAAAGAAAGGCAATTTATTCAATATTTTAGTAGTAATACCTTTCAATTGTGAAATGAAATATTGACTATAAGAACAAGACCAGCAAATACAGAAATGCCCAGGAAAGAAAACAAAAGAATTGCCCAGTATTTCTTGAACTGAAATGTTTAATATTGTTCAATATGCAAAAGCTTTAATAAAGACTGCAAACCTCTGTATTTTGATTGTGTCATGTTCACAAAGGACTGGGATACCTTTAACCCTAATCTCAGATTCAGGTCAGAAGCTCCAATATCATAGAAAGTCTTTCGATTAGATGTTACCTTTGGTTCTAATTTGGGTTCATTTGATACTATTCATGTCAAACTGGACACAACTTTTCACTACTAAATGGGTATCAAACTTTACCATATCAATTATATATATATATAATAAAAATAATAATAATAATAATATTAAAAGGGAACAAAGAATCAGTATTGCATCATTTACATATTTAATTACATATTACATGTTTCATTGCCGATCTGCTCGAGGAACAATTGATTAATGTTTGATCCTGACTCTGGAATCGGAAGCTCTGCTACTACCTATAACAATTATATATATTTTTAATATTGTTTAATGCCTATCTTTCATGCTTGCATAGGTTAAACAGGTTGTCACATACTAAGGTCAGACTGGTTAGGTGACTATGTCCTGCTTTACAGAATATACTGGGTACATGGCATCAACTCTACCACTTTTCAGAGTGTACTAGATGTATTTTATCATGGCACTAACACTAAAGTGGTTGGTATATTCTCAGCAGGGCTAAAGCAGTCTTTCAATCCTGTGTGTATATGTATAAACACACACACACACACACACACACACACACACACACACACACACACAACTCTAAACTAATGTATCAGTGTAGAGCATTGCCATGAGCTTATAAAAGATGAATGTTGACAGAAGGGCCTTTACTACAGATTCATTATTGAACTGGTCAGCAGTGAAGGTCCTTCTGATAAGGTGGGTAACAAGACCTGGATTTTATGGGTAGATCGCTTCTTCTTACATTTGTAAATGTTTGTCATGCAATAAACAACAGTTCAACAAATCAGTTATTTTATTTTACATAAAACTTAACTAAAGCTATACCAGCACAGAAGATTAATAAATTTCAAAAACTTCATTATATAATACTTTCTTTGTAATCAACTTTAAAATTCTTCCAAAATATCAAAATATATTAAAAATAAATTCCTAAAACACTGTTTTTATAATTTCAAGTAATTCCTCTGCTTCTTAATACTTATGAATTTAACAAGCTTAGATCTTGATTGATATGGCAAACTAAAGAATGCTAGTTAAAGAATAAGCAATTATAATGTAGAGTATGTAGAAAATTACACTGGAATGAGTTGTGAGGAGAGTAAATTGAAGGTTTCCATTTAAAGAAACTATTAGTTAAAGCAAGGCTTATTTCCAGAAATAGAAAGAATGACTAAAAGATTTGTAAACAATGAAATATACTTGAACAGAAGCTAACTTGATTAAGTAGACAATTTGTTTAGTTAAATCCTCAGTAAATTTTCAAAACAGAGTAAATAGTTGATGAAAAGTTTGTCTTCTCCCAAAATAATAAAGTAATGATTCTGATAGCATGTAAAATAACAGGATTTTTTATATTTGATATAAGAATAATGTCCAAGCAAATTTTAATACCCTTACTCATAGTCCTGGTACTGGATTTTAAATTAATATAGTTTTGTTGGTTTTATATACAATATGTGCTCTTAATAATTCTTTCTAATATTGGCATAGGGAAGGGGAAATGACATGATTATTGTTGATATTCTAATTATTAATAAAGTTGGATAATAAGGTTGGTAAATTGGCAGAGTTCTTAGAGTGTTGGTCAAAATGCTTTGTTGTATTTGTTTTGACTCTTTACATTCTGAGTTCAAATCCTGCTGAGATTAGCTTTGCCTCTCATCCTTATGGGGTCAATAAAACAAAGTACCAGTAACACACTGGGATCAATGTAAATGACCTTCCTATCTCCTTCAAATTGCTGACCTTGTGTCAAGTGTAGATATAATTATTAGATATAATTACAGGCTGGTGGATTTGTAGAAACAGAGTGCTGAACAAAATGCTTTCCAGCATTTAGTTACAGCCCTTTATGTTGTGAATTCAAATCATGCCAAAGTTAACTTTGCTTTTCATCCTAACAAAGTTGATAAACTAAGGTACCAGTTAAGTACTGGGGTTGATATAATCAACTTTTCCCTGTATAATCAACTTTGCCTTGTACCTAGATTGAAAACCATTATTAGTATTACTACTACTGAAAGATTTAGTGCAGAGAAAGAAATGGCTCATGGCAATCAACATAAAAACACTGACATAATCAACACAATTCAGTGATTTCTATATTCACTATGAATTATGAGTCTATTAAGATAAACAGACAATACAAAGGAAAACAATGAACAAAAATATCAACAATCATTTCTATTTTTAAATAAATGTATGGCTCACTTTCAAAACTGAAAATATACTAAGTGGTATTGAAGGAACAGAAAATTACTATAATCTTGAATCAACAATAACAATTACACACACACAAAATGGAAAGAAATGAATCCTTTATTCTCATAAAGATGTTTACATCTCATTCTTAAAAGATAAAAAAACAATGGATTTCATTGTTAATGTTAATTTTTTTGCCTTTTTTTTTCCAGGTCATAAAATCATAATAACTTCATTATTATATAATAGTTAGTACCATTTATAGATGTGAAAGTTATGGAATGGGACTAATTTCTTTCTCAGTAGTTGATTGTCATTCAGATTTATGTCAAGCAAGCAAACTCTTGTTTATGCCATTACATTGCATCTATAAGACAGGAAATAGTTATCTCTCTGTCTCAGCCAACCAAACAAGCAAATAGATTCAACTCTTCCATTACAGTTGCAGTTTAGTTTTTAAAAGAGGATCCAGCTGTTAAAATATCTATTTCAACAAATTGAGCACTTTAAAGTCAAAATGTAAAGGAATGCAATGTAATACTGCAAGGCATTTAGTTGTAATGCTCCCATCCATTTATCATTATCACCCTAATAAAAATAATGTTTCACATTGCTAGAAGGTTACACAGTTGTAGAGAAAGGGTATAGTTGATGTAGCAACTGTAGGATATGTCTGATACTTATCCTGGTGGGATGAAATTTATCCTAGGAATGTAGAGTATAAAATAAATGCAATAACTCTTTCACAGAACTTTATAAACTTTTACAAAATCTAATTTTTTGTGACATTAAGTAAATTTTATTGACGATTTAAAATTAACGAAATTAATAAACAAATAATTAAATTTCATATCATATGTTTTATGAAGAGTTGTCAGATTTCAAATATACTTTATAGCTTAATATTCAATATAATTAGATTTGAGTTAATTTTGTAACACACCGGGAGATTATTGGCGACAAACTAAAATAACACAGTTTGGAAACTTTTGGCCTATCAACTCTCCATCATTACATTGCTCTTAGAAAAATAAAAATAGCAATAATATTTCACCTGGACAACTTCTGAAATTATTAATAATTAGAATCTAATTTACAGTTAACTGTATTATTTTGAAAAGTCATAGAATATCTCTTACCCTGGCTTATAATTAATTCCCTCAGACATATAAACCAGAGTAAAAGATATAATAAGCCATGGGTGCAGGCATGATGGTATTGTTAAGAAGATTGCTTTACAATCACATAGTTTCAGGTTTGATCTCCTTGTGTGACACCTTGGGCAAGTGTTTTCTATTTCAACCTTAAAGCCTTGTGAGTGAATCTGGATAGTTGAAAATTATGTAGAGGCCAGTCATATGACATTGTACTTGTTCTCCCCACCTGGCCCTTGGGTGTCGTTATCAGAGTCCTCACTGCTAGCATCTGTTGAATGTGTTGCTTTACATGGTTACATTGTACCACTAGTGTTGGACGTTCTACAAAAAGGTCACAGGTGTTACCACTCTTCCTCCGATGAAGCAATCATCTAACTCCTACAAGTTGAAATCAGATCAGAGGATTCATAAACCACCTTATTTCTATTTGTAACAAAAAAAGTCATAAATTTTTCTCTTTCCCATATCCTAACAGCTGTGGTGAAGGTGATAATCACCACATCCATAACTGAACAGGATAACATTTTAAGATACTAAGAAATAACAGCAGGTTATTTTCAACTTGTGGAATTTGAGATGTTTAGGAGAGCTGAGTCACTCAAATTAAGGCTCTTTTCATTGTTGGCTGCTTATATTAGGTGATGTCTATGAAGGTGCTTGGTTATTCCAGCACTTGAGCCCCACTAGCACCTGTGACAATGCTGTGAGTTTGTTGAGTGACCTAAAAATATTAGAGAGAAACTCCAGCACCAATTGTTGTAGTATGTGATTGAGTATGTATGTTTTCTTCACCTTTTTCTTTTACCAACTATGCTTATGTATATGGAATAAAATTATAACAATATATTTAAAAATAAAAAAAGAGTATCTTTACATTATTTCCTCTGTGGTTTTAGTAGTTTATTTATTTTTTAGCTTCTTTTGTAATTCTGCATTTTCTAATTCATTCAACTTGATGATACTCTGTTTAACTTCTAACTGAAGGCTGCCTATTCTATGAAGTCTCTTCAAAGTATGTTCATGAATGTGACTGTTAATTTTATATCAACGAATAAAAAAAATAATTTTCCAGTAATAAATAGCATCAAACCATTTTTTAGAAGCTCTTAGAGTTTACTTTCTCGTGAATCTAAAGACAAGACAAAAAATATTTTCATTACTATTCTACTAGACTATTCTTTCCTATTCTTACTAAAACCAGTAGCTAACTTAATATTGTTATCATAATTAATTTAGTTGATCATAATAAAAGGACATCAATGTTTATATTTTCACTAGCATCACTCATTTCATTCTAGTTTCTATGTTTTCTTTGTGTGTGGAATTCTGTCAATAGAATATTAACTGAGTTTAGTATTCAACAGTTTTTTATGCTAAGAATTTTTCTGTAGAAGTGGACATGATTTCTTTAAGTGATTTAGAGTTTTAAATATCTATAAAGAATTTGGCACTTTCTAACTGGTTATTAATATCAGGTCTATCTAGTCTGAAGTTGATATCTACAATAAGATCTCTAATGTTAAAATTAACTGTGTAAGTGTTTAGCCAAGAGTTGAGAAAATGAATTTACTATCATGAAACTCATACTTAGATATTGACACCAACCCTAAAGTTTTTCATATCCGATATGAAATTTTTAGCCAGAAGTTAATGTCCTGAGGGGGCCTCAGCATTAAGCCAAGCAAAAATTGGCAAGCTGATGGCCTAAACAGATTTCTGTAGGCTTGATACAAGAAATTGATACTCAGTAAAATATTAACTCTGTAGATTAGTTGAACAGTTTCTTTGACACTGCTCCCAAAGACTTGTTAGAGGAAATCCAAAGAAAATTAACAGATTATTTCCAGGAATATGACAAGTAAATTCAATGATTCAATCTTTGACGTTACAAACTCATATTTCTCTTCTAAAATGCAAAACCTTGTGTCTAGAACAATCAATACAGAGGTTGCCCTGTTGAGATCAAAGCAACTTCTATAATGGTGGTACTATGATAAAATGCACCCAGTTCACTTTATAGAGTGGTAGGCATTAAGAACAACATGTAGTCATAGAAACCATGTAAAAAATTGAATGTACAAGTGATGCGGTTCCCCAACCCATCTAGGAGATCCTTAACTATACATAGAAACTGATTTGGATTATGACAGCATGGAAAGTGAATGTAAACGTATGATGATAATAATAATTTCAAACATTGGCACAAGCTCACAAATTTAGCGGTGGAGGGTATAGTCAAATTGAGACCAGTACTTGATTAGTACTTATTTTATTGACTAAATTTAACTGTGACAAGACTTGAACTTGCATCTAAATGGGATATAACGTAATATGGTAAAGTATTTAAACTTGCACTATCATTTCTGCCAATTTTACATCAATAATTCTCTTTGTTTTGAGAAATAACTGTTTCTATCTGTCTTTATGAATCTTTGCCATACTGAGATAACAATGGAGGCTTTCTTGTCCAAGAGACCATCTTGAACAAATATCTTCATAGCGCTCCAGAACACACTACTTTCCATATTTCTGTCCATTTTACCAAGATTTCCACCTGAATTTTCAGTTTTAACAACACCAGAATCTTATATTCATTATAAAATTATTTGTTCTCTTCAAGAATGGACAAATGAATAGTTGGTAATTATCAGTGTTTTTTTATGATGATGATGATAATAACAACAAAAGCAGCAAATGTTTTAAGGCCATTTCCCCTGCTAAATAAATGTTAACCTTGCAAGCCCCATGACAAACTTCTCTATTTTGCCCTATCCTCTGCATCCCCCGCTCACAAAAGCCCCAGCTTTCATTTCCTTTCCATAATCTTTAGCTATACCTTTTTGGTCTTCCCCTTCTAATTCCTTCCATATTCATTTCTATCAATCCTCTTCCTCTGTCACTTTCATCCTACCTCAACAAATGACACAATCATCTCATCCTATTCCTCTTTGCAACATTCATCATTGGTGCTATTCCTATCATTCCCTACAATTCATTATTTGTTCTCCTCTCCATAAGTGGAACTTAGCTCATACCCTGAACCATTCTTGTTTCTGTTCCTTCCAGCCTTCGCTGCTGATCCACATTCATCATCCATGTCTCACTCCCATTAATCATGGCACATCTCACATATACAATGTACACCTTTCCCTTCAGTTTCAATGACATTCAACTCCTCATTAATACACCACTCAGGAGAGGATTTTAATTTTCATTCTAAACCAAACACTATTTTGATAATCCAAGTCATATCATATCTTCAAAATTTCTATCTGGTGAGCAATAGTAATCATTGTACAATGAGTCTCTAAACTTCATTATACTGATTATCTATGTTTCATTAAACATCACTATTATGAGTGCAATGTTACAATCATTTAAATCACTTAATGTACAAATACAGATCTAATTGTTTTCTAATTTCAGCTATATAATTTATAGAGTCCTTGGTCTACTAGAGATGAATAACGACTTACACAGACTCAAACTGACCCAAAAGTACTTCCATAATCTAATCATTTGAGTAGTATAAACATAGTGAAACATTGCAGAGGAAATTCTTTTTTTTTTTTCTCTTATAATTTAAAACTGTAGTTACACTTACATTAAATTTATCAGAAATATGTTTTAATACACACTGAGTTGTATTTAAATATTTATTATTTAATTTTTTTGAGTTGAAGGGCTGTGGATATATCAATAGTTAACATAGTTTTAACTTTTAGTTCAGTCTAATTGGAGCCAATATTTCTAGAACTCTGCTCAATTTTGCAATGATATATATAAAAGTGATATACAACTAAGTGAGGATGTACATAAAAGAGTTCATACGATCATTAACCACTGTATTTTTAGAATTATAATTGTAAGTTCTGTCTTCTATATATTACTAAAACCTGTTGTGTAAGATAACTACTGTTATTGAAGATTAGAAGAATTGTTAGAGTATTTATTCTAGATCTTTACATTCTGAATTCAAATACCGCTAAACTCGACTTTACCTTTCATCCTTCCAGAGTTGATGAAATAAAGTACCGGTCAAGTATTGGATTTAATCGACTCCCACCACACACACACACAAAAATGCTAACCTTGTGCCTAAATTGGTAACAATCATTAAAGCACAAAATATTTTATGATAATTGTGTTTATGCAGTCTTATTCTTTACAAAAACAAAGCTATTTACTCAACTACATTAAATTTTGAACATCTTATACTTAGTAATTATAATCACTCCTGCAATGTGTGGATTTAAAAGCTTGATGATACAGGCTGCCAATTTTTCACTTTAAGAATCCTTAGAGTTATATACTAAAATGAATCGCTGCATAACCATTAAGATTGCATAAAGTTTTAGAATTTTAAAAAAAATTGCAAAACATTTTACACAGAGTATGTGTGTGTGGGTAGGTGTGTTTGTTTTGTTTTCTGCTGCCAACATCAACAGAACTTTCAGCGACATTTAACATGTAGATCTTCTGGTAAAAATGTCAGGTTGAGGGCTCTATTCACCTCTTGTCTCTTGGATCAACAGCTTCCTGTCAAATCACGCCAGCACTGCAAGTACTCGAGGAACTCTCTCTGACTCACATTCTATCCACTCTCACACCCAGGCAAGAACTACATGCAGCTTAGACATCTCATACCAAATCTGCATTGAAATCATGAACAAGGGTCTCAAAGATATTCTCCAGTGGGTTCCCGTCAATTTTACCACCATCAGTACAAGAACGTAATTACTACACATATCAAGAATTATCGTACCTCACTCCCTTTAGATATAAACAACATGTAACTAGAACCTTCAGGGTTGCTACAAATGCTAGGCCTCATCAACACTGATGATCTCCTACATTAGTTGACTAGTATTGGTTCTTGAAACATTAACTACATCAATCTCAATAGTTTCAGAGGACCTGTGAAGAGTACAAATGAACCAAGTCAACATAGGGTACAGAGAACCCTTGTTGAGAATATGAAGATCTCTCAAGCTCTAGTGATACAATCAAATGCACCCAGTACACTCTGTAAAGGGGTTGTCATTAGAAAGGGCATCCAGGTGAAAAGACTCTGCATATGAGCAAGACATGGTTATACAATCATGACTTTTCACAAACCATGATGACTCATCCAATCCAGGCCAGCATGGAAAACAGACATAAAATAACGATGTTGATGATGATATATGCACTAGAGAAAAGAAAAATATCTTATATTACATTTAACTATTACAACTGGCATCTTCTAGCCTTGAGTCAAAAACAATTCTTATCTCATTTAATAATTATTTTACATCCCTTTTTCAGTCGTGCATAGAGCAAAACTAGGAACTACTTCCCCTTCATGGTTATATGGGTGATATTATTGAGAGGATTCTAAGTGTAAATTCCAACTAGTTCCCCTTCATGGTTATATGGGTGATATTATTGTGTAAATTCCAACTAGTTAAGAAATATCTGAATTTGCAGAAGTATTCAATCCATTATATAAAAATATAAATAAATAAGTGTATAAATTTATATAAATATAAATGAATGAAATTATTGCAGCTTAGCATTAGATGATTAAATAGTTTTAAATCCTAAAATCTACATGACAGATTTTGTATGAATACAAGGAAACTATATTCACAATAAATTCTATGCTTTAAAATATATCATCAACCATTATTTAAAAATATGGAATGAAAATGCTGTTGGATTCTGCTGCTGATGATGATCTATAACACTTGTATGCATGTGTACAAGGCACTAATAAATATAAATGTTAAATGTAAGTGTGCAATGCACCAAAACCAGGCAGGATAGAAGAATATGATCAATAGAAAATTATTATTGGCAAGTAACCAGAAACATGTAGCTTTAACCTGCATTAAAATGGGGTATTAAGTATCAAATACATTCTACAGAAACTGTTAAGGGACTAGTCAAATAAAATAAGCCAAAATAATACTAAACCTCAATCTTTTATATAGTTGCAATAAAACATACATTTATTGATATATCTTTTAATATAGATTTCTTTAAAACTCTTACTATATTCAACTAATTTTTGGTAAAATAAAACATTTAAATACCAAGGGTAAATTTTTTCAAGGAAGATTACAGATTCCAATTGTTTATCATTCAAAAGTCAATATATAGAAATTTTGTAATAGTTCTGCTTAAAAACTGAGCAAAAAAAGATTGCTTTTATTATTATGACTTAATAGTATTTCTCAGAGATTATGAAAGAAAAAAAAAGTCCTTTATATGTTAACATACTACTAAATAACAAACACGAGAAGAAACGCCCTACTGTTATTTAAAATGGTATTTTTAGTGGCAATTTGTATTTTTTCAAATGAAATGTTAATGTAAACAGAACAAATTTAAAATATGCATATATATATATATATATGTGCGTGTGTGTATATATGAGAGTGTGTGTGTATAATTTTAATTGTTTTGATAGATAAAGTGATTATACCTACTGATACCAAACTGCCTGAAACCACCCCAGGTTCTATGAATCAGAACTGTTTTGGAATATTTATATTTATCTAAAAACTTTCCATCTTTCTTCATAATTTTATGTAAGAACCTTTGTTAAGCTATGCTTCAAATACCAGCTATAATGAATAAGTTATTTTACTAAATTCCTCCAAAATTCTTGATTATTTTCAAAATTATTTGAAAATCATCGAGGTGTATTTCATAACAAATATGGTAATGAAAGGGTTAAATGGGGAGGGTGGAAGAAGGCATTAAATAAAGAAAGACACCATAAATCTATTTTCTAACAAAATTCTTCAAATAAAAATATGTTAAATTAAATGTAAATTGCTTTAAAGAATATCAAATTCAATAGTTTTAGAGGTAAATATACTGGAGGGAATAATTATATAGAGCTTAATGTTAGTCACAAGTGAATGAATTCCACATCTGCACAAAATATTTACAATCACATCTGTTCATATTTGGGATAAAGTATATAGAGTCAAACATTGATGTGTGGTTAAGGAGTTTATTTTGCGAACACATGGTTTAAGTTTCAGTCGTGCTGCATGGTATTTTAGGCAGGTATTTTCTACTATAGCCTTGGGTTAATCAATGCCTCTTGAATGAAATTTGGTAGATGGAAACTGTAAATCTACTACATATATATTTATATGTGTGTGAGTGTGCCTGTGTCCTTGATTACATTATTTATTGACTGGTTTGATGAAAAGGGAACAATAAAATAAGCACCAGTCTTGGAAAGAAATACTAGGCTAAATCCCTTTAAGGCAGAGCCCCAGCATGGCTGCAATCTACTGACTAAAACCAGTAAAAGGTATATAAGAAGAATCTTTTATCATCACATCAAAGGCAATGTACTCACCACATACACATACTAAACTACATTAAAAAAAAGGTTGTTTATCTGATTTGCCAGCTTACGCTCACAAACATAACATTTGGCCCAAGTTGTAATTATTCATAGTTAACTCTACAAATGCTGCCATGGCCCTTTGAACTTATTGATTACTCCTGTTAGTCTACTTGTTATCCCACTACATCTCTTGTGTACCCAAGATTTACACCATATGGAGTTTATGCCTAGCCCTTTTCTACATGTTGAGCAAGGCCACTTACCTGAAGGAATCAGGGTCTTGTCTTCTTTCCTACTCACTAGCACTTTAGTTTTGGCTAAGTTTACTCTCAGACCCTTTGATCCCAAATTCTGTTTCCATAGTCGGAACTTATTTCCTAGTTACATGTGTGTGATAGGTTAAAGACACATCAAGGATAGTTCCATTTTTGTAGTAAAGTGTGTTGTTACAAGTGAAAGGAAGCAGGAAGTAGTTCATTGATATACAATAGATTATGAAACAACCATAGCTTGGGTTACTCTAGATTTGATAGGATGTGTGTCAGATTGAGCCTCACGATACTGGAGTGGCCTTACAGGAAATTCCTATTCAAGAGATAGAAGATATACGTCAGCCAATAAGTGGACAACTTAGCTTGGATGTTCTCACATCAGAGACAGTGATACTTTGCTGATGTACAAACAACCACATTGCTTCCATCAATGTACTTAATGGCAAAAGACCATTATCATGTGACATAGAAATGCAACTGATATACAAGACACACCAAGTCAATGCACTTTTTTCTATTTTCATCATCCCCAATGTGTCTCCCCAACCAACTCTAACAGTAAATTCACCTTCCTAGACCTGTAATACTGCATAATTCACTCTGTTCAAATTTATCCTGCAGATATTAACTTCCAAGAATTCTAATGGAATGTCAATCATCTCACTCTCACCAGTCTGAGAGGGTTTGCAAAGGATACAGACACTATCCCTACTACTCTAACTAGATTATAAATTTAAATAGAGAAGGGGGAGAGGCTGTAAGGGGGATTTGGTGACAGTTGGTCGGGTCAAAATGGTTGCTTTTCTTGGTAATGGGCACATTCTCTAGTACTTCATAAGCAGGATTAAAAACCAGAAGAGACACAATCAGATATCTTTGCCTTGCTGAATCATCAATAAAGTACTCACACTTGACATTTGTGCTTAGATGAGGAGGGGACTAGTAAAGTGGTTAAGGAGAAATGGGGTCCTATTTAGGTGACTATTTTAGGAAACATCTCATTGCTATTTGAAACAATGCGTAAGGCATTTCCTAGCCCATGTTTGTATTCGTGTTCAACATCTAACACATCTTTGATAAGGTTTCTTATTTCATAATCTTGCCTATATTGCTTCCCTTCCATGACATCCTTCTGTGACACCACTTTCCTTTACCCAGAACAATCTTTCATTTTCTCTAAAACTATCTCCTCTCTCATTCAACTTTTACTGTGTATACATGCAGTTATATATATGTGAGTAAGCACATTTATATATTTATATACACACATACATATGCATATGTTTACATCTTTCAAATTAATTTAAAGCCATCTAACTTGTATGTCATTCTGTCTCAGGAAATGGGCCCTACATGAAACTGCATCCCAAAGGAAAGTTTTCTGGAAAGAATCATAAAACCCCTTCAGCACTGATTAATTACTAACTCCTAACAAAATTCAAGTGTGACCTATACTGCAGTACAGTTCAAATATCTGAGATGATACTACAGCTACAAACACACACACACACACAATTCTCCTTCACTGTATCAACAACATCCAAAGATTGCAAAGATTCACTCTTCAACGTACTTCAAAAACATTCTCATCAAAGTGCTTTCTTTTTTCTCTGTCTCTCTATCACTACTAAAATAACCTCATATTTTTAAAACTAGCAAGCTACAAATCACCTCCACATGTACGTGTACATCCGGATGAATGAAAGGCAATGCTAGCCTTGGCAAGATTTGAACTAAATGACTGGAACTCAATACTGCAAAGCATTTTGTCTGATGCTCTACCAATTCTGCCAATCCATTTCCCTGACAACATTGATAATAATAATACTATTCTCCTTTATTCTCACTATAGATCATGCTACCTTGAAATAGGTGACTCCGCCTCTAACCACCATACCTGTTCTATTTACACTCTTGATCATGATTGCCTTAGAACAAGATGACTTCTTTAGTGTTGGTTCCATAATAATAGTATCCAGGCACATCCCATCAAGTGACTGGCATTGAAATGTTAACAACATAAGACAGAGTAGACTTCAGTCACATTAAGATACACACGACCAGGAGGAATTGTAATCCCTGAGTGAAAATCAGTGCATCACCTGGGGACTGGTATGTGCAATGATGTGCATCATTTCATACACATATTGTATGTGTGGACTTATAACTCTTAATGGAATTGTAGGGGCATCATCAAGTATCTTGAGCACTTTTTAACTTCTCCATGTCTGAACACAACCAGTTTCTTCCAGAGAAGGAGAGAAAGAGAGAGAAAGAAAGTGAGAAAGGGATATAGAGAAAGAATCAACCTCAGTACCAGACTGGTACTTTTTTTTATTGACCTCAATGTGTGAAAGGCCAAGTTAACCCTGGTGGGATTTGAATAAAGAGTGCAGAGAACCAGAATGAATATCGCAAAGCATTCCATCCAACATTCTGACAACTCTGAATTCGCCACCTCATGCGCATATTACTAAGATGTGAGGATGAATCACCAGGTGGATTCTGAGATCATTCAGAATGTAAGGTCAAGAAAACGTGTTGGTTCTGTGGAGGGCATTTGTTGTTAGCTAACTGGCCTATTGTTCTCAACTGTGGTTATTAAATAGCATTAGATTAACTATGAATTTCTAAGCAATTCAATGCACCTACACCATGAAGATTGCCTCAATACAACAGATGAGAAGGCTGAAAGAACTAAAACACGACTTTGTAAAGTGAATAGGTAAAAGATATGCAATGATATATATTATAAAAGATTCTGGAAGAACCAGCACCAAACTTTAGATATGAGAGTTACATAAATCCCCAAACTGGATGCCACTGTGTAGTGTCCAAAGTCCCCCTCTCAACATCTAGAGAAAGGAGCAGATACTGAAATAGCTTAGGTCCTTCAATATTCTGTTTAAAAAAAACTTACACAAAATACTTATATGAGCGATCTTAGCTTTTTTCTGGTTATTGAAATATTTTCTTAAGCATTCCAACAATTAGTATATGAATTTAAAGATACAGGAAAATATATACAAAAATACAAGAGTTAAAGAAATATATGTAAAGAATGGTGAGTACTTAACTCTTTAGAAAAAAAAAAAGTTATGATTTAATCTATTTTCTCTTTTACATTACTTTTTTTTTCATGGGTTAATATGGGTTGCTTATTCTGAAAATTTAATTGGTGTCTTACAGATAGATGCTAGAATGTATATTCCAAATATTTTATCTTAATTTTTATGGATTTTCTTAACACTCCACAATCAAATATAAAATTAAAATGAGAAATATCTCTTATCTTCGTTAGTTATGACTAACAGAATTTAATATTAATTACATTTAGATTCAACAAATATTTTGGACATTAGGAATTATGACAATATTCTTTTATTGATTCTTCAGACAATTTTAATATATTTCAGAAAAATAAAAAGAGGTGTATGAATACAAATTAATGGTGCAATTTAACATTATTAAAAATGTTCAATTCATATAATACACACATAAAAAGAAGCAAATAAAAGAAATTATCCACTACTAGTGCTTCTTAGTTGCTTTATACAAGTGCCTTTAATTAGTAAACAGTAAGTCTGTCATTCTCATTGGTCACATCTCGCAGCTATACAAAATAACGGCCACCTAATGTTTTTTACGACATGGTATTACAAAGAATGGTTTGGTATTACAAAGAATGGTTTGGTAGTTTCTCCAATTACTGTATATACTCAAATATAAGCTGAACCTCCCATACCCCACCCTACCTATTTTATGTCTGAGAAATGGGCAAAACCCAAACCCCATTTATAAGCCAAGGCAGCTAATCAACACATTGTTCAGATAGCGTATATAAGCCGACCCCGCCGACCCCATTTTACCATCAATTTTTGGGGGAGGTTACATATTCCTCAGCTTATATTTGAGTATACATGGTATATCTACACTGAAACACAGAATATTACTACAAACCTTAAGAAGGTGAAACAGACAAAATATTGATGATGCCTGAGTAAATGCTGACACAAACACAAATAGAAGTACCAGTTCCCTTCATTGGAATTTACCTTCTGATTTGGTTGTAAACAAGCTAAAATAAGACTGATTTATCTAAAATCAGATCTTTGGCAGTTCTCACACTTTTTCTGATACTTGTACCCACATTCACATAGGATGGGTTGAGCCAGCTTCAGCCAGTATATCCACAAACTGTGAATCGAGGCTGCCCATGTATAGTGATCACAGACCAACACATATTGTCAATCCATCAAGATTGCAATGGTAGATATTTATATTCAAAGACCAGATATTAGCTCAACATTTCACTTTTTCATATATTAGCTCAAGATTCCACTTGTTCATACCAATCCACATTCTAAACTGTCCAACTCACCATTTACACCATCTAAGGAGGAGCTCTGTTACAACCACATGGTTGATTTCTCATCATGGAGAGGTGAGTAGAGTTTGGATGACTATTATTGACTTTGTCCATTGACACAAAACCACACATATATAACAGAAAAGTATCATCATGCCAATTCATAGAGAAGGATTATAGTTGAAGAGATAAAAGGCAATGCCGACTCGTAGGATCTGAACTCATAGAATAAAATATGAAATTATATACTGCAAAGTATTCAGTGAAGCATTAATATTTTTACCCACCAAAAATTCACTTTATAGATTTATTATTGAAAACCTTTCTTTATTAGCCATTTCTTCATATTGCTCTTATTGTGAAGCTGCATATAACCAGCATGTATGGAATCATAACAATGCAAGCTAAGCCAAATGAAACAATATACCTGATATTTTAATCTAAGCTGCAGAAATAACTAAATAATATATTTATGTATGTAGGAAAACTCATAACAATAAATACCGACAGAATTACTCCTGATTAGTATTTTAATTAACTTCAGTCATAATTACAAGAACACAAGCAAGAGAAAAATGGCACATGTCTTAAACAAACCTGTATACAGACACATATGTATACATATGTTCATGCACATATGCATGTACATACATTGAGAATATATATATACATACACACACATATACATATATATAATATTCAGTTTATGTCCACTTTTCAATGCTAGCATGGGCTGGACGATGTTTTTGTGAGGTAGTATTCTATGACCAGATGGACATCATGGTAATTTATTCCACTGACTTTCACACACTGAACCAGTGAGCTGCAGGACATATTTTTTATGCATAACATTAACAAATGGCAATGGCTGGCTTGCTGTACACACACACACACACACACACACACACACACACACACACACACACACACACACACACATCTCAGTGTTTAATAAAAAGAAATTGAGAGAAAAAAATTCATATAATTTTATCAACAAAATATTAGAATTATAATAAAAATAGTAAAATCTGAAAAGTGGTTGGTGATAGAAATGGCATCCAGCTATAGAAAACATGACGAACAAAGTGCCTGGAGGACACTTCAGCTGTGTCAAAGACATAACAACCTCCCTAGTACTGGTGTGATAATAAAAGGAACTTGGTAGAATGTGTGATCGTATATGAGCAAGATGCAGGCCCCTGACCCATCTGATAAGTCTGTATTCCCACTTGAGAATTGTCTCTTTCAGTGAAGAATCATCCAACACTTGCTAACAAGGGAAATGGACATAAAATGATGATCATGATGATATTTAATAATGATTTCTAATTTAGGCACAAGGCGAACAATTTGTGGGGACTTGAAAGTCGATTATACGAACCCCTATACTTGACAGATGCTTTATTTTATCCATCCCTCAAGAATGAAATGCAAAGTCGTCCACAGCAGGATGTGAACTCAGACTGCAAAAGGCCATAACTAAATGCTTATGATTCTGCCAATCCATTTCCCTCAATATTTTAAATAAATGTAAGAATCAAAATCAATGTTAAGTGATACTTAAAAAATAAAACATTAGATACAAACATTAGATACAAATAAATATCAAAAATGCATCTGGTATGGTGGGACACACTATGGTCACCCATATAGTTAACCAAGTAATACAGAATGGGGTCATACTGAAAGACTGGCATAGCAGCATCATCATTAACTGCTACAAGGGTAAAGGGGATGCTCTAGATAGGGGAAACTATAGAGGCATTAAGTTAGTTGACCAGGTCATGAAGGTCACAGAAAGAGTTATAGCGCAACTAATCAGAGAGCGAATTGATCTAGATAAAATGCAGTTTGGGTTTGTGTCAGGTAAAAGTACCACAGACGCTCTTTTCCTTGTACGACAACTACAAGAGAAGTACCTAGCTAAAAGTAAACCCCTCTACTTAGCTTTTGTAGACCTGGAGAAAGCTTTTGACAGAGTCCCCCGCTCCATTATCTGGTGGGCTCTTAGAAAACTAGGTGTAGATGAATGGCTTGTGAAAGCTATACAAGCTATGTATAATGAAAGTCAGTAAGGTTAGAATTAACAATGAATATTGTGAAGAATTTAGTGTAAAAGTTGGTGTTCATCAAGGGTCTGTCCTTAGCCCCCCTCTTATTTATTATTGCCCTTCAGGCTATAACAGAGGAGTTCAAGACCGGCTGCCCATGGGAACTCCTATACGCAGATGATCTAACGCTCATAGCTGAATCAATGGCTGAACTAGAGAAGAAATTTGAAACATGGAAGCATGGCCTAGAATCAAAAGGCCTTAAAGTTAACTTGTCTAAGACTAAAGTTCTAGTTTGTAGAAAGGAAAATAGGGCACAGGTGCCCTCAGGGAAATGGCCATGCTCAGTGTGTAGGAAAGGAGTAGGCAGAAATTCCATTTTATGTCCCAAATGTAAAGTATGGGTACATAAAAGATGTAGTGGGATCACAGGTAAACTATCTAAGAACGTAGACTTTATATGTGGCCAATGCTCAGGTGCAATAAGTAGCAAGTGTCCAAAGGATACTGGCTCCTTCTATTGCCCAGATGGTTCTATAGAAATAGTAGACACTTTCCGTTACCTGGGTGACGAAATCAGCAGTGGTGGAGGGTGTTCTGAAAGTACAGTAGCCAGAGTCAGAACAGGATGGAAAAAGTTCAGAGAGCTTATACCGCTGTTGGCCACAAAAGGTTTCTCTCTAAAAATGAAAGGCAGATTGTATGATGCCTGTGTACGAACAGCAATGCTACATGGCAGTGAGACATGGGCATTACGTGCAGAGGACCTGCGTAGACTGGAAAGGAACAAAGCATGCATGCTCCGTTGGATGTGTAATAGTAATATACGTGAACGGCAAAGCATAAATGAACTAAGTGAGAAATTAGGAATAAGAGGGATCAGATGCTGTTTATTTTAGAGAAGACTACGTTGGTATGGTCACGTGATGCACATGAAAGATGACAGCTGCATAAAAAAGTGCAGGGCGATCAAAATTGATGGTAGTTACGGAGTAGGTAGACCCAGAAAAACCTGGGATGATCTGATAAATTCCGACCTCACACACTTACATCTCTCTAAGACAATGTCTCTGGACCGAGATCTTTGGCGCTACGCAGTAATACAGAAGACCCGCCTTGCCTATGTACAAAGTGAAACCTACAGTCAGTAAGCACCTCTTAACCAAATATACACCCCAATCCACTATCCTCCCACTCCCACCAACAGCACGAGAAAATGAGATCAAGATTGTGTAGGTGTCACGACAAAAAACAGTCCACGCTGTAATGTGGGCATGTAGGTAACACGCTAAAAAGTTCCCAGTTCCACACTGTAAATGTTGTTGGTGTTAGGAAGGGCATCCAGCCGTAGAAAACCTGCCAGATAGTCCTATATGAGCGAGACACGGTCACCCGACCAGCCATGCCTCAAGTGGGACAACTCCCATCTAACCCATGCTAGCGTGGAAAATGGACGTTAAACGAAGATATGATGATGAGAAACCATATATTATATATATAATTATAATAAAAGGACGATTTGTTATGTCTTCATTACGTTTATTGAGTAGTGACCCTTTTGCAAGAGATGTCAACATGAACAGACCTGTTATTTTTATCTAAAGACATTTTTTTCCAATTCCATCCCGCCTGACCCCTCAATCTATCTTATTTCTCCTTCTTTCTTCTGATGAAGGACTAGCGTCCGAAACGTTAAGACTCTCTTCCTGCTATATCAAGCGTTAACCTAATATATCCCTTCCATATACTGTACCGATTGTGTTGTTATTTCTGTTTACCTTTTACATATATATATATATATATATATATATATACACATATGACTTACAATAATTATATATTTATATCGAATAGATTAAATATATAAACACTTAAAACTAAAAATGTCTAAAAGGCAACAAAATTCTCCACCTACCCACCCACAAAATATAAAGCACAAATAATTAGTATGTAAAAATGCATACTAAAACATTAATGAATTAAATAATTATAGTGAAATACCATGCACACATGTATATATGTGTACGTTTGTGTGTATGTGTGAGTGTATGCATATATGTACGTGTATGCATTTATGTATGTGCATGTATGTGTTTATGTGTATGTGTATGCATTTATGTATGTGTATGCATATGCATGTTTATGTGTGTGTGTGTGGTATGCATGTATTGAATAATGAAGCTCCATAAAAATCCACAGTATTTTTAATTACCTAGTTATTATGATAGCAAAAGCATTAAAATTATCACTGCAAAATATAGATTATCATGCCAATTTTTATTGAGGCAATTACAGGAATTTGTTTTTAGAGTTTGTCGATCTGAAGAAAGCTTTCGATAAGGTTTCAAATGAAGTAATGAGATGGTCATTGAGAGAGTTTGAAGGGAAGGTTGGAGAGCATCATGGATCAGTTTTAACCTACTACCATTTGTAGCTGTGGTGAAAGTACTGGTACAAAGTGTAAAAGTGGGTTTACCCTGGGAGTTGTATTAAAAAGTAGTGATCATAAAATGATAATGATGGTCAGTATAAGAAATAAATTACATTATAAATAATATAATGAAGGAAATTATTAATTTTGTAAAATAAAATATATATTTATGTAGTAACAAAAACTAGCTACACTAAGACGGGGAAAAAAACATTAATGTAAAATTTTAATTAAAAAAAGAGGAAAATTCCCCCTTGAACACTTTCAATAACAAAAAAAAAATAAAATTGCTCTGTAGTTATGATATAAAACTGCTCATTTTGAAATGTTTATCCTTATATGAAAACCTTTCATCATAATTTTATTTTGGTAGTTTTTCTTAAGTATTATTCGAAATATCAGCTCACTAATGAAAAATTTAATTTTATTAAATTCTTCCCAAATATTTTGTTATCTTCAAAATTAACTGAAACAGAGGCAGGTTATTTTATTAGAAATATGGTAATTAAAGGGTCAAAGTATTCAACAACAAAAAAAAGGTGCAAAAGATGTTCGTTATAAAAACATTTATAAGCAAATACTCTAATTATTATTAGAGTTTGAAACTGATGTGTGCATATAAACACACATCAGTCTCATAACATTGATAGCTACTATTGAACCACCATATTAAAATACATAGTTGGCAAAATATATATTTTGTGAATCTCCTATTCTATTTTTAGAAAATTCCTTACATATTGTGTGTGAAAGATATAATCAGAATCTCTGACTGATCTATCTTTTCACATTGTTTTAAATAATTTGACCTCTGAATCTGACATGCATATTTTTCATTTTCGCATGCATTGGATATTTGTTTTTATTTAATGAATATATTTTGCTATTAGCATATAGTATTTTTCATGTGAAAATATTTGGTATAAATCATTTTTCAAAAAATTTTTTAAAGTTGCCCATGGAAACATTTTGACAAATCATAGTTTTTGTTATTTTTAATGGTTTGAGTAGTCATAATTCCTACAGTCTAATTTCACCAGAGGTCTCAGCAAGTAGAACAACTGAGAATCCCATTTATAAATGTGTCTTGTTATTTCATATTCACTCAGCTGAAAATACATACCAGAAAATGCTGAGATGGAGTGGCTTCCTGTCCAGGTCTTGACTCATTCACTTAACACCAATGAAACTGAGGTAATCTAGAGCCTGTTGGGCCACTGGACATGGGAAAAGATTGTAACCTTTTTAACCATGTATTTAAACCTGCAAATCAACAGTTATTGACCCCTTCCTCATACAAAAGTGGCTCTCCAAACTATTTAGATAATGTTGTAATGAATAATTTTATAACTTGTCAATATCTTACAGCTTTTGTCTGATTTGGATATAAAAATTAGAGAATGTCAACTTAACCCTTTTCTTGCCAAACTGCATTAAACCACTCCTGGTTCTATACAAAAATTTATATTTTTAAATATTTATATTTATCTAAAAATTCCATCACTGTTTTATGTAAAGACCATTATCAAGTTATGTTTCAAATACCAACTTAATAAGACAACAATTATTTTCTATGGCCAGTGGCATTTAAGACATTTGGTGGAGTTGGGCCACTGACAGAAGTTCTGGTCATCGTTGGTGTCACAGCTTACCAAGGTGTCAGGTGATGCCTGTGAGGGTGCCTGGTTGTTTCAGTGCCTTAGCCATGCCATCACCTGCAATAATGCTGCAAGCATGTGGCTTGCCTCAAAAATTTCCATTAACCCTTGTGATGTGCAGCTGATTGTCGCACCTGGTGGTGAATTGATGGTAGTTTTTGTTTTCCTTTTTATTTTCTCTCCTACTTTGATTGTATGTGTTGTATTTGTAAGGTTCCTAACAATAGTTAATTGTATTTATTATATGTGTTTATATTTTCATTCTGAAAGAATTGTGAACAATGTGTAATGCTATATAACTGTGAATAAAATATATATAATGAGACAGCTTGTTATATTACTAATTCCTTCCAAGTTCTTAATTATTTTCAAAATGCTTTGAAAGTTACAGGAAGTGTCTTTCATTAGAAATATAGTAACAAAAAGGCTAACATAAAGAGAAAGACTTGGAACAGACTACATTGTAAGATGTTAGCCTTGAGATATTCAGTTGTAAGTTTGTATACTCTTATTTGGGAGAGATATTAACTATGATTTTACTATATATTGAATGAAAGACACTGCCTATTATTTTCAAATCATGTTGAAAATAAGCAAGAATTTAGAGAGGTTTAATATTATTTTAGTGTTTTTATTTAAGATTTATACTTTCAGACATAAATTTCTTTTCTAATTCTGTATAAGAATAGAATTATTATTACTCTATTCATTACCTTCCTTGCCGTGCGTGCATGCGTGTGTGTGTGTGTGTGGACACCCATTTCTTTGTAGTTTATAATTTGGTTGTTTCAGTAGAATCTGGGAAAGTTGAAAGAACAGTTGTTTTACAATCAGATCATAGTCTGCCATAGTAAATGAACTAGTAGTGCTACAGCCATCACTCACAATCGAGTATGACTTGGTAGTAAATACCATGCTTTCACTAAGGGTTTTAGGTGCCTAAGCAGCCATGAGCAGACAAACACTCTCCCTTAATCCAATGGAATATCTAGAATGGGGCAGTTGAATGGAGAGAGAGAGGGCTGCACCAGTAGTGGACTGTTATTTTTTATTAACCCTGAAAGGATGAAAGGCAAAATGGACATTGGTAGGATTTGAACTCAGAATACAGAGACGCAGAACATATATTCAACATTCTAATTACTCTACTAAATCAGATGCCATCATAGTAAACAAAAGCTATGCAAAAGCACTAATCTTTCTTCCTATCACCATTTTGATGATGATCCAGGGACTTCCTTCTCCCACTGCCTATGGGCAATGCAGTGTCTCATCGGAAATATTAACAAAACAAAATATGAATAATACATCCATTATCGTTATGTTATCATTAATTTACTTAAGGACACAGCAGAATGATAGTAGCAGAGTTTGGTCTTGAGTGAGTAGTCAGCATATTAAGTAACCACCGAACCAATATTATGCCTTAAATTTGAAACCCCATCCTTGCCCTGATCCTATTGCTGTGATGCTGCTGTTCTACAAGCAATGATGCTTGTCATTTAATACATTTCAATCAATTCTGTTTCCAATTTCGTAGAACTCTCCATCTCAACTATCATTTGCATATCTCGGTGAAGATATTTTCATATGCATCCAACTGCATCATTGATAATAACCAGTCAGCTCACTTTTCTCCAGCTATGTGAAACTAAGCATTTAATACATTAGATAATAATTTTATGAGTTGATATAACATTTCAGGCAACTACTATTGCACCAATATTTCCAGTGCAATAACTGTATAGAAAATGCAGGGACACTAACCTATATTCAAAGATCATACATTGATAAATGTCTAAAAATAATAGCTTTTTTTTATTCTTTTGTTAATCAGATATAAAATCTGAAGCATGCTGTGTTAGATACTTTGTCCTAAAATGCAACTGCAGGCTTGGAGAGGAATAAAAGATTTTTATGTGAAAACCAGGATATTTAAAATTTCCCCTATATAGTCAAGGCCTTCCGCTACAATTTTTTTTTCTTTTATCCTGTAACTGGTTTCAGTCATTAAACAGTTGTGAAGCTGGAGTACTATCTTCAGGGGGTTCAGTTCATCACATTAACCCCAATATTCACTTTTTTAAAGTCAGGGATTCAACAATTCAACAAATAAAAATCGATAAGTTGAGTTATTGGATATAAACAAACAGTATACAGACATGGAAACAATATATATCATCATCATCATTTTACGTCCGCTTTTCCCTGCTTGCAAGGGTGGGATATCATCATCATTTCATCATTTTATTTTACGTCCGCTTTTTCCCTGCTTGCAAGGGTAGGACGAGAACTAATTCTGGCTTGATTTCTACAGCTGGATGCCCTTCCTAACACCAACCTCATTTACAGTGAGTGCTGGGTGCTTTTTTCCATGGCGCCTACATGTCCAAATTACAGTGTGGGCTGGGTGCTTTTTTTCCGTGGCACCTCCACGACCACTTTTGCAGTGGAATGATAGGGACCCCACTCCTATCATCTCATTTCTACAGCTGAGTAAACTGGAGCAATGTGAAATAAAGTGTCTTGCTTATGTGCCTCCATATCTATATATATGTGTGTGTGTGAAATCTGAACCACAGTGCCAAGCAGTTTCAGCTTGTGTGTTTAGCAAACCTTTTTACTACACTCTTGAAAGACTTACTGAATACACAAGCCGGAACTGCTTGGCACCCCGGTCGGGATTTTAACATATTTCTATACTCACTCCACATCTCCCCATGATTAGTGGTCTCCACAGACTATTTATATATACACACACATTCTTCGTCCATTTACTGAAGTTAATCAGGTAATTACTTCAAATGTCTTAACAGAGCTAATACTATAGTTTGGCATAGAAAAATGTTCGAATATGACAAAAATGAACATTTTACTGACAACTAAAAAAATATATTTTATTTTTATAACTGTAGAAAAATAAAATGAATGGAATATCATACACATAACCCCTCTCTCTAAAAAAATCCTTTTCCTCTTGACTATGCAACTTGCAACTTTTGAGTCAACATTAACTATATTCAATTGCACTAATAGACATTATATATAAGTATTATTTGGCTATTATTTTAAAGGTAAACTGCCCAGGGTTTACCAAAGACTGAGTTTTTAGATCTACTTGTACCACATTTCTAGTGGTGAACGACAAAATGATATGTGGTACGATATTTGCTTATATGAGTTACAAAGGCAGATAGAATCCTTTGTGGTAGTCATTCCAGTTCACTGCATTCTGAGTTCAAATCTTGTCGTGGATTTTTAAGGTAAAAAAATTACAAGAAATCAGCAGTTCTCAGACCAGGAGAGAGATTGACTCCACCAAGTTTGAATGCCCAAGATTCACTGTGTCATATTGTGCCCCTACCATTCAACCTGGAGTTAAGGGCCCATGCATATATTTACATACCTTTCTAAGTTCTATGCTCAAATCCTAACCAGATCAATTTTGACTATCCTTCTGAAGACAATAGTTTAAATACCAGTCAAGGACTGGAGTCAATGCAATCCTTTTTCTGGAATTAAGTATACTTGAAATACTAATTTATTCCTACATGCACTGTGTGTCCAGTTTAAAATAGGTACACTGTATCTCTGCATGTCATAAGTAACTAAAACGGTTAGTATCAATAAGAGCATTTGGCTGTATAACATTGCCTCAAAACATCTCATCCAACCCATGCTAGCACGGAAAGATAAACATAAAAATGACGATGATGATGAATTCCTATTGACAAATATCGTGCATACAACTAACGGCCTACAAGATAACATCTTAATTTTAGTCATGTTCAATGAATTTTTTCAAAATTGATTTTGCAATGAAAACCCAACCAAATCTGCTGCTTTAAGAATTTCAATTTTAAATAAAAGAATGTCAAAAACAGTGTTAATAAGTCTCTTCAAGGAAATGTGTTGCAAATCGAAATTTCACTTTTAACGCTCTCATGAATGGACGATATTATTTTTATGATTACAAACCAAGATATGAAAATTAAGTTATATTGAATTGAATTTTAGTTGTATATTCACTATGACCTACTCCTTATTATTGTCTCTCTCTTGTTAGTGTTATTTTTTTTCTAGTTGAACATGTCTAATTTACCTCCCTTGATTATCAGAATTTATTTCAGGGCTTACAGTAGTTAATAAAAAATTTTTTTTAAATGTTAACTATAAGAAATATACTTGCGTATAAACGAATTTGTGACAACTTTTCTACTGTTAGCTTTTCAAAGATTTATCTGGTTTCTATGCTTTTAAATTACAATTGCTGGTTTAATTTGTATCCCTCTATAACAAACACTATATAATATTGCCATAACATTTATTTTTCAGGCTTAACTATCTTCTCTAATAGTAGCTCAATCTCAAACATCTCCTGTATATTGGCAATAATACCAACTCAACCCAAAAGTAAGATCAAAAGCAACATGGATGAAACTTTTTGAAGGACATATATGACCAAATCTTTGAATGCAATATATACATAGTGTAGACACAACATACTGAATGGTTGAGAAGATTGCTTTGTAATCATTAAATTCCACTCCATAGCATCTTGGGCAAATGTCATTTACCATAGCCTTGGTCGGGTCATGTTTTGTTTAAAACACCATCAGATAGACTGTATCTGTAATTAAAGGGCCAGCCTTGTCACACACTGTAACACACTGAATCTTCATAAGAATTATGTTAATGGTAGTACAGGACCATTTACTTGTTAATCTTATAAACAGACTGTTCCATTGATCAAACAACTAGAACACACATTATCAAAACTGACAGAGGTCCATTCTATAAACATAGTCAAGGAATCAAAAATAATTTTCTCACATATCAGCTAAAAGCACCTTCAAATAGAGACCCCCATGAATACAACATTACTCAGCAAGACTGGTGAACAATACTGGTGGACTGGTGCAATCATGCCAAAACACATCTTCTATTTTTTGAAGAATAGAATCTGAATCATATTTATGAAGGTTATGTGTTGAGATATACTTTCAGCCCTCTAAGATTGATACAGAAAGTATTTAAGGGAACTAAAAATAATGCATATTTTATTAGGGTTCAAATCAATAGCAGATGCGATAATCTTATATTTGGCTGTTTTTGTTGTAGTTGTTGGTAATAATTGGCTTATATATATGTATAGACCCATAATTCCTGATGGAGCCATAAAGGCACCATTATGACATATGGCACTTTAAACCTGGCACAGCTCGTTCATTCTTCAGGTCTGAACAAAGCTAATTTCTTCCAAAGATGGAGAAAGATGGGAATTGGGAAAAAGACATAGAAAAAGAATCAACCCCAGTGCTGGACTGATATTTTATTATCGACCTCAAAAAGATGAAAGGCTAAGTTCACATTGGTGAGATTCGAACTCAGAGCATGCAGAGAGCTGAATGAATACTGTAAAGCATCCTATCTGACATTATAAAAATTCTGCCAATTCACTACCTACAGTTGGCTGGTATCATTATACTACCAACAGTTGGCTGGTATCATTATACTACCAACAGTTGGCTGGTATCATTATACTACCAACAGTTGGCTGGTATCATTATACTACCAACAGTTGGCTGTTATCATTATACTAAAAGTGAAATGTTCTGACAGAAACAACTTATATGCAATAGGATTTTATTTTAAGATAGGAAGAAAAAGGATAATTACAATTTAATATTTTAATATATAAGAAGTCCAAAGTCTATTATTTAAAAACTATGATTATTGAATTAGAGAAGTTTAAACTTCCATAACAACCAACTTTATACAGATAAAATGTGTTACAAGAGAGCAAGAAGGTTAATTATATGTAGTTTTTCAGAAATATGAACTTTTTTCATTGCCAGGATGTGCAAATGGGTGTAAGCAACTGATCAAAGATTAGCTTATTTGACAAATTTCTGCAGAGGAAAAAGCAGGACATTGCCCAAAGAATGTTTTTTTGAAATGAGAGAAGTTATAATAGAGGCGTCACCAGAAAAAGCAGTTGGATGATTTTAATAAATAAATAAAGAAATAAAAAAAAAGAAAAAGAAACAAAGCAACAAAGCAACTTTTTCCAATTCTGACACTACGGTAGAACAAGATGATTTCAAAAAGTATTCTTTTCTTTTTCTAATTTTTTTTTTTGTTGAAAACAATCAACAAGAACACGAAAAAGAATAACAACAAAAATATGTGAGTGTACAATTACAAGTTTATTTCCCAAGTTGAGTTGTCTCGCCCCAAGATAAATAAACCATCATAAACTCTGAAAAATAAAAAGCAAACCTTTTAAATCTAAATGTGCATGTGTGCATGTGTGTATTTATACATATGTGTGTATATATATCATATGAGGTGTGTTAGAAAGTAACAGAACTTAGTGTGCTCTGTGAGCTATGAGTGGTGGGGTAGGGATTAGCAAGTTGTGTCACTGTGTGATATAATATCCAGGGAATATATAACTGTGATCTCAGCTCCCTGCAGCTTTTGTTAACAGCTCCTCAATTTTAGGCTGTCAAGCGATGAGCACAGAGCCATGAACCAACCTGAAGTTTCTTGTCCGACTGGGGAAACTCCGTCAGAAGAACTCAGAATATGGCAACAAATGTTTGGAGATGAGACAATGTCACACTCATGGGTTTTTGAGTCACACAAAAGGTTCAAAGAGGGACGCAAGGACACGAAAGACATTGGATGATATATATATATATATATATATATATATATATATATATACTACAAAAATTTGTGTGTGAATTCAGGTTCATTCTGTTCCCCAAAGACTTGAAATTTATATTTTAATTTTATCTAGATGATGTATGTTTTTCAATAAAAGAATGCAATAAGAATTTCATATGGAATATGTCCTTGTGTTAAGCTACAATAGTGGTAAAAAATAATCTAACAGCTTAATACACCCAGCCAAAAACACTGTATAAACTTCTATAGATATTCTGAGGTGTGCCTTCAAAACCATGTTCTGAAATGCATTACTAAATATCATTAACCCTTAGCATTTACATTACTCTATATTTACTATTGTATTTTCATTGTAAAGGCTTTACCTTATATAATTATCTCACATAACATCGAATCTACGAGATTTTTATATTATTTATTTTGAGAACAATACCATAACATAAGTATGAGCAGCTGGTTACGGCTGGTTTGAACAGAAAGAGGTGAGACGATTCTGGCTGGATACAGCTGGTTTAAATGCTAAAGGGTTAAGCTTTTTGTTACCAAATTTTTAATGAAATACACAGTATTTGAATTAATTAATGAAGAATATGGAGGGATTTACTAAAATTATTCATAATTTCATTATGATGATATTTGTAACATAATAAAAGGTAAAAAATATGTGTTGAAAAGTTTTAACTTAAATATCTTTTAAAACAGATGGCTTTGTTTCATAGAAATGAAGTTAGTTTTGACATTGATTTAGGTTTTTTTTTTTTTAAAGAAATTAGGCAATGATGTAAAATGATTGTTGTAAATCTGCAATAGTGTAAACTACAGTAAACAGAAGTGTTTGACAGAATGATATATTCGGTTGACGAATTATAGTCCAACAACAACGGGGCCGAAGTCATGACTTCCTTGTCCTTTCTATCATTAATAGATGTCCACTAAAAGCTGTAATTTAATATCACCACAAATCACCACACCTGCTTACTGTTTGTTGATCTCTATAGATAGATACCTCACTCTCAATGTGTTGTTGTCTGTTTTTAAACTACAGGCCATCCACAAGTTAATATCAGGTTTACAAACATAAATAATTATGAACTGATCTCCATAAAGCCTATTATATTAAAAAATTGAGTTGCCAACAATGGTTGGCAACAACAAACTTGCAGACTACTTTGCACATCAAAATATTACGCATTTAAAGTTGTTTGTTGACTCAAGGAAGGACACTTCACCATCACTATTTTTATTCAAATCATGTAAATAATGTGTTGCATTTATCATTTGTATTATTTGACTTCAATGTTTCTTGAGTTTACCTAGGATACCATGCCTCCAAAGAGTAAATACAATGCAAGTGATGACAATAGATCAAATAAAAGGAAAACAATCATGATTGAAATAAAATAATATAGTGACCAGGAATAGGTGAAACACCATTGGTCAACGCAAATGTGTTAAGCTACAATCGATTAATGATTGGGACAATGTTAAATGGCAAAGTGAGAATCCTGATAAAAGCTACAATTATCCCAAAGTAAAGCAGCGATTTAATTCTTGAAATGGAAAAGCTAAGGTAATTTAGTTAGTCAAAATTATTGTACACATATTGGCTTTGGCTTAGTCCAAGAAAAAAGACTGAAGCCATTTTAATGATTTAAAACCTGCATATGAAAATTACAAAGAAAAATTTGTTGCAAGTATATGTTGGCTCAATCATTTTAAAGGAAAGGTAAATTTATTCAATATTAAAGTGCAAGTGAGTGCTGATGGATGTGCTGTGAGTTTCATGAATTGCTGAAAATAATTATTATATAGAAGTGCAAATATCTAACATAGATAAGACTGATTTGAAGGTTGGTAGTATTTGAGGAAGAAGGTTGTTACTTAGAAAGCCCATAATGCTGGCCTTCTATCTATATTAGAAACCATTATTATTAATCGGTAGAGAGTCGGACACCATACTTTGAAGCATAGAGTTACGTCCCTTTATGATCTGAGTTCAAATCCAGCCGAGGTTAACTTTGCCTTTCATCCTTACGGGGTCAATAAAATAAAGTACCAGTAATACACTGGGTAATTGCTGGCCTTGTGCCAAAAGTAGAAACAATTATTATTACCATTATTATTATTATAGGGCAGTGGATTGGCAGTATCGGTGGAGCATCAGACATACTTTGCGACATATAGTTATGTCCCTTTACATTCTGAGTTGAAATCCCATTGAGGTTAACTTTACCTTTCATTGTTACGGGATTGATAAAATAAAGTACCAGTAATGTACTGGATCAATTTAATCAACTTTCCTCTCTCCCAAAATCATTGGCCTCTGTGCCTGAATCAGAAACCTTTCCATGCATGATTTAAAACAAACTTGCTGTTAACATATTTCCAAATTACAGGTAAAAATTGTTTTTTGAATTTGGAAGGATGAACAATATCATTTCATAATATTATATGAGATGTAAGATGTTTAATTGATTCAGAAACAATTTCCTTGCTACTTAACCACCCAGATGCTACGCCTCATATAAATAAATAATAATAAATCTTTTTCTTAAACAGATTTGAAATCTCAGAATAACAGTCAATCTAAGCAGTTGTAAACTTAACATGTTTACCATACCTTTATAATGCAACTACTTCAACTATGAGCTAAAGTGTTTTGAACTTGATTCACCCATCACAAGAATTTTAATAATTAACAATTATTCTTAATTATTTGCTTTATTAATTTTTGTGGTCGTTTTATCGTAAGAAATAACTGTTTAGCAAAGTTAGTCATTTCGATACAAACAATTTTCAAACTATATTATTACTTGGTAATAACTGTGTAATGTGAGTAAATATACTGATAATTCTCGAAGAAATGCTCCATTAAACTTAATGTTGCTCCAATCTACAGTTGATATGGTGATGGTTATGGTTGAACAAACCTCATATAACCCATGCAAGCATGCAAAATGAAAAAGTAATGTTACTATCATGTTTGATTTGATTCAGTGTTAATGACAACCCACATTTAGAAGACTGTGTTGTACTGTATATGAATGAACTATATTGCATGCCAGGATTATTTAGAGTCCAGTTGTATACCAAAACAAATAATTACATAGTGGATTATATCTGATTTTGTATGCTGCCTTGTTATACTTATTGACTATATCCATGCCAGAAATGAATAAGCTACAACAATAATAGATCAGTCAACATCATTTTATGATTAGTTTCTATGTGGCATATGTTAGATAGGTTGTCACAGTGTGAGACTGATTATGTTATATCTTCATTGTACAATCTATACCCAGATGCCATTCCTAATGCTGACCATCTTACCACAACTTTGTTTTCTAAACAAAATATTCATAGAAACATGATTTACTTCTCATATAGTTTTCACATTTAAAGGATATAACGTCGAATTTTATTTTTCTGACCAAACTCTGTCTTTTCACCTTTTCATTTTTACATTCCCTTAAAAAATTAGTTAATTATTGATTATTGAAACTGCTGATAATGCTCTACATTAATTGATCTATTCTTGACAAGAAATTACTAAGAAGATCTTCAGTAAAATAATAAAGAACAAATTAATATATGGAATTTTTAAATAAAGCCCACTGTTCCAACATTTAACAAGATATTTTTTAAAAGTTTCAAATAGCAATTGAGATATAAGTCGTGCACAACAAAATAGATGACAAATGCCAGAACTAATACTCGAGACATTTTGACTTACATTTTAATGACTCTGCTAATTTGTTTTTTAAATATGAATTGAAGGAACTTATTCTAAGAAGGAAAAAGTATTTGTATACATAGAATAGTAGCTAATGCACCATAGAGTCAAGAAAAAAGCCAAATATACTCAATGCCCACTTTTTTATTGTGTCATAAATCATTTTGAGTTTGCATAACAATTCAAAACATAAATATGTATTCTTAACAACAAATAATAGATAAGAATCATGTTATATATATATATATATATATATATATCTCAAGGAATGAAATTTATTAATTTTACTTCACAATCGTTCATAATATTTTGTTTTACTAATTAGCTGTTGAATTTCCTTGTAAACAATATTAATGGTTTTAATTAAATAATGTTTTTATTGAGCATCTCTGCCGGCACTATTTCAATCACAAATACATTGCTCCCTCTTATACTTATTCCTACTACCATCTGCTATATTGTTATGGACAAATATTAGGTAATCTGAATTAACTTTTAGCATTCTAGCCATATTTTTATAGTAATTCTTTTAATACTAACCCACCCCTTCTCCTTCACATCAAACAAATTTATTCCACTTTTGAACAGTTTGGAGGAGATGACTAGTGGAAAAGTGTATGCATTTGGTGACTTTAGGTAATGGTGGTTAAATGCTTAACTGCAGATCAGTAGCTGCAGAGTGCTCATAAGTGAATCTTTACCAAATGTGCTTGTAAGTTCTTTTTTTTTAAATGTGTCCAAATGTGTCTTTCCAGATATGTTAGTAATTGTTATTGACCCTCTGTTGGTTCCAATGGCGAGTGTTCCAACTGTATGAACAACAGAACAGCCTGCTTGCAAAATTGATTTCTTCTTTGACCCTATAACTGTCAATTTCAATAGTTGGTCTCTCTGTTGGGTCAATTGGAGGTAATCTCCCTTCTTCCCATTCATTAACCTCTCATAGTAACATTTGTATGGTTATGTATAGTGATTATGTTTTGGTAAAGTTAAAGAAGATTAGACAAATTTTTTTAGGCCTTTGTTCATGGAAGAAAGTCAAGCCTGATGTAAAGTGTCTTTGTTGTATGTGTGCAGAATGATATGGATGATAAATAGGAGTGGGTATTGTTAAAGAGGATAAAAAGCTTTGACAATACCAACCTTCTTTGGTTTAAAATACATATGCTAAATGTAGAGGCAGTTCAATTCTACACATGGTCAGAGATGCTACGATTTATTATAGGTATGCGGTGCTAAACCTCAGAATTTCCAGTTGATAAAGTCTAAACAGGTAAGGGATGTTGCAAAAGAAGCATGAAAAAGTAGAACTTCTGCTATGCTTCACAAAGCCAGGTACTTTCTTTACCTAGATTGATAAACAACAACCTTACACATGTCTTGGGATATCATAGATTAGCTGAACAAGAAGTTCCTACAACATCGAGTATTACCACTGATTATTTCATATCCAGTACACAAAATACTGAATAGTGAAGACAAAGATAAAACATTAAATGTAAGACAACATATTCTGAAAATGAATGAAAGTTATAAAAAAATTGAATTAAATAAAATGAATCTTATTAAACCCACTAAAAGGTACCATGAAAAGTAAGATTAGCAAAGACAAAAATGTTGAATTATATTATGGTAATGTGTGTGTGAGCATGTTTACGTGTGACTGGGGAAAATTTCCCAGGAACGCCTACTGCATGAAAATGGCACAGTGTTTACTAGCTTAATCATTATGTAAATGATTAATTCTCATTAAAAAAAAGGCAAGGGGGACAATGACAAAATTTTAATTAATTTTAATATTAAAATATGATTCAGTTGTAAGATACATGCATAAGCGTGCACACATACACATACATACACATATACACATACATAGACATGCACAAACACAGATAGACACATGTACACACACACACACACACACACACATGCATGTTTAAATGAGTATGTGTGAGTTTGTGCAATATGTAAATATTTGTTGTAAATAAATAGTCAAAATTTAATTCCCAATAAACACATTAGCTTTCCCTTAAACCGATATTTTCATTTGCAATGTTTCTATAGCAACTGGGCTGTCCTTCCCACTCGTCAATGATCGAATGGTCAATACACTGATGTAAGCAAGCAGAGTAACATTATGCAACAACACAATATTCTATCAATAATACTCTTGCACAGACATATTTTTAGAGTACATACATACTTGACAACAAGCAAAGCGTAGCGAAGCATCACCATGACAGTAAGGTTTATGAAGGAAACAATGGAAACAAATAGATAATGAAACACAATGTGCTTGTACTTCTTACAGATTGTAATAATACAAATATACATTAAATAATTACTTTAGTAGTAGCTGTAGTTATGAAGCACTTACCTAGCTACATACTAGTCTTCATACCTAAACTATTCATATAACAAATAATATATTTAAATGGCCCCTCCCATAAACACATAGCTACCCATCTTTGCCAACTTTTAATCTACAAATATTATGATGGTTGATGGAAAGCTTATTGAAGACAGTCCTAAAATTATCTGCTGCCATCAAATCCTCATCCACCTACCCAAGAATACCAGCCTCGTTTTTAATTTATATTTCTATAAATAGTAACGACGCCATCCCAATTTAGTGACATTGAGTGTTTGGCTGGCTGCTAATAGAAATCTATCACTTCCATTTGCAAAGCGACTCCAAAAGCATTCTTGTATTTCTATTTGCAGCTCTTGTCTGTTGATGTCCAAAATAGATGTAAGGCTAATGCCAATCTTCTGGAGATAAATGGCCTTCTAGATGTAAGGAACAGCAGAACAATTTTTACTATGTGGTAGTTATTTCCCAAATCACACCTTTAGGTAGAGTACACTTACATTCATAAATAACTTAATTACATAAATACAGTATGTGTGTGTATACATAAGTGTATATATATATACATGCACACACACACACACACACACACACACACACATATGTTTGTGTGTGCATATATATATATATATGTATATTCTTTATCATATATATCATATATACATTCTTTATATATTCTTTACCATATATATCATATATACATTCTTTATCATATATATATATATATATGTGTGTGTGTGTGTATGATAAAGAATGGTTTTCTGAAGTGGAATGGAAAAAAAAGACCACAATTAAATAAGATACTCAAATCATTAGTAGATAACTTACATGACTCATTTCATATAGAAATGACTTCTACAGGACTAGAACTGTTTCATTCATTTGAAATTCATACTAATGAATCAGTTCTAGTCTTGTAGAAGTCATTTCTACCTGAAATAAATCATATGTGTGTGTGTATGTGTGTGTATGTGGAAAGAAATGAAGCTTACAGTGTGCAGGAGTGGAGATGGCAGTAATATGATGGACATTAAAACGACGAAGATGGTGAAAGCAAGGAAAAGCGGACGTAAAATGATGATGTTGATGATATTTGCTCTAGGGTTCTTATCATCATTATCGTTTAACGTCTATCTTCCACGCTAGCATGGGTTTAGACGGGAATTGTCCCACTTGAGGCAAGATTGGTTGTCTTGCTTGTGTAGGACTGTCTGGCAGGTTTTCTATGGCTGGATGCCCTTCCTAACACCAACCACGTTTACAGTGTGGACTGGGAGGTTTTTACTGTGTTACTTACATGGCCACATTACAGCGTGGACTGTGTGTTTTTTTTTTTTTGTTGTGACACCTACACGACCTCATTTATTTAGGACTGGATGTTGTGGTACCAACATAACTTTACATAGAAAGGGGTGGTGTAGATGGGGGTAGGGGGACGGGGGTGTATTTTGATTAAGAGGTGCCTACTGACTGTAGTAGTTTTCACTTTGTACTTAGGTAAGGCGGGTCTTCTGTATTACTGCGTAGCGCCAAAGATCTCGGTCCAGTGACATTGTCTTGGAGAGGTGTAAGTGTGTAAGGTCGGAATTTATCAAGTCGCCCCAGGTTTTTCTGGGTCTGCCTACTGCGTGGCTACCGTCTATTTTAATCGCCCTGCACTTTTTTATACAGCTGTCGTCTTTCATGCGCAACACTTGACCATACCAATGTAGTCTTCTCGAGTAAACAGTATCTGATCCCTCTTATTCCTAATTTCTCACTTAGTTCATTTATGCTTTGATATATACTTATCCTTATTGAGCCCTCTTTGGATTTTAGTATTCACATTTATTATTATTACTATATATATATATATATATATATATATATATATATAATCACCACCATTTGATGTCCATTTTCCGACATTAGCATGGGTTAGATGAGTTGTCCTGTGGTGAGACAAACCAAATCAGATGACTGTGTCTTGGTCACACAGAACTAATTTTGGCTTGTACTGCCCTCACTAGCCACTCTTTTACTCCTAGTTTCCTAAGTGCCCACCACATTACAGAATAGGGGACCCTGTCAAAACCTTTCTCTAAGTCAAGGGCTAAGTAGAGAAATTTGCTTTTAGCAGGATACTTATCCTGCAGTTGCCTCACAAGGAAGAGGCATCAGTTGTGCTTTTCCTGACACAAATCCAAACTGCATTACATCTAGATTAATATGATCCCTAATCAGTTTTATAATGACTCTTTCTACAACTTTCATGGCCTGGTCCATCAGTTTGATCCCTGAGTAGTTTCCTCTGTCTAGCAGTTGACGATGCTGCTGCTACACCAGTCATTGAGTATAGCACCATTTTGTATTACTTGGTTAACAATATAGGTGGTTATAGTGTGTCCTACCATCCCAGATGCTTTCAGTATCTCAGCAACTATTCCCGATGGCCCCGCCACTTTGCCTGTCTTCATGTCCTTAATTGTCTTACTACACTGCTGCTGACTTGTACTACTGGTCCCTCTGTAGGGTCCACTTGGGGCAGGCTATCTTCCTCCCTCATATTCTTATTTATCAGTCTCTCATGACACTTCCATGCTGCCTTCTTTTCAATTTCAGTGAGCGCAAGTCCATCATTGTCATCCCACAACATTGCTATTTTCCCTGACACACTGCCTTGCGATCCTCAATACCTTGCATCTTTGATCATCAAGTTCCATACTGCTGCTGCCACTGCTGCCGATACTTCTGGTGACTTCACTGCTGCTGCTGTTCCCATCGGAATAACAGACAGTCTCTTTTAGGGTCAACCACCACTCAATACAGACGTATTCTACCTCTCTCTTGTTTATTTCACCTATATCAGCATCAAACCAACAAACATTCTGGTTCTGTTACACAGGCTACCTTTATATACATGGTACTTTCTTTTCCCACACAAAACCATGTGGATCTAGTTCTGTATTTCACCTTAGTTTACATTCTTCATCCTTTCTTCATTTTTTATCTTTCTCAATTCTCCAAAAATATTTTGCTCCATTGATTTCTTTCCCACTTTTCTCTCTCTCTCTCTCTCTCTCTGTCTCTCTCTCTCTCTCTCTCTCTGTAACCCTCTCATTTCTCATCTCTGGTTTTAGACTCTCTTTCTTCTATTCTTTCCCTCGCTCCATTCTTCTACTCAATATGTGGTTACATGTTAACCTGCCTTTTTGCTATGCACGATGATGATAGCATTCAGCTGTTCACGGCTAACCCACGATGAGATCCCTACAGTTTTATGAAAATTCATATATACACATAAACAAGTTATTTACCCATCAGTAATCAGGATGAAGACTATGTCTTTAGCTGCAGGATTAATTGGATTTTGTTTCCATAGATGCTTTTGGCTTTGTTTCTGGCATGGAAATAAGGGCAACATGTAAGGCAAATGAGGCCTGAGGCTTAATTTGAAGTGCCAGCTTTTGCACAGGCCACATATACATACATAATACACACACACATAAACACACATACACATAAACAGACTGACACAACATATATATCTCTAGTGAGCCGACCATACTAACTCCCAACTAAAGCAAACAGTCTTGCACGTACAAGTCTCATTGTATCAAGAAACAAACATGAATCTGTATGTATATAAACATTTGTATGTGAAGAAAAAGATTATGTATTTATATCTCAGTATTCCAAATTTAACTCCGGCCTATTTAAAAATGGACCAAAAACATCTGATCAAAAAAGAATAACTAAAGCATTTACCATACCAAACATATATATACCCCTTTATATACAACACACTCACCCATTCACACACAGATATTCATATATGTATGTATGTGTGTCTGTGTGTGTATTTCTACTTCCTCCTAAGTGTGGTACTAATAAGACATTGTATTTTTGCATCTCTGTGTATGTCTTGCCATTTCTTGATACACACACACACACAAATATATATATATATATGTGTTAGTATACCAGCAGGACCTAGTCTCCAGACTAGTCAGGATTCAGCACACAACAACTGTTAACCCATGCAAGCATGGAAAATATACATTTACTATACTACAAAAACAAATCAATAAAAAAAAAGAATAACAAAAAGTCAAAGACATGCACATTCAGTTAGACTAGGATAGCCAAGTACCCTCATAAGCATCATCTGATACTTAAATAAGTCAAGCTGCCAGCAATGTCAGAAGTGCAACACCAATAACATCAGCATTCCTCGTAGTGTATAACTATGAGTGTGCATGTATTTCCCCTTTATCTGACTAGTTTTTATTGATTTGTTCCTTTTGTAAATCATATTCATTATATAAATTGTATTTATACCACACATACACATGTACATGTACACACAGAGAGACACAGACACACACATATACTACACCCCACATTTAAAACACACCATATCCAATTTTCCTGCTGATTACAGTCATGTTGAGCAAACTATCCATTCGAAGTAGTTCCATCTTTCAGTAGTATCTCACAACTGGGATGCCAAACTATGTATCTTATTAAGTTTGAAATATATTATCATTCCATGCACTCAAGAATAAGACTTTCATGTTAACTGCATTTGTTAACAGAAAAATATGAAACTATGCATACAAGAATGAAAAATATTTTAGATAAGCCAAAAATAAATCTCAGTTTCTTTGAATCACTCCTTATACACATTTGTATTATTTAAAATCTGTCTTGGTTGCCTAAAGATAAGTATTAGAGACGTTGAAGATTAGAAACAAGTTCAATCTTTGTCAGTGGGTCTTAGTAAATGTTTTTTTTAGGGAAGTGGATGCCATTAGAGCATTGGAAAAATGCTTAGCAGTATTTGTTCCAGGTCATTACTTCTTGAGTTCAAATCCTGCCATGGTCAACATTGCTTTTCATCCTTCAGACATTGATATAGCAAGCTCTGGGCTTAGTATTAGTGCTGGTGAACAGACAGACAGATAGATAGACGGACACATGTAATCATGTGGACAAAGCTGTTTTCATCTTTTTTTTTTTAAAGTAAAATATTTCAGAAATCGTTATGTATCAATAAACAAAGTTCTTATAAATGAAATAGATACTTGAGTGTAATAAAAAGTATTAAAAGAAAATGTAGTACATAAAATAGCACTATAAGGTGAATTTAAATCAAAAGTTCCAAACTACAACTTGTGTATTTACTGATTGCAGAACAACAAGGAATGGACCCAATGATAATATTCTGACAGCGTCACTTTTACATTTTTACCTCCAAGTAGAAAATATGATAATTATTTTTAATACAACTTTATTACCCTCATCCCCAAAATAGATTACTGAATTCAGTTAAACATTAATAAAATTTCACTTGTTATTTTTCAAAAAGTTATGTCATATAGATGAAAAATGTTCATGTAAAAATTAACTATTATAAAATGTGGCATTTGGTAAGCTTCATAGATATGTCTCATAACTAACTTTACATTGAGTTAGGGAAACATAAAACTATGATAGAATGTTTAAATTTAGATATAAACATTTTAAAACAAGACATTTATTTATACAACAGACCCAGGAGTGGTTATAGACAGTTCTGTATCAAAAGCGTTAATATCTGACAAATTTTAAGAAATCATTGCTAACAACTTTCATTTAAAAACAAATTGTTGTAATAATCTCAATGTATGTACAAGACTCAGAGTTAAGGTTTTATTTTGTCACATATATTAAAATATTGCATAAATGATTAGTAATCTGCTTTTGATTAACTAATTAAAATCTCCTTACCAAAGCAGAAGTAAAATTGATATACACTATTATTAAAACATTGATTCCCAAATACCTAAAACAATGTCCAGATTTAAATGTCCATCCAAAAAAAAACATTATCAGTTTAATATTAGTGAGAATTATAACATATTTGTATCATTATTATGGATGTTATTTTAAATTAGGAATAGCATTATTTAACAAATTAGCCAGAATAAATATTATTAGAACAGCACACTTGAACAAATGCAGTAGAACAAAAAATAAGAGGAAAAAAGAGCACTGCATAAACTTCAACATGCTGAATAAATTAATGGAACAATATCTAAAATTTAATTATCAAATAAGCTTTACAATAATTCCCTTCACTCCCAAATATAAAATACTAGCATATAGCAATGACAGAATAATTTCAATGAAATAATGCAAACTGATGGTCAAAAGTTCATGAAGTTGAAAGCACCTAATTTGATATTTTATTTGTCCCACTCTTTTCATCTGTTCTAATGATGTATTTCTCACTAGACTCTATGGCATGTTGGTAACAAATGAATACTGCTTTAGAATTTAACCATTAACCCTTCTGATATCAAATCACTTGGAATCACCCCTGTTCCTATGAAATATGAAAATGTTCAAATTTAAACTTAAACCTTCCATCATAATTTTATGTAATAAAATTTTATTAATTTACATATCAAACATCAGAAAAAAATGAAAATGTTCACTTTTTTTATATTAAATTCTTAAAATCCTTGATTATTTTCAAGATTAATTGAAAAATATTCTATAAGAAATATGATAGCAAAAAAGTTAAAAAGCTAACAATCTATACAACTGCTCATCAACCCCTAGTTGATTTAATGTCTACTATATAACCATCCCTACAATGGTAGTTTGTACAACAGAACCTGTGAACAGATATTGACACTAAACCTGTTTGAAGTGGAGAGACTGGTAGCTTTTTGCTTTTCTAATTTTCTAGATAAAAATAATTATAAATTACCAAATTTGTTTTCAAATAATATATTGATGTTAACTATTGTTGTCAAAAGAAATATATGTACACAATTAGTTACCATATATACAAACAAAACATTAGTTTGGTGTTGTGCTAGGAGAAATATATTTTTAACCATAAAAAAGTATTTTTGATGATTTCAGCCATTCAGCACTGGTTTTGATAATGGATTATTTTCATCTTTCAGAATGAAGTTGTCCAAATTAATACTCATTTAATTGCATTAAGGTAAATTGATATTATTAACTGAAAACATTAAGTTTTAAATAATCTACAATTATAGGCTTTCAAATATAGTTACCATAATTATTTTCATATGTGGGCAGGACAGATTTTATCACAGCATTTCGTTCATTCTGATCTAGTATTGTAGACGAAATCTAACTTTCTAAAATTTGAAGTAAACAATCTTTATCCAGTATTTTATCTTGGACTCAAATTAGGGATAGAACTAACATATTTAAAAGTTTTGAGTAGCAAACTCCAATGGGACATCAAGCAGATACCAGTCTCATAGTTTAATTACAAACTATCATTAAGTGTAAATTCTGTGTAGTCATTTCACTTACTTTAATATTCAAGCTATATAGAAACTATATTTTATTAGATGACAAATAAAGGATATTACATGATGCAACACTAGAAAAGATAGACCTTCCATAATGATACATGGGAAAGGTGGTGCTGACACAATACTAAACAAAAACTTTGTGCAATGCTACTTAGTAGATATGAAAGTATGTGATGTTATATATATATTAATCTGTAAGCATCATGTATACTTTACAAACAATCCAAAGACAGGGGTGTTTTAGATGACATGCATGATTCTATTTATATAAGGCTCCTCCCAACCCTTTATTTGGCAACCTTTCTATGGCTGGATCCCTTCCTATCACCAACCACCTTACATAGTGTACTGGATTCATTTTCGTGGCACCAACGCTAGAGAGATGTGTGCTACTTGATGAGTGAAGAGATTTGATTTAGAAACCCTTTTGCCTCATACATATAAGTCTATATGGGTGGTTAAAAAGAACAGCAAAATCTGCCTCAAATTACACCCTACCATCTTAAACTATGGATATATTAGATAATATAATCCAACATACGCCTATAAAGGTAGAATAATCACAATTAGAATGTTTCTGATAATAGATCTGCTGATTCAAGTTTAACCTAAAGTTACACAGCAACAATTGCTACAATTATTGTGTTACTTCTCTATTAAAACTTTTGATACCAACCCAGTCAAATAGGTTCTGGTTCTATGAAACAAAGCCAAAAAATTTTATAGGGTTACTATTTAAATTAAAATTTCCCAACATAAAGTTTATACAAGAACCATATATGTCATGTTACTAGCTTAGTTAATGCCTCAAAATTCTTCATTAATTAATTAAAATAAAATGTATTTTATTAGAAATACAGTCACGAAAGTGTTAAAGGTACATTGATTTTTTTTACCTTTAAAATCATTTCAATTTGTAGCTGAATGGTTGATATTCAATAGAGAAAAAATTTATTTTAGAAATGTTAAAGTAATGTCGGCTTAAATGGAAAACTTACAGTATATACTCAAATATAAGCTGAGGAATATGTGACAAAAAAAAAAAAAAATCGATGGCAGAAGGGGGTCAGCTTATAATTCAGAGTCAATAGTTTGACAATTTTTACCAACTTCAAATTCTACGTAAATAAGGTTTGGATTTTTGCCCATTCCTCAGACATAAAATAGTACGGTCAGCTTATATTTGTATCAGTTTATATTCAAGTATATATGGTAGTTATTTTATTAAATTCCTCCAACTTCTTGGTTATTTTCAAAATTAATTGAAACAAATAGACAGTGTATTTCATTAGGAATATGGCAATGAAAGAGTCAAGGATGTATGTTACTGATTTTACTGACAAATTTAATCTTAGTGTGGGAAACTGACCAAAAATTGTAAAGGCAAAGTATGCAACTATTTTAAGAATAATGCATATTTTGTTTTTTAAGAAAACAATCTGTTTATATTTTATGAAGTTTTTTCTATTTGTCTTCTTATCAAATGTGGCAGTAATATTGTGAGTTCATTAAAACATAACTTTCTATAGCCTGTATTCTGTGTTCGTCTTTGAATTTCATGGGAACTTTTTTAGTCCCTTAGGATTTCCAAACAGGAAACGATATTTACTAACTTTTCAATGAACACACCCTGTAGGTCATGTTACATTACTGTGTTCATATTTATTTTTATACCTCCCATTTCTCTTATTTTTTTTTTCTTTAAGGGTCTTCTGATATTTAAATTTATTTTGTTCTTGCTTTGTTTTTCGTTACTAACCCTGTATGTACTTCAGGAAAAAAAGTTAAAATGGTGTGTGTTTGTTCCCAACAATTGAAATAAAGAAAAATAATGATAATAACAACCATAACAATATTATCATCTTAAAACCATAATATCAATATCTAAAAAGGAAATTTATGGCAAAACAAATATTTATTGCTGAATCTCAAGAAAATTTCAAGTTAAAACAGTTGTAATTGTAGACTTTCAAGAATATTCTTGTTCTAGCATATCTCAGTATATTTAGTAAATCCCACTTGTTGTTTGAACTTGATCTTATCTGCACTTTACATACTCAAATTTAGAATATACACAATTATTATATTGTGTGAGTATATTCATATAAATGTTTATTTCAGCGCACTAAAATGTTAACTGTCACTATTTTTGATATAATTGATTTCTTGAGTGTTTACTCTAATACCCCCCAATATTGAAGCTGAAAGTTTAAATTTTTTTAACAAATCATTACTAAGAAAAATAAAAGCAGACTTTTTTTTAATATAGGTTGGAAGAGTTATGCATTATTTGAAATCCCAAATCAGATACTAAAAAAATGAAATGCACAAATATGGGTTCTCTCAAAAACGAAATCAAATACACATATATACATACACATATATATTGGAATTTCATATTTCTATAGAAATATGGTATGTTTATAAATAAACATTTAGAAAGCCGTAGCTATGCAAAAACACCAGCAGCTATCGCCACCTGGCGGTGTCCAGCAGAAGCAAGGGAGACAATCGTCGATGCATTTCGAACTGAACTAGTCTCATCAAGACGATCCCTCACGCTCTTGCAACATGAAATAAAGTTTCTTGCTCAAGGACATAACATATTGCTCGCTCCAAGAATCGAAGTCACAACCTCATGATTGTGAGTCCATTTCTCTTACCACTCAGCCACGCACCTTCACAATATATATATATAGGGATTGTAACGTCCAGTTACTGTAGGTTCACCAGTTTCAGTAAGTATAGAGGTGTAGCACTAAGCAGAGCGTAATAATAATAATAATAAAAAAGGGCAGTTTGTTAGGTCTTCATTACATTTATTGAGTTGTGATATTTTGAAATTAACATAGAAGATTCAACATATCTTTTTACTATTGAGCATAAACACAAATTTGATATAGAAGCCTCTAGACAGAAAAAAGTTGACAGTATTGCCTATGGGACTTGAACTCACATCTGCTGTATGTCAAAAACGGCTGAGCTACCGACTGACAAAATTTTTCGTTATTTTAAAATCTTATCAATCAACCAGAGTGTAAAAAATGATCTATTTTTTAGAATCATTGAGCAGATATGTATTCATTGAAAATTAACTTTGCGTGTTTAATCAGATATAGATAACTGTAGGGCTGTACTTCAGATATACTAATATACATATAAGGGTACACACTCTTTCACACATACACAGATGATAAAAAAATTACATAATCAAAAAATATGCTGAAGCTAACTAAATACGCACATTTTTTTTTCTCCCCAATTTTTTTTCTCATTTAACCGTTCCTTCCTCTCATCACTCTTTACTTTCTATTTATCTTTTATTTCTAATTATCTTCTGATGATGGACTAGTGTCCAAAACGTTGAAACTATTCCTGCTATTTCAAGCATTAAACTAATATATTTCTTCCATGTACTGTGCCATTTGTTTTGTTATTTCTGTTTACCTTTTACATACATATATATAAACACACACACATACATTTGTAAACGACAGGCTTCTACAGTATCTGTCTACCAAATTTCACACACAAGGATTGCCCAATGTACCACACAGTGAGAGAACACAAAACTACATGGTTGCAAATGGTTGCAAAGCAAACTTCTTAACTCCACAGCCTTGCTTACAACTATTTGTTTTAGTTAATATTGAGTCAACTATCTTATCTGATTATGCAATGGGATCCTTTTGCACATGTGTATGTGAGGGACAGTGTGTACACACATGTGTAGCTGATGTACAGCCCTACATTTATATCTGATTAAATACACAACAAGAAAGCCTTTTGATATTAAGTTACACCTGCCTTCTAATGACATTTTTTTTTTGTTTTTGTTTTGTCTTTTTTTTTTTCAATGATAAACAAACCTAGTTCACATGGTTGGTGATAGGAAGGGTGTCCAGCCATAGAAAACCTGCCAAACAGTTTTGGGGAGGACTTTTCAGCAGTGTCAGACATGACAACCTCCCCAGTGCTGGTGTCAAAATAAGATGCACTCAGTAGAGTGCAGGATAATATGTAGGCAAGATGCAGGCCCTGCCCGGTCTGAGCACTTGATAGAACAAGGCAATGTATGTAAGTGAAGTGCAGGCCCCAGACCCCTATGAGAGGTCAGTAGCTCTGCTTGATTAATGACAGTCTGTGAAGATCCAACACTTGCTAGCAAGGAAGACAGACATTAAGTGATGATGATGAGTTGAGAGAACAGCAAAATACATGACCTTTGCATGTCCACTGAGATTAGTGAGATTGATTATTGTCCTTTCTAGTTTAACTGAGGGTCTTTGTATGCTAAAGATGAACTAAGACATGTTTAGTATAGTTTGTGGATTACAGGTTCAGACAAAATAGATAAAGCAAGAAAATTTAGTCAAAATATCTGTACTTTATTTTCAATAATCTTTTGAAAAATGCAAAAATTATCTTTTAATCACAGTCTGAAGAAATAAAACACCAAAAACCAAACTGGTACTCAAAGAGGTAGAAGTTAGCTTGGTTCGTTACTAATAATTGAAACAAAGTAAGGAAAAAAAAAAGAAAACGAGTTGATTCCTTTGCAATATTTAATACATTTGTGATATTTCTAAGAAATACTCTATATTTTGATTAATTAATGAAGAATTTTTAAGGATTTACTAAAATTATTAACTAGTTTATTACTTAGATAGTAACTAAATATATGGTTCTTATATAAAATTATGTTGGAAGATTTTCAGAAAACCAGAGCTGGTTTTGGTCTGTTTGGTATCAAAAGAGACACCAGAAGATACTCAAGTCTAAGTAAGCAGAGAAGATGAATGAAGACTAAAACTTAAAAACATTAAATATGCCTCATGTTTTTTTCTTTTCTTGTAATCATCCCAATAATTCTACAAGTAGTGGTTTTATCAACTCTAAAGAGAAGAGTGGCTAAGTTATTCTTGCAACTTAAAGTTAGTCTTGAGCAACTTATTTTTGCCCGTGACCCATATCTACATCATATCTTTCACATAAAAATTTGAAAAGATTTGAGGTCTAAATGGCTCACCTGTTAGTAACCCTGCTCTAGAGATATAGTTTATTCAGTCTTTGAAAACTTTCATTTATGTTGTTTTGGGTATTACAAGTTGTAATTTGTTATTCTAAATCAGAAATGTAAGGATGTGTTTGATAAAAAAAAAAAAAGAAGTGCTGTTCTATTTTAAAGCAATGTAACTTATTTAAAAATCTCCCATTCATTTTATAACTCTATTCTATTGACATGACAAGAAGCACTGTTTAACAAAAGTAATTTTATTTTATTATTGCTATTGTGTCAGCTATAACATTTTTTTTTTTTTTTTTTTTTGTGAATATATATTAGTTCTGAATTGCTGAAATAAATATGTTTATACATTGATACTATTTTTAGCCATAACATTTACACCTGAAATTAAAAAGGAAATATTTACCAGTTACAAAAGAGTGACGTGTTGAAGGATGAAAGAGATGGGATAAAAGGTGTGATGGAAATGAATGTGGAATGATGTAAAGGAAAAACCAAGAATGACATGACTAAAAATAGAAGAAGAAATGAAAGCCATAGAGTTGGTGAAGAGGGATGCTGATGATATAGCTAAATAGAGAAGCTTGTCATATGGCTCATATGATTAACCCCTGCTTTAGAACACTTTATTGATAGAGTTAGTATATTGCCTTATGAAATAATAGCAGAAATTGGACCAATAGAACAAGGACTTGAATCAACAGCATAATCATTTAGACACAAACATACACAAATACAATAATGGGAGAACAAATAAATTGCCAGATAATCGTTTCATCATCATCCTCTGCTGTGCCCCTTTTTTGTTCTAATCAAAACAGCTGTATATTTTTCCATAATATTCTTCTGGTTTCCTCCTTCACTTCTTAGCTCAATGTTTGCTATGTCACAACATTTTCTTCATGCACTGTTGCCATTTCAAAAAAGGCTTCCATTGTTCAAGTCAAATTTTGATTAAATCTAACACCACAGCACTCGTGTGTTTATCAAGACACTTGAAATGAAACATAATCAGTGAGATGCTGATATTTAACACCCAGAACCTTCATTATCTTTTATCATCAATTGAAAGATTTACCAAAAACAGATGTGACTATTTAATTCATATATTTAAAAAGTATCCTTAAATTTTAGAAGTATTTTGAAAGTCTAAATAAAATTAATTTGTCATTCTGGCCTGTGTTAAATAGTTTTTTTAATCCCTTATTTCACCCCCACCCCCCTGAAACGTTAAAAATTCAAGTTTATTTTTCAGCATTAAACAGTAAGTCATTGAAGACCTGTAAATAGAAATGAAATATTCACAGATAGCAATAAAATTATTACAATTACAGGAATATCTTCCCCTGTCAGATACAGAATGGGAATCAGCCATACTATGCAAGTGTAAGATTATCAACAATGCCAAGAAAGCAAAGACATAATGACAACCTGATAAATGCATGTCAATAAATCTTCTTGGAATATACCATTTTTATCTCACTCACACACATACACACTCACATAAACAAATAATTTCCTGAAATAGAAAAAAAAAAATTTTTTCTAAGAGGTGAGTTAAAATATTTCTTTTTTTGTCATTTCACATTCCAGAGTAGAAAGGTTAAATTTATAGCCTATTATATAGCTCAAATTGTATCCACCCAGCAGGGGTGGAAGTCATAATACACAGTATATGAAATCAGAACTGCAACACCAACTAGGTAAAATATTCACTCAGAATTGTAACACCAAGTTCCAGCGCGTCTCCCTTGCCGTCCTCCGAGGAAACGCCTTCTCCATTCTGTCCACCGGGGCTGTGGGAAGGCCACCAATATGATTCACTGACTTGTCATTTTATCAGTCAGATGTTCTAATAATTCTGTATATATATATATATATATGTCATATAAGGAGTTACAGGACCAAACTGAAATTAAGTTGGATAATAATTTTTAGGCTGCTCATTTATATTGATAACTATCATCATCATCATAATCACCATTTTACGTCCGTTCTTCCACGCTAGCATGGGTTAGACGGGTTGTCCTGTTGTGGGCAGTGTCTGGTCGGCTGACCATGCCTTGCTCATACAGGAACTGATTTGGCTTGATTTCTACAGCTGGATGCCCTTCCTAACACCCCATATGTAAAATCACAAATTATTATTATCAAAAGTAGATCACTCCACAGGTATTCTGATCTATATTGCTGTGGTCCAGCTGAGAGTATCAATGTTTAAACCCCTTATATCGTGTTTAACTACATCCTTGTATATCATTTGAAGTTTAACCTGATTTCTTATATTACTAGTCAGCTGCAAGTAGAATATTTGTTTTGATAACCGAGTTTTTTTCCCATTCTTTGACACAACCAGGCAAGAAAGATTTCACTGTACCAGTATCTTTTCCATACTAGAAGCTTAGCTTTTTCTAGGAAAATGATGTTCCTCACATTGTCTTTCCAAGTGATGTTCAAGATGTCTCATTGTAAATATATACATCTGTTACCTGCTTGCAGCATAATGGCCATACCTCTAATGCATATAACATGATGGATAATATGATTGCTTAGTAAACTTGGTCTAGAAAAAATATCCTCCATAACGTTGATGAGATGAGTAAGAGTTCAAAATAAGGGTAAATAGAACATTTTAAATCTTCCATAAGTAACTTGAATATGTAGAGAGTCAATACAAGTTTCAGCTGCATTTGTCTTTAACCTTTTCACTACCATGTTTCTAATTCATTATAAAGATGGTGATGGTGATGGTGTTTGGAATGTAACAAAGTTTCTTACATAAAATAATGATGAAAGGTATTAATTTAAATATGATCGCTTTTAAAGAAATGGCTTTGTGTCATAGAACCCAAAGCAGTTCCATGCAAGCGTTTATCCAAAGAGTTAAAGGAAACTTGTGCTGTTTGCTATTGAGATTTTCAGTGTCTTTCATTCCAGGACTGCAAATTTTGGGCAAGGGCATCATGCATAAGGAAGCAGCCCCATGAGGAGGTATGACTGATGCAGTGGAAATTGCTGACTGTTGTTCTCAGCAACACTTTTGCCAACTGAGATATGCTGTCCAATCAAGATTGTAGAACTTTCCCCTCTCTCCCTCCTCATTTTTACTTTTTTTTCTCAGTATGATATTATAGGCATATTTTATCCCACAGTTATCTTCCTAATTCATACATAATTCATAAATAATTCATAAATAATACATCTTAAATAAAAGTATATAAAAGGCTTATAACTGCACAATTTTATCATACTCCAAGGTATCAAATAATTTTTAGAGATGGCAGAATGGACTAAAAATTAATGTAATAATCTTCAAAGCCAAAAAGTGCTGGTTTTATCTAAGTTCAATAGCTGCATTTTAACTGCACATAATTAAATGTTCAAAAGAAATTAAAATTAAACATTTACCAAATTAGATTATAATTTTGATTTTAGATCATGGCTAGAATATATTTTTAAAAACATCTGATCAGAAACCATAAAGTTTCTGCTTTAAATTTTCGATTCGTATATCTGTATTAAAAGGATCGATTCCTAGAAGACTTTTTTTTAACCCTTTAGCATTTAGACAGCCCATATCGGGCCAGAATTCTCTCACCTCTTTCTGTTCAAACCAGCCATAACTGGCCTCTCATACTTATATTAAGGTATTGTTCTCAAAATAAATAATATCAAAATCTCATAGGTTCAATATTATGTGAGATGAAGCCTTTACCATGAAAATATAATAGTAAATATAGAGTAAAGTAAATGGTAATGGGTTAAATGAAAGAACCTAGTAGAATAATATGCCTAAAAAACATATATAACTAATTATACTGCATAGCTTGCAAGCTCTGCCATGCAATATACTGGTTACCATTTGGAGAACAGGATCTTGGACATTTGCTGGACATTTGTAACACTGCCCAAGGAATCCACAAATTGATAGCCTGACACTCCTCTGACCCTCTCTTAGGTATCCTCCAACACTTTAGCTCTAATGAAACTAACAAGCACAATGAGCAATGCCCTATCTTCACCCTAAACACCTCTACTTTGAAGGCTTTAACAGATGATTCAATCTTGTCTCACTGCTTTATACCCTTATCCTCCACCCTCAAATTCTGTATTTGTTGATGTATGGCTTGTATGTGTTTGACTTTGTGTGTGTGTGTTTGTGTGTGTTTGTGTGTGTTTGTGTGTATGTTTGTGTGTGCGTGTGTGTATGTGTGTGTGTGTGTATGTACATCTATATATATACATACCATTTGGCTGTATGTGTTGCATACAATTTTGTGCATACACTATACACATAACTGTGATTCCTATGTACGTTTATAGCTAATGTACTTCTGTACAGTTCTATTTATTATTATATCAAGCCACCAATCCCTTTTCCACATAACATCATAGACTACTAGATATACATTTTGCCTCCCTTCTCTGGACATGTTTATCTTTATAATTCTGGATTCCTTTGGGATGGAGGATTGATTGAAAGAACATCTCTGTGGGTGGTGCAAGTTTAAGCCCCAAACAGTGAGCCTGAAGTCACTGCAGCATTAGATGTAGTTAAGACTGAGTCATATTTCCTGATGGGAGACTTCAATGCACATGTTGGCACTGACCACCTGACATTGAAAGGAGTGGTTGGAAGGAATGGTAACCTTGATCTAATATATGTTATTTTTTTAAATTAATTCTCAATGGGGGAAGTTGATGGTTGACATGAAATTTCAATTGGTAGTATAAATTATTAAATTTAATAAAGAAAAAAACAAACAAACACATATCAAGTTTTCTTCAGTAAAGAAATACTTTCTTATAAATATATCAATGTCTAGCAGATTCAGTAATATAAGATCTGGGTGTAAATGTTTGCATTCATTCATTACCTATGTGTCAATTGCTTCATTTTATTAAATAATAGTCATTATAAAGGTCTTTTCACTCTCATAGGTATATCCATGTTCTCTGAGATGACTTAGGACCTGCTGATGATTTACAAGGTTTACAGCAAGCATTCTCTACAGAATGGACTGGGTGTCTGTGAAAATGACAGATAAACCTCAACATCTCTACAGAATGGATTGGGTGTCTGTGAAAATGATATTTTTGTGCATAATTTTCCAGTACAGGTTTGGACTTATGCAGTTTGATGCACTCTGTACAAATAGTATTTAATATGTGGGAAAATAAGAGATTGATACCTATAGATTGTTTCTGTGAGTATATGTATGATTAATATAACATACTTTTGAAAGAAGAACACATATGTACAGGTATTACACTTCCAAGGCAACATTTCAGCTAGGTATATTCAGTCTACCCTTTCTCAAACACATTGCATTCTTTTCTAACAGAATGCTTTCAATCATTCAGATTTGTCACCAGATTTTCCCAATCACTCACATTTATCCTGAAGCATTTTAGGTTGTATTTTATCAGCCTCTGTATGTGTGTGTGGGGGGGGGGGGGGGGACCTGCCAACGTTTACATATCTTTCACCGATATACAATGGCATAGGATACACACACACAAACAGGATGAGCTTCCACACTGTCTACCAAATTTCATGCAAGTTATTAGTTAATGTAAGGCTATGGGAGATGGCACTTGCCCAAAGGTGAGATCAGACATGAAATTACATGGGTGTGAAGTAAACTTCTTCACCATACAATCATACCTATGCCCAATGTAAATCTTTGTATGTGTAAGTTTATGCACAGAGTATCATGTTATCCATACGACCTTATAATAAATTTCTCAAATATCATCATCATCATTTTATATCTGCTTTCCATGCTGGCATAGGTTGTACAGGTTGTTACAGTCCAAGACTAGACTGATCAGAAAACCACATCCTGCTCTGACATTCCATATTTAGCATGGTTTATGCAGCTGGATAACAAAAACCACCCAGCTCATCCTGAAAGATGGCATTGCTGGAGTCACAATAAAATGCTCCAATACATGCTGTAAAGTGCTGGTATTAGAAAAGGCATCCAACCATAGAAAGCAAGACAAAATGAAGCATATCACTAAGTTATCTAACCCATACAAGCATGGAAAATAGATGTTAAACATTGGTGGTGGTGGTGGTGATAACATATGCAATGGTCTCATTTGGCTCTTGGAATGGTCAATGAAGAAATGAACGATAATAAAGGTATACAGTACTCAAAGTTAATATATCCTTTGTCCTTAATCTGTCTATAGTCTATGATTTTCATATAATTATAAATCCTTCTGAATATATTATACATTTAGGAATTATTTTCTTAGAAATATATGAAAAGAAGAAAAAGAAAAATCATTGTAAAACAGATATGGCTAAATAAGCCAATAAATTATGCAAGTAAATAATAACATATATCAATAAATATATTGAGGAATGTACATCCCAACATAGCTTAGTTGTCAGCGACCTCACGGTGAGGAATGTACATCCCAACAGAGCTTAGTTGTCAGCGACCTCACAGTCAGAACTAGACGAACCTGGAAACAGAGGCCAACCTGGAGAAGAAAGATCTAGAAGCTGAAAGACCCCTCAACCAGTAACAGATTTAAAGATATTTTACTCAACGCCTACGACAGTAAAGAAGAACAGATAGAGACATTCAATATAGAAGAGAACTGGGAGTTCCTAAAAAATAATTTACTAGAGGCAACGGATGAGGTCTGTGGCTGGAGTAAGACCTCAAGCAGGAGGAGAGTGACTTGGTGGTGGAACAATAAGGTAGATGAGGCAGTTAAGGCCAAGAGACAGGCATGGAAAGAATGGAAGAACGAGGGAAGCAGGGTACATTACATAGAGACCAAGAGGGAAGCTAGACGACAAGTATACTTAGCTAGGAGGGAAGCAGAGGATAGAATATTCAAGCATGTTTTGCAACGTGAGGACCAGAAACAGGTGGTGTTCAAGATTGCAAAGCAGTGTGTCAGAAAGAAGTGTGATGTCATTGGAGAGAAGTGTATCCGGAATGATAAAGGTGAGCTTGCCCTCACAAGTGCTGAGAAGAAAGATGCATGGAAGAGTCACTATGATAGATTACTAAATGAGGAGAATGCATGGGAAGACGAGACCCTACCCCAAGTAGACCCTATAGAGAGGCCAGCAGTACAAGTCAGCAGCAACGTAGTAAGTAAGGCAATCAAAGATATGAAGATGGGGAAGGCAACCGGTCCATCGGGTATAGCTGCCGAGATGCTGAAGACATCTGGGTCTGTAGGTCACACTATAACCACACGTATTGTTAACCAGGTAATACTAGAAGATGTCATACCAAAAGATTGGTGCAGTAGCATCATTGTCAACTGCTACAAAGGTAAAGGTGATGCACTAGATAGAGGAAACTATAGAGGTATAAAGTTGATGGACTAGGTCATGAAAGTAACAGAAAGAGTTATAGCACAGTTGATTAGGGACCGGGTGAAAATAGACGAGATGCAATTTGGGTTTGTACCAGGAAGAGGCACCACTGATGCCCTCTTCCTTGTGAGGCAGTTACAGGAAAAGTACCTAGCTAAAAGTAAGCCTTTGACAGAGTTCCACGTGCTGTAATCTGGTGGGCTCTTAGAAAACTAGGAGTAGATGAATGGCTTGTGAAAGCGGTACAAGCCATGTATAGGGGAGCAGTCAGCAAAGTTAGGATTAACAATGAGTATAGCGAGGAATTTAGCGTACAGGTTGGGGTCCACCAGGGCTCTGTTCTTAGCCCCCTCCTGTTCATCATAGTCCTGCAGGCAATAACGGAGGAGTTTAAGACCGGATGCCCATGGGAACTCCTGTATGCTGATGACCTCGCACTCATAGCTGAATCTATGGTAGAACTAGAGAATAAATTCCAAACTTGGAAGCAGGGACTAGAAAGAAAGGGTCTCAATGTCAACATGACAAACACTAAGGTCCTTGTAAGTAGACGAGAAAACAGAACCTAGATCCCCTCAGGGAAATGGCCTTGCTCAGTATGTAGGAAAGGTGTAGGTAGGAACTCCATTCTCTGCCCCAAATGCAAACAATGGGTACACAAGAGATGTAGTGGGATCTCAGGAAGCTTAATTAAGAATGTAGGCTTCACATGCAGCAGCTGTGCTGGGACAGCAAGCAGCAAACAGCCACAGGAAACAAGTACCACCAATCTCTGGGAGGGCTCTGTAGAAACAGTAACAGCTTCTGCTACCTAGGTGACCGAATTAGCAGCGGAGGTGGGTGTTCAGAAAGTACAATAACTAGGGTAAGAACGGGATGGAAGAAGTTTAGGGAACTACTACCACTGCTAGCTGCAAAAGGCTTCTCCCTCAGAATGAAAGGCAGACTGTATGATGCGTGTATCCGAACAGCAATTTTGCATGGTAGTGAGACCTGGGCACTGAAGGTGGAAGACTTACGTAGATTAGAGAGAAACGAAGCCTGCATGCTCCGATGGATGTGTAACAGTAATATACGTGAACGACAAAGCATAAATGAATTGAGAGAGAGACTGAGCATAAGAAGAATCAAATGCTGTGTGCAGGAGAGGCGGTTGCGCTGGTATGGACATGTGATGCGTATGAAGGATGACAGCTGCATAAAAAGGTGCAGAGCACTAGAAGTCGATGGAAACCGCGGAGTGGGGAGACCCAAGATGACCTGGGATAAGATGATAAAAGCCGACCTTACCCAATTACACCTCTCAAAGGCAATGACACACGACCGTGACCTCTGGCGTCACGCAGTAATACAGAGTACCCGACCTCCCATGGGTACAAGCTGAAGCATATAGACAATATGCCCCCACACCCCCCACCGCAAGGTGGTCGTGGAGGTGCCACGGCAAAAAAGCACCCAGCCCACACTGTAAAGTGGACGTGTAGGCGCCACGAAAAAGCACCCAGCACTCACTGTAAATGAAGTTGGTGTTAGGAAGGGCATCCAGCTGTAGAAATCAAGCCCGAATCAGTTCCTGTATGAGCAAGACATTGTCAGCCGACCAGACACTGCCCACAACAGGACAACCCGTCTAACCCATGCTAGCATGGAAGAACGGACGTAAAAAGGTGATGATGATGATGATGATGATATGTTACAGTATGTATTTATATAGTTATCATATATTCATGGTAAATGTTGCTGATCCAATCAGTCTCGCCTTGTATGCAAAATCCTAAATGCCATGCAGTCCTTGGCAACACCAAGACTTGCTTTATGAGTACTTTGGTAACAACAATGACATTTTATTTTTACCTCTGAATATTAAGCTTTCTGCTTGCAGATTATTCATTGCATTAATTTGCTGCTGCCAGTATCATTTTTGAAAGTGTTTCTTCTTTCTTCTTATAAGTTTTCTGTTTCACTAACTACAATGCTTAACTTCATAAATAATGTACATTCATTTATAATGCAGAGTATTTAAGCTGATAAAAAATCTCAAAACATTCTAGTTGAGACTCCCTTCTAAAGGGGTCAGGTAGATTAGCTGCCAGCTTGTGAGATTGTATTGTTTAGAATATTGTAAGGGCAGAGGATTTACACTACTGTTAGAGTATCGGATGAAATACACCTGTCGTGCATTATTTAGTTACAGCTCTTTGCATTCTGAATTCAAATCCTACTGAAGTCAGCTTTGCATTTCATACTTCTGGGGCCAATAAAATAAAGTAGCAGTCAAGTACTGAGATTGATATAATCAACTTTTCCCTCCCCAAATTGTTGGTCTTATGTCTTAATTAAAAAACCATTGTTTAGAATATTATCATAAGTTTATGTTGCACTGTTTGTATTGTATTGCTTCTGTTAATCTAACTTGGAAATATGAGTCTAACTGAGAAGTTTATCTCTGTTAAATCTTTGTTCTTTTACAGTTGGTAGATTTCTTTGTCTACTGAACTAAAATTATGCAGCATAATTTTGTTTATGTTTTCAGACATTCACAGTTCAATTATTGTTGAATCCCAGGCCAGCCCTGATCACGCATCCCCTTGACATTCCATCCATGACCATCCCACCTCTTAACAATGTGCATAGAATCAGGGTGTCCAGGGCCCACATAATCCAATGTGTCCTTTTCTAAGATGCAGAGAAGTGATTTCAGAATTTAATGTTCGAATCCTGTGTACATTAACTCCATTCTTCATACATCTAGAGCTTGTAGGAAATATTTTAAAATAAGTTAATTCAAACGTTTATAGTAGCTTTAGTAGTGGACATATCATTGTGAAAATTTGTAGTATTAGAGTAAAGACTTCAAATTTTAATGTAATATTAATATATTAAGTCCCCTTTTCCATGCTTGCAGGGGTTGTGAGAAGGGGGAAAATGTTTAGTTACTTTCTTTACTTGCAAAGAAGAATTTCTTCTTGACTATAAATGAAATTATTTTAAAAACAAAATATATATAAATGCACTATATGGTTGCTTAAAATTCAAATTAGTGACTTGAATCTAAATGTTAGGTGTTCAAATATTATAGTATTTTAATAAGCATTATTTTACAGAGAAATGTAGAAACAATTATTTTACAGAGAAATGTTTAGGAATACAAAATAAACAGATGTTAAAATATTAAAAACTAAAATAAATTTGTGGCAATGAAGCATGTTAACTTCATTTCTTTTTAATTCTTCTCAGTTGCAAGCAACATAAATAATAGCAAATAAAAAAAAATTGATTAGCACTAACTTTTCAGAAATTGGAATGTGTTTACATGAATTTATTTTATTTCAATCCAACAAAGAGTCAATGGATTAAAACCGTTCAAATTTATAGTTATGAATAACGGATGCCATATGTAACTTAACTACAAATGCTGTTACTAACAAGCTAAAGTGAAAAGAAAAGCATAAAGTATATAAAATAAAACTGAGACTTAATTATTTTTGCATGATTTTTATAATCCACTTCATCAATTTAATGAACAGTTTACCAAACTGGTATAGAGTGAATGAGTCTACAATGTATCATTCTTCTATGTGTCACAATCCTCTATTTTCTGACTTACACAAGCATAAAGTTCTAAGATCATCTCTAAATTATTAATCCCAAGTTTTCTTTAATCTGCTGTTTATCACAAATCTCCTATTTTACAAACTCACAACACTTCTTTACCCAAATACTTTTATTTATTTACTTTTTCTTAACTTTCAACTCTGCTTTCTAAATTGATACTAGAGAGATGAGGGGGAAATATTAGCTGAGATTTTAATTTGAATCAGCTTAACCATTATCATTCACAGTGTCTGACACTTTACTAAAAAGGCATACTGGTAGTTTGTTATCTCTAAGGGAAATTCAGTTCCAATACACTAAGTAGCGTTCTTGTAACTCCACTCAACATTCCAAAAATTATCTAAAGAATGGTGCCTGCTTCATTACTTATTCTGTGCAAGATAAATCTCAAACAATTGTGCCATCATCACAGCCCTGTCTTGGCTTGTTGCCGTTTCTCTTATAATTACCACCCTACTTGTTGCAGGTGTTCTACCATCACATTCCTGTTTTTTACACAGACCTTAGCCTCTCATCTCTTCCATACACTGTTTTTTAAACTTCCGTTTTCAAGATTTATACAAACCAGTATGCTTCAAGCCCTTTGATCTTCTATGTGAAACATATTTACCATATTTATTTTCAGCATTTTGTTCATAAGTTCTACCCTAAATAATTTAAAAACCCTTTTTTTTTTTTTTTTTTTTTTGTTGTTTTGCTTGTGAAAAATTCCTAGATAGCACAGCTTAAAAAAATATTAAATAGGAAAAAAGTTCAAAACCAATCGTTTTTATTGACATAGAACAAACGAATATTTTTTATTCTTATTTTGGCTAAATGGGAAATGTTAAAGATGAGTGGCTCAAACCCAATACAAGGACACCTCAAAATACAACCTACATGATTTCCAATCACTCACAGTTACAAACATATTTCCATGTGAACATACACCTCTACGAAGTTCAAGAGAAACCCATTTTGGAGATTCAATCACCAACATATAATCACTAGCTCACATATGGGTTGTTTCTTTTCTCTACCACTATTTATAACAAATGCAATGGCCTCTAAAGTAACTTCTACATAAATGAGTTGATGGCATAAAAAACAACAAATATTTGTTTCTATTCTGCTAAAGGCTACTCCCAGTTATCCCAGTTATCCCACCTATCATTTCCTCTATTATTATTACTGTTTCACTTCCTAGGCCCCACACTAAACACTTCAACCAATCCTTCCTCCACAAAATGTTAACACTGGAATCCCCTTATCCACACTTTCCCTACAGATACTGACCTATAGGTTTTCAAACTGAACATTAATTGTATCAACTGCTCTAATTATGGATGTTATAAGGACTCCCCCTCCTCTTATTTCATTTTTTTAAATAGAAGTTAAGACAATATTGCCCAAATGAAACTAAGTTGGCTACTTTCAGAATTCTGACCAATTGATTAAGTAGGTTTGACTAATATAAATTCCTTCAGTTTATTTTGATGTAATGGGTCTGCTCCAGGAGAGCTGTAAACAGCAACAACATTGTCAACATCATTTTTGTGCTGGCTTTTTCATGTTGGCAAGTATTGAACAAGATGTTTTGAGGCAATCAATCCATACTTTGTTTTATAAGTATGGTACATACTGCTCATCTTCAATAACTTCTATGCTGTGGAACATTAGTTAAATGGGACATAGTACACTGGATGTCCTATGAAGTCAGATATAAAATCATTAACCTTTTTATAATCATAGTTCCAATGAAATACACTGTATTTCAATTAATTAATGAAGACTTTTGAAGGATTTACTAAACTCAATTGTTTCATCATTAAGATGGTATCAAGTTAATGAAAGTTTCTTGTGCTAGAAGGTTTTAATTATAAATAGGAACCCTTTAAGATTAATGGTTTGGTTTAATAGAACCAGAGACAACTTTGAGCAGATTGGTATTAAAAGTTAAAGAATTAGATCTAAGAAATAAGTGAACTGCAATTTAATTTCAGCATATAGAGAGAGTTTTGTCTAGAAAATACTTTGGAAGCTGTTCCAACTCCTTATCGTTCAGCATTTCAGGTCAGTGAGATAACTCTGGTGAAACATTTCTAATACTACTATAACAAACTCATAGGGCTCATCTTCTAGATTTGTGATAAAGCAAGTTCTGTGCCAAATGATAGCATTACATCTGTGATGCATCAACATTGCATCTAGTGTGCGGTGTTACCTCTATACTAGGAGACGACAAAACTTATTAAAAAGAAATTGATAACGCTTCTTTAAATACTTTCAAAATTTCAAGAGATACAGCTTAAGTAATGATATTATCAAGAGAGGTGTGGTTGAAAATTCTTAAAATATCAAAAAGAATGATTTAAATTTCATAATTTGACTTAAAAGTTATCTTAAAATATAAAAAAATGCACAACTGCAATTCTACACATCAGACAATATACTAATAGTTTGAAACTTCATTAGATGTCTTATCTGAATACTTTTATTCTTATACATTTGTTTAAACACAAATAATTACAGTAAGAGCTTATATGGGTTTACTATTTATAGCTCTGCATAGCCTTTAGCAGAATAGAAACAAATATTTGTTGTTTTTTATGCCATCAACTCATTTATGGTAACAAATACAGTCAACATTTATCTATTACATATAGATTTAATATTTGTTATTAATAGTAGTTGTTTACATAAAAGTTGCATCAAAGTTTCCAGCTTCATAAGTTGGAAACTTCAGTGATACTTTAAGGTAAACTGCCACTATAAATAATTGTTTCTACTTTTGGCACAAGGTCAGCAATTATCCCAGTGCATTACAGGTACTTTATTTTATCGACCCCGTAAGGATGAAAGGCAAAGTTAACCTCGGCGGGATTTGAACTCAGACCGTAAAGGGACATAAACCCTATGCTGCCAAACCTCCACCGATACTGCCAATAAATAATAACAAATATAATGATTTTATATGCAGTATGAGTCCTTAATTCACTGTATGTCTAATGTACACAAGCCCATAAAACAAGCATTTACTATTTATAGATTATAGAACAGTGGATTGACAGAATCAGTAGAGCATCAGACAAACTGCTTTGCAGCCCTTTTTGTTCTGGGTTCAAATCCTGTTGAGATCAAATTTTATTGTCGATAAAATAAAATATCAGTCAAGTGCTAGCTAGATTTTATCAGCTTTCCCCTCTCCTAAAATTGCTGGTCTTGTGCCTAAATTTGAAATCATTAGTTATAGATTATAAACCATTTAAAAACTAATATGTAATTTAAAACAACCAATTAGTTACAGGTATTGCCACCATAAGCAATTATATAAAGGCATTCCCATCATGAAAACAAGTCTAAAATTACATTATTGAAATATTTTGCTTGTTTTCTTTGATGTTCCACATTAGAAATGGCTTATAGTTAGATAACCTTCCATTGGTCATGACTGATAATGAGTTCTTCTCCAAGGTAAAAACATGGTCCAAGTGTTTTGTTGAAGGCCAGCAGTCACCCAAGCGTGCCACTCTCTGATGTTGTCCAAGGAAAAGGCAAAGGGTAGTCCAGCTTGGTACCAATGTCATCACAATTCATTTATTCTGAGTTGACTGGAGCAACATAAAATAAAATGTTTTGCTCAACATGCCATCTGATCTGGGAATTGAATTTATGATGTTCCGATTGTGAACACAATACCCTAACCACTGAGCAACTGAGCTATTCAACTGTGAAAGTATCAGTTATAATTATTTTCAGCTAGATAGATTTCAGTAGAGTAATGCATCATATTTACAATAGATTGGCTAACATAGTTCAAACTTACAAATCATTCAATCTATAGTGAATATTTTGAACAACTAGGCACTCTTTCAAAGATTGAAAAGATTTATTTTATTTTAGTCTATTCTTTTACTGGTTTCAGTCTGTGGCCATGTTGGGGCACTACCTTGAAGGAATTTAATCCACTACATCAACCTCAATACTTGTTTTGTTTTCAAGTTTAGTACTTATTTCATTGATCTCTTTTTGTCGAACTGCCAAGTTATGGGATATAAACAGTAAATGTAAACACAGACACACATACAAACACACATATATCAGGCTTTTACACAGTTTCTGTCAACTAAATTTCATTCACAAGGTTTTAGTTAATCCGAAGCTATAGTAATAAACACTTGCCCCAGATTCCATCCAGAGAATTGAAACCAAAACCAAATGGTTGTGATGATGCATCCTTTAAAACCTCCATGCTTCCTGAAGCATGGAACAAACTACCTGCATCAGTTATTAGCTGTCGAGACACTGCATCCTTTAAAACCCCCATGCTACACCTAATATTCCCCCTCCATATACACGCACACATGTATATCATGACTCATGACTCATACACTATTCACTTCCCTGACATTTGTATATTATTCTATATACTATACATGCACCTTTGATGAGTTGTAGTGCACCTGAGCACTGTACACAATAATTTCATTATTATTATGATGATGATGAATATTTACATTTACAGCTTGAAAGTAGAAAATGTTTCAAATGATTAATTTCAATAAGTCTCCATTTGGCAGTTATTGTTACTATTTTTATTTAACTTTGTATTATATTATTTAAGATGAAAATGTTTTGTAGCTTTGTGGGTGGATTCAATTAAAATATTCTGCATACATTTATTTATTTATATAATATATATATATATGTGTGTGTGTGTGTGTGTGTGTGTGTGTGTGTGTGTGTTTGTGTTTGTAAAGTGATTTAATATTTATAAACTATGAGATAAAATTTGAAACAACAAATTTATCCAAATTTAGTATCTTTTTTAAATAAAATACGCCCAAATAGAAAAATAAAATCCAAAAACAGAATCCTGAAAACTATCCTTTAAAAAATAATTTTATAATGAAAAATACCATTAAGAATTCATTTTTCTTTTTGTTTAGGCAATGATAATTTTTACATACCAATTCATTTTTACAAAATAATGTAAAATGTGTGGGTATGCATGTGTTTGTATCATTATATATGCACATACGCAACTGTATGAATGTAAATATGATTCTTTAACACCCTAATTGTTTTCTAGTAATGTAAAAAGAGTTGTAAAAGATTGATAAAGTTAATATTTCTTTTTATATTTGATGATCGACAAAAGATGAAAAAGAAAAATTCAATGTACTATTTAATCAGACTATTGAAGGGAAGATGGATAGAGATAAGATGTAGATGGATAAGTGAAGTATTTTGAACAGGACTGGAATGTAGCTAGCAACTTCTGAGAAACAAATTTAGCATTTTATCAGAGTAACTGGGAAAAGAAAATTGGAAGTTATAAGAATAAAAACACTATACACCATTTATATGGGAATAATTATTTCTAGCAACACTGCCACATCACTACCACGATCTGGTAATAAAATAATTTAACATATAGAAAAGAAAGAAATTATACTGAGTTTAATAATAATAATAATAAACACATACACACGTGCACACACACACACACAAGGAAGGGAGGCAAACATATACCATTATTTTGAAAGGTTATGTCCCTTGTATATTCTAAATGGTATCTTAATTGTCACTAAAATAATTATAAATATTATGATCTAAACATGTCATTATTTATAGTTTTGTTTGCTTTTTTTAATGCTTTGTCACAAAGCTAGGATTCAGTAATTTAATGGAATTATAGAGTATTACATCCAGCAAGATTTTCATTTGAGAGTGAGAGAAAGCAAAGTTAACTATTCTTTAAATTTGATGCAACCTTTAATTGGTCGTGATGATATAACTAGAAAAATGAAAACCTGGAAACCATAACGACAAAATTCCATTACTCCAAATTAATACCTTCTTGGCAACAGAAAATTGATTCCATTACTACTAAAAACAAATATAGAAACAAGTTGTCTTAACTATCATTCACAGAATGCAGGTGTAAATCACAAGATAGTATAGATCATTAAATGAAATTTGTGTGTGCATGTATAACACACATATATACACACAGTGAGGAGGGAGACAGAGATGGGCAAAGAAGGGACGATTCTTTAGTCTTGCTGATGATATAACCTCTCTAATGCTGGTGCCAGGAGAAAATGCACCCAGTACAAACTATAAAGTATTTGGTGTTAGAAAAAACATCTGGCATCTAGAACCATGCCAAAAATTGGAATGTACAAGAGAAACATTGTCCACCAACTCACCAATGAGAGTAGTAACTAATAACTAACTTAGAACATAATGGCCTGTCTAACCCATGATCATGTGTTAAGTGAATCATCATCATCATCACCGTTTTACGTCCGTTCTTCCACGCTAGCATGGGTTAGACGGGTTGTCCTGTTGTGGGCAGTGTCCGGTCGGCTGCCCTTGTCTTGCTCATACAGGAACTGATTCTGACTTGATTTCTACAGCTGGATGCCCTTCCTAACACCAACCTCATTTACAGTGAGTGCTGGGTGCTTTTTTGCCATGGCACCTCCACGACTACTTTGCAGTGGAATGATAGAGTAAACTGGAGAAATGTGAAATAAAGTGTCTTGCTCAAGGAAACAACACATCACCCGGTCCGAGGATTGAACTCACAACCTTTCGTTTGCAAGGCCAATGCTCTAACCACTAAGCCATGCGCCTGAATGTAAAATGATAATGATGAAGAATACTTAAACATCATTTATAACTCCTTGAACACTTCCACTAGCATTGCCTTCATACTATCTTCAACATCCACTGGTGTAACTGTTATAAACATTGAAGTACTTGAACAGGCAGAGGTTATCAGATTTGAAGATATGCTGTTAAAGACAGAGTTGTGCTGGTCAAGGAATGGTTCCAGGATGGAGGATCATCACCTACTGAAGATTATGTGCGAGTGTGTGTGACAGCTCACACCTTTGCAGGTTTAGCTGGCCTCCTCCAAGGTATATCTCGTTGGAGGTGTCTTGGGTGATTTAATGATTGGTTACCATCACAAAGGAGTAGTAGAGAAAAGGTATAAGATTTTGCAAAGAAATCCCTTGGTGTATATAGCATTGACAGTGGTCCACTATAGCATTTGATCTTGAGGCCTGGTGACACAACACTCACCAGTCTGTCTTTTGAGAACAAAAGGAAAGGGAGGAAGAATTATGATACAATAGCACATCAGAATCTCCCTTGAAGCCACTGTAATCAGGTTTCGTCATTCACCTGCAAGTACGGTAAAAAAATGCCATGATAATTTATATATATATATATATATATATATATATATATATATATCATCATCATCATCATCATCATCATCATCATCATCATCATCGTTTAACGTCCATTTTCCATGCTAGCATGGGTCTGGAGGGGAATTGTCCCTCCCACTTGAGGCAAGATTGGTTGTCTTGCTCAGGACTGTCTGGCGGGTTTTCTACGGCTAGATGCCCTTCCTAACACCAACCACATTTACAGTGTGGACTGGGAGGTTTTTACCGTGTTACCTACACGGCCACATTACAGCGTGGACTGTGTGTTTTATTGTCGTGACACCTACACGACCTCATTTGTTTCGGACTGGATGTTGTGGTACCAACATAACTTTACATTTAAGGGGGTGGTGTGGATGGGGTGGAGGTATATTTTGTTAGAGGTGCCTACTGACTGTAGTAGGTTTCACTTTGTACTTAGGTAAAGCGGGTCTTCTCTATTACTGTGTAGCGCCAAAGATCTCGGTCCAGTGACATTGTCTTGGAGAGGTGTAAGTGTGTGAGGTCGGAATTTATCAAGTCGTCCCAGGTTTTTCTGGGTCTGCCTACTCCGTGGCTACCGTCTATTTTTATCGCCCTGCACTTTTTTACACAGCTGTCGTCGTCTTTCATGCGCATCACGTGACCGTACCAACGTAGTCTTCTCTCGAGTAAACAACATCTGATCCCTCTTATTCCTAATTTCTCCCTTAGTTCGTTTATGCTTTGCCGTTCACGTATATTACTATTACACATCCAGTGATTATCATTTAACGTCTGCTTTCACTGCTAGAAAGGGTTGGATGGGCGTATGTGTGTATGTATATATATATATATAGAGAGAGAGAGAGAGAGAGGGGGGGGGGAATCAACAAAGGAAAAACGGAACTATACAATGACGATATTAGTTTAACACTTGATATAATAGGAAAAAATATAACATTTTGGACGTTAGTCCTTAATTGAAAGATAGAATGAGAGAATATTTAGGAGAGAGAAGAAACAGAAAGACAAGAGTAATAAATGAAAGAAAATGGGAGAAAAAAAGCATGTGTAGTCAGTCATATATAGAGACAGAGACACACATATGTACACTAAGTAAATGTTCTGGTATATTTTATTGGTCAAACAGAAAATTAATTCAGTTTAATCAAGCAACTTCTTGTTAAGTCCACAACAATGTATTTCAAATAGTCATACTTCAAAATAATTTCTATACAGAGGAAATTCATTGACAATGCTTTATACAATTCTGACTTGAGCAAAATTATAGGAATATATGAAGACATCATTTGAAAAGAAATGCAGAAATTAAAAACAGAAAAGGCAACACAGTTGACTGGCATTAACTGACAGATGTGTTAGGAATAGAATATTCTAAATTAAAATATTTGGAATAGTGCAGTTAAAAGTGGTAGTTAGTTTTAGTAGGTTTAAGATTATTAATTTTATCATTGTCGTTCAACTTTTAAATTTTATTTTGAAGCATACAAGTATATTTAAACAATCTTAGTTACACACGAATAAACAAATGAAAAACAACTATATACATTCAACAACAATTTTAATATTTTTTCTAATTACACACACACACGCACACAGGTAAAGATCCCCTTTGGTCACGACTAATCATGGGAAAGTTCCCTAACGAAGCACAAGTTTGGGCAAGGTTGTTTGTGGAAGACCAGCAGTTGCCCATACACACCTGTCTCCCCTCTCAACTGATATTGAGTGAAGAGAAAGGTGATGGTCGATTGAGCTTGGCACCAGTGATGTCACAACTCATTTCTACAGCTGAGTAAACTGGAGCAACTAGAAATAAAGTGTCTTGCTGAAGGACACAATGCATCACCCGCTCCGAGAACTGAACTCACAACCTCCCGATTGCAAGCCCAATACTCTAACCACTAAGTCAGGTGCCTTCACACACATAAATACATACATGAGAGGCTTCTGTAGTTTCCATCTCCTAAATTTCATCACAAAGCATTGGTCAAGCCGAGATTATAGTGTAAGACACTTGCACTAGGGGGCGATGCAGTAGAAAGCCTGAAACCATGGGGTTGCATCTTTGTGCGTGTGTGTATGCGTGTGTGTATCATCATTTAACATTTATAGTAATTAAATAAATACAATTTAAGTATCTCTTAATTAACACAAAAAGTGAAAGAACAAAGAAAAGACTACAACAGAGAATGCTGGTGTTGCCCTCTTAAATTATTTTTAGGCAACCCAAAACATTTGACGTAACCACTTGTGATAGTGAGGCTGAGATGTTAGAAGAGGCAAAACATACACATCTCTTGACACTTCAATAAGACAAGCTGCCAATATGACAAAAACTTTGTTGTCAGTAGCCCATCTTCCCCCAAATATCTAAATGCTAGACTGAAAAATGTAATTCACCAACAAATTACAGTATTTCCATTCATCTGTTAATCTTATTCTTGGCTTTACATTTTCATGTCAGTTAAAAAGTCACAAAGATGTATCTGTATGTATTTATTTATAAACTGCATTAAAAATGTTTTTCATATCTATGTACCAAATTTATTTTATTCATTACTATAAAAAAAAAGAAAATTACACTTACCAAAGTAAAATTATCCAAGTTAATATTTTCTTATTTATATTTTAAAATCCATATAATTCCTAAATGGAAAAAAGTATAGTGAGTCAGTCATTAGTAAAATATTCAAAATTCAATTCAAGTATTTAACTGAATTTATCTAAACGAAACTTACTTGTTATAGCCAAATTCTAAATAGAAAATTTTAAATATTTGACAAGCATACAACGTAAGGATTTAATAAAAATATTCTTAATTCCATTTAAATGTTTGCATTATTACTCAATAACAATATACACTAGTAAATAATTATGAGTAATTATAACACTAAATAAATTAAGATAAGTAAAAATAATAATTGTTTCTACTTTAGGCACAAGGCCAGCAATTACCCAGTGCATTACTGGTACTTTATTTTATCGACCCCGTAAGGATGAAAGGCAAAGTCAACCTCGGCGGGATTTGCACTCAGATCGTAAAGGGACGTAACTATGCTGGAAAACATGGCGCCCGACCCTCTACCGATACTGCCAATCCACTAATAATGATTATAAAAAGTTGTGAAAAGTATCGAAAGTATAAGGTTATGAAAATTGAATGTAAAGTGATTAGTTAAAAAGCAATTAATTAAATAATTAAAGGGTAAATAACTGGTTGATAACCCTGTTCACATGCACATGTGTGGGTTTATATTAAAAAAGAATTCAATTACATGGTATTATTGTGAGCCTGAAGGACCCACCTTCTCAGTTCCCAGGATCCGAGAGAAGGTTCATGTGACCAATTCGGTTCAATATATTCCAAGCACTCCAGGTAGATAACCAAAGCCCAACCCAATAGATAACTGAGAAGACAGCTAGGTGCTCAGTCAATGATGTAATACATACCAGATAATCATAATAATAAGAGTAGCATTCATGGCACAAGAGATTATATATACTTGTAATAGAGGTAAATAAATTACATATAGTGGATAATTATAATATTAGGTAATAGATGTAAGTGCATAATTGAAAATAATTAAAGAAGTCGCAGTTATATGCAGAGTTTTCTATTCACGCAAAAGGCAAACTGTATGGAACATAAATGAGGAATATGATATTAGTGATAATGAGTGAGGAATATGATATTAGTGAAATGAACAGAGTTTGAATTGTTAGATGCTTGGTATCAATAAGAAAAGCAAGAGAAAAACACCTCAATAGATGTACTATAAGAAATACATACAGGTAAGATATTGTGAAATTGTAGTGGCGAGTGTATGTCAAAGTAGATGTATGAAGGTTTGAACACGTGGTGAGGACATTTGAGAAAATTAAACCTCAAAAGGAATTATACAGAAATATAGATAACAATGTGGAAAATCAGTGTATTGACTTGACAAGTTAATGAAAGGACAACTTTCTAGAAATAGCAACAAAATCTCTTCCTAATCATACACTGCTATCTTACAAAAAGGAAAGAAAGTCACATTGAATAATAAACTGACCAGCAATACTGGAGAACATCGATTCTGAATAAAATCATATAGAGAGAAGGTCCTGACAATTGTCAGCAGTTCCCAACATGGGGTCCACAAAGGGAATACTGAGGGAAGAGATGATCATGATGTTATGTAGACAAGCCTTTTAACAGTCTGGAGTTCATGGGGTAATTCATTTAAATGAACAGTGTCTTTGGTTGTGAAAAGATTAGAAACAATTTGCTTTCATAGTCAAGAAATACTTGATCAACTGCTGCCTCTCCCTATACACAAAAACTGGCAGAAAAAGATTTAACCTACTTTGGAAACGGGGTTATTATAAGAATTATAATGTTCTTATATCAATCAAGAATTATATAAATAGAAATATCTGCTTGATATCCAAGCAGATATTGCAGTAATACTCTATAAATAAAACAGCTAACAAAATTATGTGTTTCACGTAATAAACACTGAATACCTTGAGATTATTAAAATTCTTTGAAATTTTCATTATATATATATTTTTCATTTTATCTAAAATGTTATTAGAGAGAGCAGATATATTTAAAAACAAAACAAATGACAACCTTATTTATCTTATGATTGTCCTTGGGTTGATGAAAGTATCAGTAACATATCTTGATATAGGTGGTGCCATTCTTTAAATAGCCTTGGTTATTAATATGTACACATGCACATAAGCACATGATAAAGCCACCTAATAAATATAAAATCATTCTTTCTACAAGAAAAAGATAATAAAAATCAGCTTCTAACTTACCTACTAACAAATCTTTCTTGATGTTTAAAAGTGATTAGTCTTAAGTTTCTTAAGTGAAGCCATTAGTTTCAGACAGGATTGCCAGATTGGACTACAAGTACCAGATTGCATTATTTTTCAGGACTGCACACTACTATTTTGAGCTAACAACTTTTTTTTTTCAAAGTAAAAATCCTATTAAGTATCATTTAATTACCAACTAGGTAAATTAGAACTGACCTACAAATTACTCGCAAAATTTCATTTTGAGCAACCTTCAAATACAATCTGCTAATTATTGAAAATCTTGTACTATTTTTTTATGTAATTGATCTGGCAACCTTAGTTCCAAACTCAATTTAAAAAAACATTTAAGACTAAAACAAAGTTCTTTATCTCATAACATAAGCTTTCTAAATAAATAAATCCCTCCCACTGGTTAAAAATCATAAATAATCTAAATACTTGCTAATAATAGATGTTAAGCATACATGCCAATAGATTACCATTAGATGTTTGGTTCAGGGATCCTAAATTCAAATCTTATAAACATCATACAGCCATCTTGAAAAGGTAACTCAATAAATTAACTGATGGGAGCTGTATCATTGTATTTATATCAAATCAACCTTAAGATGCCATTTAACACATTTGATAGTAAAATCACCTGAAACCACCAATGGTTCTATGGTATATAACTGTTTGTTTTAAAATCTTTATATTTATTTTTAAATGTTCCATCATAATTTTATGTAAGAACTTGTGTTAAGTTATATTCCAAGCACCAGTTTAATAATGAGAAAGTTAATTATATAACTAAATCCCACCAACTTTTTATTTTCAAAATGATTTGAAAATCATAGACAGTCTTTTATGAGAAATATGGTAATGAAAGGGTTAATGTCAGTAATTTAACTTAAACCAAGTTTTTAACAATAAGTAGCAACACTTAATGATGGACAGGCACACTAGTTCTTACTAGACATTTTTCAGCCACACCCTGATAACTCTTTCTGCTGGTAGGTTAAACTTAGTGAGGGACTGGATACTTGGAGAGGAAATGGACACTGCTAAGCTCTTCTAAAGCCCACTGAAATGTCATGATGGACACACAAACGTCTAGAGAAGCACCCTAGTGACTGGTTGCACCAGTTGCAGCAATTTTATTCATTATTGAGTTTAAAGAAGAAAAAAAAGAGACAGTAAAATTAGATAATTACGAGGGAAAGTAACTAACAAATTGTTTGTGTTTTTCCAAAGTGCAACAGTTTAAAGTTATTTTAACAGGATGTTACAACTATTCTGTAGTCCTCATTGGATGAAACCTTTCACTGAATTACTGTCATTTAGTTTAGAGCAGTAATTCCCAGAACCAATTATGGGAAATAAAGTGTTTTTTTTAATAACATTTAATAACAAATCTATTTATGCTTGTTTTTGTTTTTTTTAATAAATTCTCTATCTAAATTTTCATTTCATTTGTCTTATTAAAATTTGGGAAGTGAAGATTGTAAAATATAGGAAAATTACATAAGGATTCCACAACAAGACAAGTTTAGGAAACATTGGCTTAGAGAAAAGAGGGAAAAGAGGGTAATTTACAACAGTGAAAGCTTTCATTTAAAAAAAATACTTAAATACTAAAATTATGAATTTCAGACATTAATCCCAAAGTAGTCAAAATCCATCTTTTCTAAATGAGAGTTCACCCAATATACTTGCTTGAGTCAACTCTGAAACCATTTTGTAAATTGTCATGCAGTATCCAAGTGTGTGAAGTGCAAAACAAAAAGAAGTTACAGTGACAGCTAGAACAAACATATTGCTTTATATTTATTTCCCAATATAGATTTTCATTATATGCAGAAATTTAGTTGGTGAAAGCAGGCATGGTGGACTTATCTTGTGTCTGATTATATTCTACAAGATTTGTTATTGGAAATTGACAATAATGAACACAATTTTGGCCTGGAAAGATAATTGATACAGCAATTATTTTTGTTGGGAAGGTAGAGGGGCATATATTATGTCATTCAAGTGTTTGGAAAAAGAACCACTTGATCAATATGAAATTAGTCATGGGGCCTACAAGGCTGACTCATGCTTTAGCACAGAAAATGGTTCTAACTTTAGTCATGGGGCTGCAAGGCTAACCCATGCTTTAGCACAGAAAATGGTCTTAACTTTTAATATCTTGTACTTCATGGATCTGCATTAACATGTCATTCTGGAGAAATACAAAACAACATTATGACTGCATCACATTAAAACTAAATTAAACTTGATGCCAATTTTCACAAGGATTTGTCCACCAGTAAAGACATTATAAACATTTGAATTAATTGACCTATTTTTAGATATTTTCTGCTGAACCATTGGATGTTAAGAGTTAAAATGTTTGTTGATGGTGGTGTTGTGAAATTAGAAAATATTTTATGAGTCTTGTAGTAGAATTCATCTATCTTGCTCACATAAATGCACTTTTATAAGCGATTGGAAATGTATTTACAGAGGCTATAACGATGGATTTCACCTAATATTCTATTGGTTTTATGGATCATTAGTGTAAGTTTGTTTCACTACTCTTATATGCTATATTTATTTTGTTGAAAAAACTGAGCTATCAAACGTCAGCAAGTTAGTATTAACAGTACTATTTATAAAAACATTCAAATTATTCTAGATGGCATGCTAATATGATGAAGTGGCTGTTAGAAATAGAAATGGGTTCCAAAATAGATGAACGATATGGCAATTCAAATTCCTTGCTATTTTCATTTATAACAGATAATGAAATCACTAGAAATCAAAAGTTAACATCTTCATGTTTTAACAAAGAGAATGATATAGATAGAAATCACTAATTCTGGATACACAAAAACATTGTTCTAATGTTAGCTAGAAGGTCCTTTTTGAAGCATTGTTTTATGGTCAGAAGCCCTTCCTGGGGCCAATTTTTATAGCTTCTTACAACAATCAGAAATACAGTGCACCAATTCTAAACTGGATACACACAAATATTGAAAATATAAAAAAGATGGCAGGTCATAAAGCCATTGGTGAGATGGAAAGAACAAGAAGGTAGCCATGTGCAGTGTATAGGAAGAGTGTTGGAGTGGTCTCCGTTAAATGTATAATAAACACTAGATATTGAGAATTTAGTAGTGTGAAGGGATTATTAAATAATGTAAGAGCTACATTTAAATGTAAAATGTATATGGAGAGGAGTACAAATGGAGAGGATGTTGAGCTGGATTTCACACAAATCCTAAGATCCAGCTCAACATCCTCTCCATTTGTACTCCTCTCCATATTGAATGGAAAGTGTGGATTAGACATCTATAGTGAGATATGCATGGAAGACGTTCCAGGAACTGAGTGCTGTGCTAATGAGGAGGGGAGTGCCACCAAAACTGAAGGGAAATATGTGTATTGCATGTGTGAGAAGTGCCATGTTTTATGGGAACAAGACATGGGTGATGAATGTAGAGTAGCAGAGAAGGCTGGAAAGAATAGAAATGAGAATAGTCTGGTGGATGAGAGAAAGGGAAATAATTGCAGAGCATGAAGGAAATAGAACCAGTGATGAATGTTGTGAAGAGAAATAGAATTATATGGTTGGGTCATATGGCTGAAGTTGATGGGAGGAAATGAAAGCCAAGGTGTTCATGAGGAAGGATGCTGCTAATAGGAAAAAATGGAGAAACTTCAGCTTCTTTAGCAAGAAAGATGGCCTTGAAATGTGTGTTATTGTTGCTGTAATGTCAGGACTTGAAACTTCAACTACCAAGAACTGAACTACCATCATGTTACACAGTTTTCTATTGCAACTGAAACTGGCAGGGTTAGACTGGCAGGGTTAGACATCAAAAAAGCATCACAATCTTTGTTCTGAGACAGTAAGTCTCTAAGCTGTGAGGTGACCTGAAGCAATACTTTCTCTAGTGGCAACCTGGTGAAAGCAGAAACAGACCAAAGTTTTGTCAATCACAAAACTGAAGATCGTGAATTGACAAAGGGCCTGGCTACCCAGTGATACATTTCTTGTTAAACCCATCGTAGTAAAACATCTGGCAGTCTGCCCCCCCCCCCCCCCCCCAAGCATCTCTCTACACTGTTTGATCAGGTTTAGGCTCTACAAAGTGGATTGGTTCTTTCAGCACAACTTCTTTGTCATTCTTTGGAGTAACACACATTCACATGTTGTCTAGTGGGACCATGATATGAGCACTGTCGTTATTATGCAGTAAAGACTATTGTATATACTTGACTGCATTGACCTATATATTCTTCGATAGAATTTAGCTGAAATATTGTATGTTTGTATGGACCTATAACTCCTGAGTTGCAGGGAAACTATCTTCAACAGTTTAAACCTGGCAGGGCCCTATACCTCTCCAGGTCTGAACTCAGTCAATTTCTTCCAGAGAATAGGTGAGAGAATGAGTTATGGACAGAAGTGGAAAAAGTTGATCTTAGGATATTGAACCTCACAAAGGAGATAGCAAAGGAAAGCAGTGGAGAGATTCCTTACTGGAGAGAATCATCCAATTCATGCAAGCATGAAGAAAATGGATATAATAATCATGATGATGATGTCCTTTCTAGAATCAACTATGTAATCATTATAAAAGCATTGTGTCTATTTTCAGTTCTTCTAATAGATAATCTTAAAAGAAAACTTTCAATAATTAATAATATAAATACTTACTTAAGGAATTTTATTTGTTTTCTTCAAACTTCCATATATCAGTTGTTATTGGAATATTTTTTTTAATTTGACATTGCATATGAATCATTGAGAACATGTTGCTGAAACAATTATTTTTATTCTCATTGAATTACATAGCGCTTTTGTAGTATGCCAGCAATACCGTAGCCATCAAGATGATAATTCACTTTTATAACTGAAAACTAAAAATAGAGCCTATCGCTTCAACAAAATTTAGCAAGCTCTCTCTGTCTCTCTCTTACACATACACACACTCATTTTCTATTTCATTTCTCTCACACACATAAACACACAATTTTCTGACATTTTCTCAATCAGGCTTCTAATAAATAAATAAAAGAAAACACGTTCTAATGAATTAAAGAAGAAATAAACAAGTGTAAAAATTAAAAAAGATTTCACTTGAAGAAAAAAAATTTAGGATATTTGTCTCAAAATTAAACATAGTTTCATTTTTTCTGTAAGAAATTGTAATTACTACTGATTTCAAACACAAACCAAACTGCACCTGCTAATCCTTGTGACTACTTATTTCGCATATTAAGCATTTATTGCTGTAAATATCAAATAAAAACAAATATACACATATTTCTACATTTAGAGGTCTGTATACAAATGCAGAAAACACATTTCTCATTATACCAATAATTAACCCTTTTGATACCAACCCGCCCAAAACCAGCTCTAGATCTATGAAACAAAACCACACATTTTGAAAGGTTCCTATTAAAAATTTTCTAACATTATTTTATATAAGAACCATATTTTAAGTTATTATCTTCATAACAATTTTGGAAAATCTCTAAAAAAATATCTTTATCAAATGAAATAAAGAGTATTTTATGGTCACAAAAGGTTTATCTTTTGAAATAGCTATTTATTGTTTTCTTTGTATTTTGCTTTGGCTTTTGATAGTTTTAGTAATTGTTTTGTTTTTCTCGTTACTAAATTATGCAATCCTTTATCCATATGTAGATTGAAAGGTAGGGTTTCGATATTAACAAACTTAGTTGGCAATAAACAAATGAATACATTCTTGTCAGAAATACTTTTTTTCTGAAATTATAAGATTTTATTTCTTTACCTATTGTCAACAACAAGTCAATTTTTTTTTGTTCTTTAATATAAGACACTGTCTATGGTTTTCAGATAATTTTTTAAATAAGCAGGGATTTGGATGAATTAATAAAATAATTTTGTCATTATTAAGGTGGTGTTTGGAGCAAAACTTAAAGGTTCTGCTCATAAAATTACCATGCAAATGGTTGAGCATTTGACAAACATGTGTACCTTTAATGTAATACTAAGGAGAATTCAGCATGGCCCAGTGTAGGACAAGGCTATCCCTTTGAATTACAGCAACAATCCAACAGGCTTCTAAACAGTTTCTATCTACCTAATTTCATTCATAAGGCTTGAATCAATCCAAAGTTATGGTAAATAACATTTGCCCAAAATAGCAGGTAGTGAGATCAAACCCAGAACCTTATGATTATCAAGCAAACTTCTTAACCCTTCAACCATACAGCATCCATTTACTACTACTGCAACTATGATGAATGTTTTCTCATGAAAACACTTTTGATTTTGTAGATATTCAATATTAGAAGAGAACTTTCACAAAATAAACTCTGCCAAAATATTACCGAGTCAATAAACTAGATAATTCTTCAATTAAAATATTTGAATAATCTGTTCAGCATAATCAGTGATGTTATAGTCCTTGTTAAATAAATCATTAAGAAATAGATATCATAAATTGTGAAAACATTAATAATGAGAATGAAAGCAGATATAAAAATAACATCTCATTTGTAACTAAATGAAATTTCACAGATTATTGACATTCCTGTGTAAAATCAGGATTAAAAAAAAATTATCCACGAAAGAAATTTCCCTTAAATCACATCCAACTTCCAAATGAATGGATATGATTTTAGAATTATTATCATAATGTAAAAAAAAAACTTAGTTGAATTAAACTTCCAGAAAATAAATTATTTTGCTTGATGTACTGCAAGTAAAATGGCAGACAAAACATCATTTTGGTCTTTAATTTATACTAATTGTTTATACCGCTAGTAAAAGTGAATGACCTCATTAAGTCATTGACCTTCATAATGTTGTGATTTCAATTCCGGGTCTGATGGTGTGTTGTGTTCATAAGTAAAACACTTCATTTCACTTTCTCCAGTTAATTCCACTGGGAATAAGGACTGGCTGCAGCTGGAAATTAAACCTACAATAGATTGATATACTATTTTGTATTCTCACTTAACACCAATGAAATCAGGATATGTTTCAGCCCAATGAGCCTCTAGGCTTGAGACAGATTTTAGTTAGCTCTTATTTATCTAATGAAGTAGATAAAAAGAGAGGTCAGTATATGTTGAGTCGTGACTGGGTCTGTGAAAACTCATCCAAACCTTGCAAGTAGGAAAGATGAACATTAAATGATGATAATGATGGAAAAATAAAAAAATGATAGAAATTATTTGACTAAAAAACAAATTATGCAAACATAATGTATGCCAAAAAATGAGAGACAATGACGGAGGCTTACATAGAGATATATAGAAGGGGCTAAGTTGGTGGTTGGGGTAAAAGTAATTAGATAATACAGATAAAGAGGAAAGATGTCAACTTATGAATGTAAGCTCAGTTAGTAACTCACTCTCCCTGTCATAAATACTCTGATCCAAACTCTGTCTATTTGTTTAGTAAGTCCTGTATGTTTATTTTGCAGTTTATTAAATTTAATAAAAGTCTCTGGAGTATCATCACTCGATAGGGTACATAGCCCAGAGATCAGAGAGTTGCTCAAAGTAGAGCTGTTACTTCTCCACATCAAGAGATCACAGCTCCTGTACTATGGACTTGTGGAGATGTTGGCTTTATCAACATATTTTTACTTGTTAGTCAGGAGTGGAAAGGCAGAACTCTTTCAAGACCTCTGAGACTGGTGGGAGAGGGGAGGAAAGTATCTTCCAACTAGAGACCTGGTCTGAGTGTTTGCAACAGAGTGGATTCCACTAAATGGCTAGGTGGTGGGGTTAAACAAGATGATGATGTAACTATTACTAAAGCAGGCCACAGTGAGATTTGAACCCAGAATGCAAAGAGCCTGGACACATACCACATAACCTTGACAGACATTAACAATTCCATTTACCAACTGCCTTGGACATGTACTTATTTTATCAAGTGCCCCCAGCCCGAAAGGATGAAAGACAAAGTTGACCTCAAAGTCAACAAATACAGCCTAGCCTTTTATCTTATAGTCTAACAATTCACTCAATTCTCCACACTTTTATCAAACATACTTCAACAAACTTAACTCTTCACTTCTATTGGACTAAAAATAATAATTTCAAAACCTACACTACAGAGGAAAGAATTATATTTGATAATTAATTAGATTTGTCCAATCCATGAAAAGTGAATGTCAAATGCTGGGGGTGGTGGTGATAATATATAAAATCAATACTAGAAATACGAGGGTGGACTGAAAAGTTCAAAAGCTGACTATTAAGGAGTGATGCTAAAGCCGTGAAATTTTGCATGCATTAATTTCAATTCTTATTAATAACTGCATTGTTTCTTTTCAGGGACTATGTAGAAAAATAAACCTCATTTGGTCATTCCATGAGAGTATCTTGGTCAGCTTATGAACTTTTCAGCCAGCCCTTGTACATTGTTAGACAATTCACACAATATGTGTATGTGAGTGTGTGTGTGTGTGTGTGTGTGTGTGTGTGTGTATGTATGTGAGTGTGTGTGTGAATGTGTGTGTATGAATGTGTGAGTGTGTATGAATATGTGTGTATGTGTGTGTGTGTGTGTATGAGTGTGTGTGTATGTGAGTGTGTGAATGTGTGTATGAATGCGAGTGTGTGAATGTGTGTATGAATGCGTGTATGTGAGTATGTGAGTGTGTGAATGTGAGTGTGTGAATGTGTGCGCGTGTGTGAATGTGTGTGCGTGTGTGAATGTGTGTGCCTTATAATCTAACCTACATAATCAACAGGCTGCTGAACAACAGTACATGATTATACAATTATCTTATAAATACATGTTGAATATTTATTTAGCAAGTATCAATAGATAACAATTTGAATTTATACAATATAATGTTGAACAAATTTTAAATATCACTTAGTAATTGTACAGAAGTTTATTTTTATCTTAAATTAAAATTAAGTTCAAGAAAGTAAAATTTAGACAAAGATATAAAACTAAAACAAGATCTTAGAAAGTAATTAGTATATATTTACTATGTTCTTCCTTCTGTGAAACAGAAATAGAATAATAATGAAATGGATATATTAGTTTTCAAAACAATTATGTAAATAGAAAACTAGCTTATTAATTAATATCTAAGCAAATACGTGAAATGTAACTTATAACATTTGAAGCTAACAATACACTGATTGCTTTTCCAACAGTTTCGATAATTATCGAAATAAGAATAATTATAATTATTCTTATTTAATGAGCTTGAAAAAGATTTGATTTTCTTAAGTATTTCCCTTTAGAACAAGATGGAATTAAATAAAACACAATTTACAAGTGATGTTTTAATCAAATAGAAAATGAGGAAAATATCAAAGCTAATAATTTAGAGAGAAGCCAAGAAAAGACAATAGAAACAACAAAATAATGATGATGATGATGATTGCTATAAAAATTAGCTTAAAAGAAATATAGTTGTTTGTAATGTTTGATTTTATAGTTTGTTTTTTATTATCCAATTACTTTTATTGTCAACAAAATTTTATAATTTAATAAGCAGCAAGTCATTAAATAGATAATAAATATCTACACAAATATGTAATTAAAACACAGTTTAGATGATCACAGGAACAATTTGCATTTAATATAATTATATTTTAGTTTATTATGAATAGAAATTTCTATCTATTTTAAGCAAATAGCCTAAGAAATAATTTTGTATTTTGTGGTAGACATGCAGTGCAGAGTATAGTATGTCCATTGTAAATTGAATCTGCCATCCAGTTTTAATTCCTAACTGGAACAGCTTCAAATATATTACTAATGCTCTTGTTGGTAAACACCTTGTAGACTCAGCTGGTTCCTTCAGATAAAACTACATTCCAAACTTTCATCTGACCTAAATGTTACAGCCATGACCATCCCATCTATAATTCAAACAATATCTCAGACCTTATTATCCATTGTTCTTCCATTTTTGTTTTTTTTAAAGCTGATACGGGTGATCCAAAGGTGACTTGACTGTTATTTCTAGAAGAGAACAATGCCAACAGCAGCCAACCATTGAAGACCAAATCCAGCAACGCAGGCTACAGTGGTTTGGCCATGTCTACAGGAGGAGCACCAGAAGACTACCACACCAACTTTTGTCATGACAGGGATCCATGCACTGGAAAATCCAGCACAACACACCAAAGATAGGAGTGAAACAAATCAAAGAGGACCTGAAATTGCACTGCCTTGACCTCAACCATGCTAAGGTTGCCTTGACCTCAACCATGCTAAGGTCAGTGCCATGGATAGAAAAACGTGGAAAAACATCATCATCGGAGTCCATCATCCAGTGGCACCCACAGCAACATATTCGTGAAAGGACAGCCTCCCCCTATTGCCAAGTAGAGATCGAAGAAGAAGAATTGGGGTAGATTGATTGTTGTTGGGAGCGATGGGGTGTAATTTTGAAAGTCATGTTTGAATTTATGTTGTTTGCAGCATGTGCCTGGTAGATGGGGTGGTTTGTGGGATTATGGTTCGTGTTTGCTTGAGTTTCTGGATAGCATGGGTTTCGTATAGATTTGTTTACATTCAAATTAAGGCAATAAACTCTCTCTCTCTCTCTATATATATATATATATATATATATATAGTAATGATATTTTATGTTAAACATAACATTAAGAAAAGTAAAGAGTCCTTAATTCCTGATGGATTCCTAGGGGCGCTGTCTTGACCCACACTGTGTTTTGAGCATTTTAAACCTAACGAAGTCTATCCTTCTCCGAATCAGAACAAAGCCGATTTCTTCCACAGATAGAGAAGGAAAGCATTGATCCCAGTCCTGCATTCTATTTATTGACCTCAAAAGGATGAAAGGCAAAGCAAACCATGGCAGGATTTGAATTAAGAGTGCAGTGAGCTAGAACAACAACCAAGGCATTTTTAAACCAACCTAATAATTGTAAATTCACTGCCTTAAACATAACATCTACACATGCCGAATATGATGGAAAAACATGACAGAACAGTCTATCTGTTGTATAGCAGGCAATCACACAAACCATTGCACTAAGATGACCTGACAATTTTTCAATGGCAAATTTAGCATATTTAAATGTCTAACAGGACAAACCACAATTGTTTGCCTCCAAACATATCACATAACTTGGGCTGGTAAGAGAGCAGTCACTTAAGCCCCAGTGGATGGAAGATTAACCCCCATTGCTGTTGAACAAAGCCCAGTCACACATTGGGTGCATCTATGCTCACTGAGATGATCATAGAATAAATCTAATGTAATGTAAAGTTTTTAACCTTTTAGTTACTAACCTGCCAAAACCGTCTCTGGGTTTATGAAATAAAATCACCCCTTTTAAAGGTTTAAAATTTATATTAAAATCTTCCAACATAATTTTACTTAAGAACCTTACATTAAGTTACTATCTTAGTAATGAAATAATTAATAATCTTAGTAAATCCCTCAAAATCCTTCATTAATTAATTAAAATAGACTGTATTTCATTAGAAATGTGGTCTTGAAAGGGTTAATGATAAACTTTAATACATTTACATATGCAAAATAGGATCAAAAAATACAACTGAACTATCTAAACTGCATATCTGTTCTATACCAGGCAACCTCACTATATATATATATATTAGTATACAGAAATAAATCAGAAACAGAATACAGAGAGGTATAGTTTGGCAAAGGAAAATGTGGCAATCTACATTGATATAATGAGGAAAATGTTTAAGAAAACACTTTTATATTGACGGATAATTGCCAGGGTGGCATACAGTCGTAAAATTATGACGATGATGATGATAAAAATAGTAGAGCTGCAACTAAGCATAAAGAAAGCACTATTTATATTAAATATTTTATATGATTTCATAATTGTCTCTACTTTAGGCACAAGGCCAGCAATTATCCAGTGCATTACTGGTACTTTATTTTATCGACCCCATAAGGATGAAAGGCAAAGTCAATGAATCCATTTTCTTCCTCCTCTATCTTGTATTCTTCATAACTCTTCCATCTTGTGTTCTTTGACAAATACAATTAAATATTTATCTTAAATATTCATCCTTTTCAAACACTTACACATTAAAACTGTTAAAGGTTTCTTTCTCTAGATGAACTTTTATTTTATTACATTTTTAGATTTGGTAAGATATAAACTTAAACCTCTTCAACCCTTTTAAAACCAAATCCTCTTAAACTGACCCAGGTTCTATGATAGTAAGTTGTTTTAAAGTGTTTAAATTTATCTAAAAACCTTCCATTATAATTTTATGTAAGGGCGGTGGATTGGCAGTATCGTTAGAGGGTTGGACGCCATGCTTTGACGCACAGAGTTACGGCCTTTGCCATTCTAAGTTCAAATCCCGACGAGGTTAACTTTGCCTTTCATCCTTACGGGGTCGATAAAATAAAGTACCAGTAATGCACTGGGTAATTGCTGGCCTTGTGCCAAAAGTAGAAACAATTATAGTTTTATGTAAGAATCTTTGTCATGTTCTACATACCAACTTAAAGAGAAAGTTGGTATATTACTAAATCCATCCTAATTCATTATTTTCAAAATTCTTTCAAAATCATAAGCAGTGCCTTTCATTAGAAAGTGTGGTAACAAAATATTTAAACCCCAATTAAAAGTTAGTAATTTGTAGCAGAGTTGTTAGAATGTCAGAGAAATGCCTGTCAGTATTTGTTCCAGTTCTTTACATTCTGTGTTCAAATCATGCCAAGGTCAACTTTATTTTATCAACCCCAAAGGATGAAAGATAAAATAGCAATCAAGTACTGGGGCAATTTAACTGGCTTTTCCCTCCCTTAAAATTGCTGGCCCTGCATCTAAATTAGAAATGAACCTGTAGTCCATTAAAATATGTTTACAAAGGAAGGAAGCTACCTCTATTTTTATGATGACTGTCTCAGTTGTTAAATCAACAGAGCAGTCTGCTCATGAAATTAATGTGCAAGTGGCTGAGCATTCCACAGACACATATACCTGATGAGCTTCCAAACAATTTCCATCTACCGAATTCATTCACAAAGCATGGGTCAATCAGGGGCTATTGTGAATGGCATGTATTCATAACAATTTTCAGGGAAATTCAATTTGACAGTGTAACAAGGTTGAAATGTTGAATTTTAGGTACAGTTCATCTGAGGAGCTTCCAAACTATTTCCATCTTCCCAATTTCACTCCCAAGACTTATGTTGACCAAAGGCTATTGTAAATGGCACTTAACATTGCAATGGAATTGACCCTGAGGCCTATCAATTGTGAAGGTAAAGCAAACGTCTTAACCATTCAGCTATACTGTGTCTATGATATGTTTATAGGCTTTTAATATCTCATTAATAGAAACTCAACAGTAAAGCAACATAAAATATCAAAGTTTGGCAACCAACTGATAGAATGAGTGTGTAATGCTGTAACATTTCGTTTATGCTGACATTCCAGAATGCTGACATAATTAATGTAACTTTTTATTCATTTTTTTAGTAAATATTTTAGTTTTCTTTTCAATTATTAAATAAACATCAAAAGTAAAAGAATGAATAACAATATACAAACTGTGCACCTATGAGTGCCAACTGTGAAAACAAAGGGAAAAAGTGTGTGTTGCTTGTGAAACATATGTGTGGTTTGAACATTTTTACAACTATCTGCAAGAATATTTGTGTTCAAGTTGAGCCAACAGTTAAATGAATGCAATGATATAAACATTATTTTTTTAATGAAATACTTTTAAAGACTGATGGGATGTAAACAACAAAATATTCCTGTGGCAGTGAATAAATACAAAACTGAATTACATAACTGAAAACAAAGTAAATTACAGAACACAAATACTGTTCCAATGTTTGTCTTTAATTATCAATATATTTTCTTTGCCTTGATCATCTGCTTGAGAAAAAAGGTTAGTTGTTGTTGTTGTTGTTGAGCCCCAGGTCAGCCATGATTAAGCAGACATATGATCAAAAGCATTCCAAATTTAACCATCCTTTCTTTTCCTTATGTGAGGAACTCAGGACTACAGTATCCAGAGTGTTTTTCTAAGATGGTTTGATTTGATATTTGAAATATCTGCCACAACAAAATTTTTATAGCAGGTTAACTTTAAGTCAACAAAACAATCCCCCCTCTCACTCTCATATATATATATATATATATATGTATATATGTATGTATGTATATATATATAAACATTAATACATAATTGTGTAATATTGTGAAAAATAGACTGCATAATGATGGATTAAAGGTGTGTAACTTAATAGAAGGAATGAGTTAATTGACAATTGGAGGACATTCAACGTTGAGTAGGATTTATTTTTTATAGAGTAGGCAGGGTTTAAAGGGACCAACTTTATCAACTTTTAATATCCTGTAATGATTCAGCAGAAAATAACTAAAAAGAGGCTTGTTAATTCAAATGTTTATAGTATCTTTACTTTGCAATATTTAAATAAAGACTTGAATTTTGTTTAATGTGATGCAGTCAAAGAGGACAGATCATTTTAAAACTTTGAAATAAACTAAAGACTCCAATATTTAATGTGATCTAGTTATAGTGTTGTTTTGTACTCTTCGAGTGTTGTTTTGTACTCTTAAAGAATGTCTTGCTGATGCAGTAAAGAAAGTTCAGTAAAGAAAGTTAAGAGTTAACATAAAGTTTAAAACTAATTAACTTTATCTTTTAAGTGTATTATTGCATGCAGGATTTGAGCTAAGAACTTTTATTTCTAAACAAAAAGTAGTAACATCCTTATCAGTGACTTATTTGGAGAAGAACATTACAACTCTTCAATTAGAAATAAATGTTCCTAGTCCAGATCCAGCCTAGGACAATGTATGTATTCAAGAATAAGGTACATGATAATGATCAAAGATCTAACCAATCAAATGTAGTATAAATATATATACTGCAAATAAGATTAATAGTCCTGATAAACTAACAACTTAAGAACAATAACACATTTTAGAACTTTTTACATCAAGAGTAATCTTGTTCTTTTTTTGTGTGTGTGTGGGGGGGGGGGGGGGGGCAGAACAGTGGTGAAATATGGTTACAAGTTCTGAGCACTTGGCAGAGTATGGAAACATGAGATGAAGGCCCCTGGGCCATCTGAGAAGTCAGCAGCTTCTCTTGAGTACTGACCTGATCTGTTAACCACCTATCTAACCTTTACTAGCAGGGAAAACATACGTTAAATGATGATGATTGTTTTTTGACAGAGATAACATTAGATAGAAAGCTGCCTTACAGACTGTCCTCTGCAACAGCAGACAATTTAGATATACACTTTTACTGGTTTCAGTCATTTGACAGTGGCCATGCTAGGACACCACCTAGGAAGTTTTTTTAACTCTTGTGCGTATCGTTTAAAGTCTGGTACTTATTTTATCGATCTGTTTCTGTTAACCTGCTAAATTAGGGAACACAGACACAGAGACACACACAGTTTCTGTCTACTAAATCTCACACACAAGACATTGGTCAAGCCAAGGCTATAATAAGACATGCCCAAGGTGACATGCAGAGAGATTGATTATGAAACAAGATGATTGAGAAGTAAACTCTTTAATTTTATGAGTATAAATTGGAATTATTTCTTTAGAAATGTGATAGATGATAAAATCAGGCTAACAACCGTCTCTACACCCCCAAAAATATATATCAAATCAAAGCTTGAATAATGCTTATTTAGTAAAATAGACTCCACTTAATTCAGATATATGTGAAAAAAAGGTTTTGTCAATTCAGAATAGCATCAATAAAGCTGAATATGATTTTTTTTTTTTTTTTCTTTAAATTCACAACTGTAAAAATTTACACAGACAAACATAAACACACTAGAACAGAGGAGTCTTTTCAGAGACTGCTGGAATCCAGCTCCTAATGTTACTGTTTTGTAATGAATCAGCTTAAGAATGGTCTGACAAATCATACTGAAATCTCTAAGCAACAACAAGCAAGCCATTACTTCTTGGATGGCACATCTCAAATTCAAGTACACTAGATTGAAATAAAAAAGAGCCTGTGTCAGTTGTTTGATGATAAATTATCAAGTCATCAACAGCAATGTAAAGTTTGTTTTTTTTTACAATTTTATCACTTTTCTTCTACAGGAAGTAAATCATGAAAGGATGAAAATTAAATACAACAAATGAGATAACTGTTATTCAAATTTAGAAAAAGATTCTGGAACAATAATACAATTTCAGCTCTTTTTTTCATTTTGCTGTTTTGAATCTAAATTTGTATATAATAATTATAGTTTGTTTGTAACTAACATTCTTTTGAATTTATCAAAATGAAAATTTTTTTGCAGTTAAAGTTACCATCTGACAGGAAATGTGACTGACTTAAAACAACTTAAATTTGTTTAGAATCTTTTACATAAAACTGATGGTGATTTTTTTTTTCTTGTCTCTTGACCTTTTTTCAAGTTGCTAGAGTAATTCTAAAGAGATATTTCAAGAACTTTACAATTCCAGCAACTATCTCTATATATATTATAGTAATACTGTATTTTAGCTAAAATTAAAGTATCACTCAAGAATATGGCAGTACTCACAACTCCTGACCAAAATATTGCTAACATTCACACATATCAATCATTTTCATGTCCACTTTTTCCATGACAGCTGAGCACTGTAATATAATCTAAGATCAGTTGAATATTGAAATAGCAAAAAAAAATATGAAGTATAACTATAGGAATTTGCTTTTCAACCATGTGGCACCTTGGGCAAATATCTGCTACAATAGCCTCAGGTTAACTAGTGAAATTTAGTATACGCAAAAGCTGATGTGTCCATGTCTGTATTTGGCCCGTAACTTAGTGACTCAACAAAAAGATAAAATAAGTACCAGACTCAAAAAATAAGTACAAGGGTTGACATAGTCAGCTAAATCATGTAGGTGACCCAGCATGGCCACAGCCAAATGACTGAAACTAGTAAAAGCAATTATTAATTGCATTGATTTTAAAAGAGTTACAGTAACCTTGTCTAATGTGTATAAATGATATAAGTAGCAATTAAACCATTTATAGAAGTGGTTTAACCAATACACTGAGTGCACACTCCAGATTGAAAACTAATTATAGTAAACATTACTTCTAACATAAATGCAAACATCTTTGTTTTCAATATAATCCAATATTGTTTTGTACACATATATATACATGCACATATGATGTACACATATATATACATGCACATATGATGCAGTGTATCCATATGTTCAAGCAAAAATAATTATTATTTGAAAGTAGGACCATTTTTTTAAATATTTTATATGAACCCAACTTCATGATTTCTGTATGGAGGCAGAAGGGAGCTCTGGAGGTTTCAACAATGTGTCCCAGTTGCTAGATCAGTAGAACAGACAGCTCATGAAATTAACATGCAAGTGGTTGAGTATATAACTGACACGTACCCAGAATGCATTTCTTAATGAGGTTCAATGTGACACAGTATGGGACAAGGCTGGTTCTAGGAATTAAGAGATATAATCCATCCAATGAGTTTCTGAACAGTTTCCATCTACCTAGTTTTATTCACAAGACTTGGGTCACCCTGAACTATGGTAAATGACACTTGCCAAAGATTCCACACAGTTATGTAAGACTTTATGATTTTGAAGGGAACTTCTTAACCATTTAGCCAAGTTATGTAGACATAACTTGGCTAAATGATTAAGAAGTTCCCTGTAGACCTACAGTATAAAGATAAAAAAAACTAGTGTACTATAGAAGAAATTTAAATCTTGTGTGGATTTTTCACTACTATATCTGGTAGCTAACCATATTTCTATTGAAAGACACTGCATATGGTTTTCAAATCATTTTGAAAATAATCAAGAATTTGGAGGGATTTAGTTGATACAACTGTGTCATTATTAAGTTGGTGTTTAGAACGTAAAGGTTCTTACATATAATTATGATGGAAGAATTTTAGATGAAGATAAACACTACAAAATAAGCAGTCTTGTATCATATAACCAGCAATGGTTTCAGGCAGTTTGGTACCAAAAGGATTAACCCTTCATTACTATAATTCTAATGAAATACACAGCCTATGTGTTATAATTAATTTTGGAAATAATTTAATAAAATAGCTAAATTTTTCATTAATAAGCTGATATTTAAAACATTACTTAACAAAAATTTCTAAAATAAAATCAAGTTTTAATATAAGGATAAACATTTTTGTATCATAAATCCAAAGCAGTTTTGAGCAGTTTAGTACCAAAAGGGTTAATAACTGAAAACATTAAATACTTAACCATTGTACTTATTCATTTGTATGACTCATAAAAAGGAGAAGTCAAAATTTTTGTTTAATGAAGTACAACTGAAAATGTGTAAATTTATAAACTTCTATATTTGTAAATAAAAACACAAGGAAGGAAAATATGTATAATTATTTTGACAGTGTGAAGTATTTTTGGATTTTAATGCTGTTAAACCAGATTTCTTTTAGTGTCTACTGCAACATTTTTGCCTCAATCCCAAATTTGTCTTCTCAAGTCATTGTAATATATATCTTAGACAATAACATAACCTTGGCCTTTGTCACCAGAATCTCAGACAGATAAATGTTTGGTCATTTAATTGGTATTATATTTCTATTTCAATGTATATGTAAGTGTGTGTGTGTGTGTGTGTGTGTGTGTGTGTGCATGTACACGTGTGTATGTGTACGTGTGTATGTATGTGAACCTGTTTGTATGCGTGTGTATGTGTAAGCCTGTGTATGCATGTTTGTGTGTGCTTGTGAGTACATATGCATTTGTGCATGTGCTTACGTTTGAGTGTGCATTTGTGTGTGTACATGCATTTGTGCATGTATATACGTGTGTGTGTGTATATGCATGTGTTTGTGTATGTTGTGTTAAGTATTTTCCAACCAAAGCTACTTGTCTTTCCTCCTTGTGTACTGAATTTAGCATAGTGCATCTATGTATTTACATGTAGATATTTATCTGTGTAACTAATAGTAGTGGTGAGAGAGAAAGAGGCCTTCCTAAATGTGAATATATAGTCGGTTAAGGCTTTCTAGTGTTTGAATATTTTTATTCACTGAAATTTACACTTATTTATATAAATACTTACCTTAGCTAGAATCTTTGTTTCTCTCTCAGACTAAACATACAAATGAAGCTATGTAATTTGGAAATAGGAATCCACCTATAGAAAGATGGAAATTGTAAGCTTATCACTTGCCAAGTGACCGCCTTTTCGATTACACTTCAGAATGCCTGCTGATCCTTCTCTCAAACGAAGCACTTAAATGGGGGAGGGGGGTTATAGTCAGGTTTATTTTAATATCACTTTACATTGAAAATGTTAGTAGCTAATTCTGTGGCTTAGTGGTTAGTGCGTTATGCTCACAACTGTATAGTCATCAGTTTTATTCCTGGACCATGCAACACATTATGTCCTGGAGCAAGGCACTTTATTTCACATTGTTCCAGTCCACTCAGCTAGAAAACAGGACTTGCAATGACATTGATGCCAAGCTACATTGGCCTTTGCCTTTCCTCTGAACAGCATCAGTGGTGTGGTTGTCTTCCAGCAAACACTGTGCCCCTGGAGAAGAATTTTTAAGTGTAAACCTATGATGAATCCTGATCATAAGAGGCCTTTAATTCCTTCAAAACACCCTTGTTCTATCCAGGACCACCTCCACACTTCATAAATCCTAACATCTACACTCTATGCAGAGTCATTACTCATCCATCCATAAGTCAGGACCAATAATGGTGACGATTCTTCTTTGGATCTTATCAAGACTGTCAAGATGCACGACAGGCGTACCACACCAGATGTGGCAACAGTACTCAATATAAGGATAAAAAGAAGATTTATATAAGATATTTTCAGCTGTGACAAATGTTCAAAAATCAAGGCCTATAAAATAGAGATTCAGCTAGTACCTTGACCTATATCTGATGCCCCTCTTGCCCTCCCTAAAAATAAAACTTTCAGTACTCTTGAATTTTTTAAGGATGATTTCCTCCAGCTTTGGGGCCCAAAAGGAGTCTTGTACTTTATTACAAAATTTCTCTCAGAGGCCCTGTCTGGAATACTGATCAAAACTTTGATGCTTTACATTTTTTTATCCCATCATAATCTTTCCCCTACTACTTTAAGGATATTAACCAATGATACTACAATGAAAACAACAGTTCACATTTGTGTTTTGCATCTTATAATCACCTTAATTCAATATTAATAGACCAAACAATGAGGACTTTTTTGTATATTTTCAACATTTTAGTTGATTTAACATTCTGTAAGAAAATTCATATATTTATAATATTCTAATAAGTGAACACAGTGTTGAGAAAATTTGCAGTTTTAGAGTAGAAACTATTTATATAGAGACTAATACAGTCATGGTGCTGTTTTGTACTTTTCAAGAATGTTTTGTAAAGGTGGTTTTAGGAGGCACGGGACATTAAGAGTTAAGTTAGTTTACCCCAAACAGGCTCACCAGGCCAGAATTGATCTTGGTTTCATTGGTTTTACATAACAGAGTACAAGACACACACCTGGATAGGATACCAGGACATTGCTGCCACTCATCTTTTTCCAGTTGAGTACTGCAGCAATGTGAAATTAAGTGTCTAGCTCAAGAACAATTGTGAGTCCAATACTGACCACTAGGCCATATACCTTCACTATTTCAGCATAGATAGAATATTTTCAAATTCAGATGTCTGCATATCATTACAGTATTTTTACAGATAAATATTTTTTTTTTTTGCAGCTAATGAACTAGGAATGGTACTCATCAACCAGATAAACTGAAGCAAGCAGAGTAACATTTGACCTAGTGCACAACTCAAAAGCTGTATCAAGATTTGAAATTCCCTAATCATGCTAGTAGTTGAGAATACATGTAGAAAAGAGCATGAAATGCACCTGATCTCATTTTACATCCAATATTGAGAATGGGTAAATAGAAACAAATAAGCTAAATGTCAGATAGCTTACCAAAAAATAATGGAATGAAAAAAAAAACTTAATCCAACATTACTCTTCCCTACAATTCAGAGAAACAAGTAGCACTTGCTATTGAAGGTGAACAGGTTATCTTAAGACTTTTCTAGATATAACAACTTCTTTAACACATGCTTCTAAGGAGTTCAGTTTATCTCTTCAAGTCTTAAGATGAATACCATGGTAAAGAAGGGTGTGGCACAACTTATTGAAACATCTTATGGAAACAACTTAATTATTTGATCATTAACAGCATTAATGGCAGCAAATTGGCATAGTCATTAGAATGTCAAATAGAATGTATTGTTATTCTATCCAGCTCTCTACACTCTGAATTTAAATCCTGCCAAGATCAACTTTGCTTTTGATCCTTTCAAGGTCAACAAAAAAAGAAAGTACCAGCCCAGTACTAGGGGTGAGTCTTCCTCTATATCTGATTCTCACTTTCTCTGTCTTTCACTCCTTGGAAGAAATTAATTGCGTTTAAACTCCGTCAGGCATTATGGATCCATACATAATGGCAATGTTTTTAGTCATTCATTTATTGTATTGTAATGATTTTTTATTAAAAAATTCCTTTCAAAAAGTAATTCTGTTGATATACATATATCAGAAATATATATATATATATCAGAAATAGCCGTCGAAACAGCTTGAGCTCTGCCGTCGGGAGTCCAAAAATAGCCGTTGAAACGGCTTGAGCTCTGCCGTCGGGAGTCCAGAAAAAGACGTCAAAACGGCTTGAGTTCTGCCGTCGGGGTTAAACTTTTAATACTACTCTAAGTATTGAGTACTCTGGTGCGTTATGGTCCATCTGGTTCCTTACCACACCTCCTTCGTTATATATATATATATATATATTGACCTTTTACTAGCTAATTCCTTTTTTTTAATATATTATTTTTTTTTCATTGCAACAACTTTTCATTCAATGACGTTTTCCCTTGAAACAACTTTTCATAAAATAATTTCGTAAAATATGACTGAAGAGAAGAGTACCTCAAATGTGTTCCTGGCAGCAGGAGAAGAACTTCTAATTATGAAGTCGGCAGATGGTCTGCCAAAATACTTTATTTGCTGATCTGAATTTGGATTCCAGCTAAACCCCAAAGTGATCTCTGACATGTACTTGATAGCTTTGTTGCTGAATGCTGCACAGCAGGAATAAAAACCAATGCTGTGAAGACTGAGACACTAATCCTCTCAAGGAAGCCTGCACACTGTACACTTAATGGGTGCTTTTGTTTCATAGCATCAGAGCTGGTTTTGTATTAAATGGGTTAATCATCATCATCATTGTTTAACGTCCATCTTCCATGCTAGCATGGGTTAGACGGTTTTGTTCCATTTGATGCGAGAATGGTCGGGAGACTATGTCTCGCTCACACGGAAGTGTCTAGCAGGTTTTTTTTTACAGCTGCATGCCCTTTCTAACACCAACCACATTTACAGTGTGGACTGGGAGCCTTTTCCCTGTGTCTCCTACACGCCACCTTACAGTGTGGACTGTTGTGTCATCGACACAGTGAACGGAACGGAAGAGTGAGGGTGGGGTAGGGTGTGGCGGTTGGGTATACATTGAGTTAAGATATATTTTAATATATATTTAAAACAATGAGGTTCTGAACTGCCACCCACTTAGCCTATATATAAATAAGATACACAGGTTATACACACAGGCATGAGAATACTTATGAATGTCCGGCCACCCATCCAAGTCCCTAAAATTAATAATTAACAATCATTAACTCTGGTTTAACTAGATTACCCCAAGAGATAAAGTGACATTCCTGTATTAGTATCTATTGGCAACAAATTAACAGAGACTCACAGAGAATTAAGTTTCTTAGTCAGTGATAATAAAACGCCTGCAGTAGATTTGAACTCAAAACCTATCAACTATTTGCTTATTTATACTATCTACACACACACACTCACATAGACGATCGCGCGCGCACATCCTGTGCCAGGTTAGGTCAATTGAATTAGATTAGTTCAAAGAGGTACTAAGAATGATAAGAATGAAAAGGCCAGATGTGTACACATTACATTGAATGGTAGAGGGGAGAGGGGTAACAAAGAAGTGGGGGAGTGGGAGGATGACCACTTACTGACGCAAGTTAACCATGCATTCTTGAGATAATTTACAAAAATAAAGAGAGGGAAGTCGATGAGTAGAAGTAGAGAGAGAGAGATGGGGAGGGGTTAAAGTATGACATCACAAGTGGCGAAACTGGCATTGGTGACGTCAGTTGGGAAAGCTAATATATGTGACGTAAAGAAAACTTAATAAATCAACAGATAAAACCACTTGTTCCTTGAATGTCACTAGTGCTCTAATTAAGTATCCTTCTAACTAGTGTTAGTTACCATTATGAATTAATTTACAAACAAAACATGACAGAAGCATTAAGTGGTTTCAAAATACCAACCAACATACATATATATAAATACAGATATTAAGATAGCGTGTGTGTATATATATATATGTGTAACAGTGCTTAAAACGAGAATTAAATTAGAGCAGATACATAATGCGAGTTTATATGGGCCTATTACACAGTGGTGGCCATAACTAGACCCCGAAACCTAAGGTCACGCATACATGTTAAGTGTATGGAACTTTATTCTAAATAAGCTCTCTTGACCTTTTATCTATTGATATCCTGCATACACACATACGTGTGTGTATGTATGCATATATATATATATATATAAGAAAATGTTTGACCCCGACGGCAGAGCTCAAGCCGTTTCGACGGCTATTTCAGTCCAGAAATAGCCGTCGAAACGGCTTGAGATCTGCCGTCGGGGTCAAACATTTTCTTATTACCCACTCTACTACCCTAAGTATTGAGTACTCTGGTGCGTTATGGTCCATCTGGTTCCTTACCACACCTCCTTCGTTATATATATATATATATATATATATATATATATAGTAATAATAATAAATATATATATATATATATCATCATCATCATCATTCATCATTTCATTTTACGTCCGCTTTTCCCTGCTTGCAAGGGTGGGACGGGAACAGATTCTGGCTTGATTTCTACAGCTGGATGCCCTTCCTAACACCAACCTCATTTACAGTGAGTGCTGGGTGCTTTTTTGCCGTGGCGCCTACACGACCACTTTGCAGTGGAATGATAGGGACCCCAGTCCCTATTATCTCATTTCTACAGCTGAGTAAACTGGAGCAATGTGAAATAAAGTGTCTTGCTCAAGGAAACAACACATCACCCGGTCTGAGAATTGAACTCACAACTTTTCGATTGCAAGGCCAATGCTCTAATCACTAAGCCATGTTATATATATATATATATATATATATAGGACTGGTGGATTTTCTAATCTACCAGTCTCTTCTTAGCGCTGAGGGAGACCATCACTAATCTATTAATGTCGATATATTTCTTATATCGATATTATTTGGGCATCCACTGATGAGTTTATAACAGCCCGCGTGTGTATAAAACTATGGATTATATACAAGTTTCTACATAATTATTTATCCCAAATTGTAGAAATCTTATAACGAAACGGCCGTCTGGAAGGAAAGAGATATTTATTTAATAATGTCTCATAAAATAATACAACCAGCTATCCACGAAATACTGATTAGTTAGCACCCCAAACACTAAATTGGGATAATACTTAGGTATATCCTAATGTTTGTTGAGTGAGATGGAGTTGGTTGGAGTATCGCTTAAGGCTTTCTCTGTTTATGTATTTATATATATATACATCACATGCACACGTACATAAGCCCATGCGCATGCACACAACACATACATGTATACACACACAACTTGAAAGTAAATACCTCTACGCACGCCTTCTCCATTCTACCCGCCGAGGCTGTGGGGCGGCCAGCACGTGGGGGACCCCATTTTTGTTCATATTACAGAGAGATGGGGATGGCGAGAGAGATGGAAGCGATGACAGTGGGAGTTCGGCTCTTCCATGTTCGGACACATCAATTCTATGGTGCTGTTGATACTTAAATATCCGACCATTATTCATTCATACATTAGCAAGAGTGGTTCAATTAATATTACAGATAGGATTACTGGATCGCTGTATTCACACCCTTATATACATGTACAGTGTCTCTGTGAGAGCTGTTGCAACATTGCTTCCGAACCTCTTAAACTCCAGGAGGGGCTGGTATGTTTCTTTTCGTGAGGTGTTGGCTCTCCGGGCCCTGAACTGAGGTCTCAACCGAGGAAGGGCCCAGCCGCCTAGAAGTATGAGGGAAGCCTTCCTGCCCCCAGACGGACGGACACACACACACACGCCGAATGGTCAGTTGGTGACCTCAAACCATTTGGACGGAATTATATGATGACATATTTAGAACGAACTGATGTCATTTTACATCACAATATGCGGTGGTCAGTGGCGGACTCGGCCTAAAAATATTGGTCGCCAGGAGATGAAGGGGGCCCACCTATAGAATGCTATCATTTAATTTTTATAATGAATAAATAACATTTTCGAAAAATACATACGTGGAAACAAAACAGTGCAATACAATTTTTGCGGATAAAAATTATGTATTTTGCGAAATCCCAGAGACTTTCAATAATGACCAGAAGTCGACCATAAATATTACTAATAGCTCTAGGAAAGCCATGAACGCCACCACAATTTTTAACTTTGATTTTGAAAGTAGGTTTATCATTATCAATTTTCATCATACTTTTGTAGGTTTCTCGGTGGCCTAGTTGGAGGAATCATAGTCTGAAGTTCGATCCTTGTCGGTAGAAGGGTTCCCGGTAAACCTTTTCAGTTTTTTTCTATTGGTTGTAAAATAAAAACTGAAAAAGGTTACATGTACCTTTTGACCAGGATCTCCACCGTCTCTGGTACCTACCACTAGGCCACTGAGACAACTACGAAAATCTTATGAAAATTTATACTTTCAAAATTTGGTTGACCAAATGCTTTGCTTAAATTGTTTTATTTATTTTATAAAAAAATGTTATTCTTTCACTTAGAAGTCAGGTATTTTTTTAAAGCAAGGCATTGGCCCCTAAAATACTACAATGGGCCCTGCAATGCTACTGTGGGCTCTTGCGATACTACCGTGGGCTCACTGGGGCCCATTTGCCATTGGGAAACCTGGCCAGTCCACCACTAGCGGTAACTTGTTTAATATTTTTGTAGATTTGTTAGTTGTTAATATCTAACGAGACAATAACTATATTTCCAGTATAAAACAATAAAGGTCGTATGATGGATATGTTTGAAAGTTATGAGGACAGGATTTTCTCTCCAACCAAACACTCAACACTTGAAAAACTGGAGAGAAGGAATATTTGCGGAAAAGTGTGAGTTTGGCACAGCTTAGGTGGATCTACTTTCAATTTTCGAAAGTACATTCATAATAAGTTAGTGTTGTGAAGTACAATTAAGTAATTGTTATGTACATAGTAGTGAGGTGGTGAAAGCGGACTTCAGATCACTGAAGCTCACGGAGGAGATGACAAAGGACCGTGACAAGTGGAGAGATGCTGTGCTGAATAGGACCCGTGATAAAAACAAAATTAGTTAATAGAAAATAAACTATAGTGTGTTTATTTTTAAGGGGTGGGATGCTGAAATAATCATTGTTTTTGTGCTGTTTTCAACTTGTGGTAGTAGCTTTTCAAAGTTACATTTGTGCTGGTGTTGTATTTTTTCTTCATATGTAACTAGAACCAGGTAGTAAGCTACGTGTGTGTGTGTGTGTGTGTATAGGTGGTATGTGTGTTTGTGTTTATGTATACATGTATGTGCACAACTAAAAACATGACAAAAAGACACCGGTGTAAGAAGGATTCAAAAGCAATTTGCTCTTACCTTTTATTTAATTTTTATGTTAGTTTTATGTTATCTACAAAGTGCCATTAATTTACTGTTCTGTCCTAATTAAAGATATATATTTATATAATTCATCTCGGCTCAATGTTAAACTCTTATTACTCTTGTGACAAATAAAGAAATGTCTTGTGGTATTTGTTCTGGCTCTTTAGGCTCTGAATTCAAATCCCAGCGAGGTCATCCTTCCGGGGTCAATAAAATAAAGTACCAGTTAAATACCGGAGTTGATATAATCGATTTTTCCTTAAATCACTGGCCTTGTGCCAATATTAGAAGGATTTATTACTGAGGGTGGTAGGTTAGCAGTATTGGTAGAGGGCCGAACAAGATATTTTGTGGCATTTAGTTACGACGTTCTACGTTCTGAGTTCAAACTCTGCTGAGCTCAACTTTGCCTCTCATTCTTCCGGGGTCGATAAATTAGAGTACCAGTTAAGTACTTGGATCGATATAATCGATTTTCCCCCCTTTTCTGAAATTCCTGTCAACCTCTAAAAACCCAAACGGGGAGTACCATGAAAAAAGGAGCCCCCAAAACGAGGAGAAATGAGGCAAAATGGGGAGATTTTACATAATTGTTTCTACTTTAGGCACAAGGCCAGCAATTACCCAGTACATTACTGGTACTTTATTTTATCGACCCCGTAAGGATGAAAGGCAAAGTTAACCTCGGCAGGATTAGAACTCAAAATGGCAAGGGCCGTAACTCAATGCGTCAAAGCATGGTGTCCGACCCTCTACCGCTACTGAAGCTATACTCATTTTCACAAGATCTTTCAGCCACCCCAAAGTGGGTGGGAGATCTCCCCGTCGGACGGGGGAGAGTTGACAGGTCTGCAATATTAGAAAGAATTATTACTTGTAATGTTATTGTTATGTTTTTGAGAGGTTATATGTAAATAACCTAGAGCTAGTTGAACTACGCTCTTTTTGGTTCTAGTTTACAATACTTACACTAATTGTAACAATGCGCCCAGTCACAATACATACTACTACTACTACTACTACTATAAATAATTATACTATGAGCTAAAAAGGGAGCCCCGTGCTGCTAGAAATAACAATCAAATCTCCCTTAAATCACACCTTCTGCATCTTGAGGAAAGAAATCATATATTGGATAATATAATTCCAATGTAGTCCCCCACCAAAAAAAAACAGAACGGACACGACTGAAATACCTTTGACCAAAAGTCTGTCTACCTGGGTCAATATATATTTTAGGATTAATTAGGATAAATATTGTAGCGGGGTAAGATCTCGTATGAAGAAAATGAAAATATGTTGTCCAATTCACAAGATTCGTTACGTCTTGTATATGTTATGGTTAAAGTAAAGGTTAGAATAAGGATTAAGGTTCTCTCGTCTGCTAGTGTGTGTTTGCTACCGTTTCTTTTGCGTACGTGCGCGCATACATACATACACATATTATATATATATATGTGTGTGAATGAAGTAATTCCGTCGGAAAATAATTATCTTATGTTGTTTATTACATAACTATATATATATATATATATTAAAATAACAGAATAAAGTTTAAGCTAAGCAAAGAATCGGTGTTTATATATTATTCCCAAAATTTTCACCGCAAGCGAATTTAAATAAAGAATAATGGAAAAGAGAAACTTGGAACGGAAAGAGGAGTTTGAAAGTAAAAAAAAGAAAATGAAAGGATTTAAAGGCAAATAATTGGAAGGGTTTGAATGGAAAGAATTTGAAGGATGAGAATTGGAAAAATTGGGAAGTCGGAAAGGAAAGAGTTGGAAAGATTTGCAGGGAAAATTGAAAGCATTAGAAGGAAAAGAATTGGAAGGAAATTAATGAGGTGGTTTTGAAGGAAAAATTAGGAGGATTTGAAGGAAAAGAATTATAAAGTTTTTAAGGTATTGAAGAGAGAGAGAGAGAGAGAGAGAGAGAGAGAGAGAGAGAGAGAGAGAGAGAGAGAGAGAGAGAGATTATTGGAAGATGAAAAAAGAATTAAAAAGAATATTAATAAATAATTAGGGGGAGGAAGCAAATATTAGAATAAAATATGCAGAAAGAATTAAGGGAAAAGTAGGAGGAGAAAATTGAGAGGAAACGGAAATATTCAGGAAGAAATTTGAAATTGTAGAATTGGTAAAACATGTTCTGTGTACGAGAAATGGCAGATGATAATGAACAGCAGCGGCTATGGCGATAACACCATCAACAAATTCTTTAGTCAATTTGATAAGTTTGTGAGTATGTAAGACAATAGATATTATATCAATATTGTTAAACGTCATCTAACGGACTACATCATAACAAAAGTCTGAACACTAAACTGAAATAATAGCCACTACTTAAGTTCGGATACACGCATCATACAGTCTGCCTTTCATTCTGAGGGAGAAGCCTTTTGCAGCTAGCAGTGGTGGTAGTTCCATAAACTTCTTCCATCCCGTTCTTACCCTAGTTATTGTACTTTCTGAACACCCACCTCCGCTGCTAATTCGGTCACCTGGGTAGCAGAAGCTGTCTACTGTTTCTACAGAGCCCTCCCAGAGATTGGTGGTACTTGTTTCCTGTGGCTTTTGCTGCTTGCTGTCCCAGCACAGCTGCTGCATGTGAAGCCTACATTCTTAATTAAGCTTCCTGAGATCCCGCTACATCTCTTGTGTACCCATTGTTTGCATTTGGGGCAGAGAATGGAGTTCCTACCTACACCTTTCCTACATACTGAGCAAGGCCATTTCCCTGAGGGGATCTGGGTTCTGTTTTCTCGTCTACTTACAAGGACCTTAGTCTTTGTCATGTTGACTTTGAGACCCTTTCTTTCTAGTCCCTGCTTCCAAGTTTGGAATTTATTCTCTAGTTCTACCATAGATTCAGCTATAAGCGCGAGGTCATCAGCATACAGGAGTTCCCATGGGCATCCGGTCTTAAACTCCTCCGTTATTGCCTGCAGGACTATGATAAACAGGAGGGGGCTAAGAACAGAGCCCTGGTGGACCCCAACCTGTACGCTAAATTCCTTGCTATACTCATTGCTAATCCTAACTTTGCTGACTGCTCCCCTATACATGGTTTGTACCGCTTTCACAAGCCATTCATCTACTCCTAGTTTTCTAAAAGCCCACCAGATTACAGCACGTGGAACTCTGTCAAAGGCTTTCTCAAGGTCGACAAATGCCAAGTAGAGTGGCTTACTTTTAGCTAGGTACTTTTCCTGTAACTGCCTCACAAGGAAGAGGGCATCAGTGGTGCCTCTTCCTGGTACAAACCCAAATTGCATCTCGTCTTGTTTCACCCGGTCCTTAATCAACTGTGCTATAACTCTTTCTGTTACTTTCATGGCCTGGTCCATCAACTTTATACCTCTATAGTTTCCTCTATCTAGTGCATCACCTTTACCTTTGTAGCAGTTGACAATGATGCTACTGCACCAATCTTTTGGTATGACACCTTCTAGTATTACCTGGTTAACAATACGTGTGGTTATAGTGTGACCTACAGACCCAGATGCCTTCAGCATCTCGGCAGCTATACCCGATGGACCGGTTGCCTTCCCCATCTTCATATCTTTGATTGCCTTACTTACTACGTTGCTGCTGACTTGTACTGCTGGCCCCTCTATAGGGTCTACTTGGGGTAGGGTCTCTTCTTCCCATGCATTCTCCACATTTAGTAATCTATCATAATGACTCTTCCATGCATCTTTCTTCTCAGCACTTGTGAGGGCAAGCTCACCTTTATCATTCCGGATACACATCTCTCCAATGACATCACACTTCTTTCTGACACACTGTTTCGCAATCTTGAACACCTCCTGTTTCTGGTCCTCACGTTGCAAAACATGCTTGAATTTTCTATCCTCTGCTTCCCTCCTAGCTAAGTATACTTGTCGCCTAGCTTCCCTCTTGGTCTCTATGTAATGTACCCTGCTTCCCTCGTTCTTCCATTCTTTCCATGCCTGTCTCTTGGCCTTAACTGCCTCATCTACCTTATTGTTCCACCACCAAGTCACTCTCCTCCTGCTTGAGGTCTTACTCCAGCCACAGACCTCATCCGTCGCCTCCAGTAAGTTATTTTTTAGGAACTCCCAGTTCTCTTCTATATTGAATGTCTCTATCTGTTCTTCTTTACTGTCGTAGGCGTTGAGTAAAATATCTTTAAATCTGTTACTGGTTGAGGGGTCTTTCAGCTTCCAGATCTTTTTTCTCCAGGTTGGCCTCTGTTTCCAGGTTCGTCTAGTTCTGACTGTGAGGTCGCTGACAACTAAGCTATGTTGGCATGTACATTCCTCAATAGGGAAGGCTTTTGTGTTTACGACCGTCCATCTGTCACATCCTCTGATAAGGATAAAATCTATCTGACTAGAGTGCTCCCCTGATCTATAGGTGATCAGGTGGTTGTCGGGTTTTTTAAAGTTTGTGTTACACATCGACATGTCATTGGCGTCGCAGAATTCTAGAGGTTTGAATCCTTCCTCATTTCTTGTGCCAACCGCATGGCCTCCATGTAGTCTATTGAAGCCGTCGCAGTGTTTACCTAAGATATATATATATACCTACACACACATATACATACACATACGTATGCATACATACATACAAACACACACGCACATATATAATTATATATATATATGAGAAAGAACATAAATATTATACATATAAAAAAGCCTAAATATTGTATATATAAAAAAAAATATAAAAATGAAAATAAAAAGTTGGGAATACGACAAATAATAAATAAAAATATATAGTTAGAAAAGGGTATAAATGTTTATAGCAGATTTAGAGCACTCAACAATGTCCTGGGG
>OZ024747.1:79154207-79246707 GCA_964016885.1 Eledone cirrhosa
CATGTCCATAGGATTGGAGCTGTGATCTCTCAATTCTGAGAAGTTGTAGCTCTACCTGGAGTGACTCTCTAGTCTCTGAATTATGCACCCTATAAAGTATTGTTAACTCCAAAGACCCTTCAGAGGAATCCCATTTTGGCTGCTAAATTGGATTTTTCCTGCAAGTTATAATTTTAAAATCTCTTTTATAGATTATCAAAAAAAACAACACTTCTTGTTCCTAAATAACAATGATTGTATGACAGTTTTTGGTCTGACAATCAACTCAATGTTTGAGTGAAAAACATGATAAGCATAGTAGGAAAAATATCATAACAACTGTTAATGTAAACAACTGTAATGTAAACAACATGTTCGTGCATTATGACAATATACATTAGTTTATCACTGTATCTACCTAACCAATGTAATTGTGGGAAAATAGATGCTAAATGATGATGATATATATGAATACAATTGACAGTCGATCGACTTTCGTCAAATCGGACCGAGGTAACAATGTTTCCATTGGTCTTTCCAATTGTTAATAATATCTATCAGTCACAACTCCAAGTAGAAGGAGCAACAGGAAATAAAGTGTCTTGCTCAAGAACATAACGCATCACCCGGTCTGGGAATCGAATGGGTTAAGCCAACAAACAAACATACAAGTACACAATTACACTCTATATTTGAAAGCATGTTATTTCTCAAAAACAAATAACAGCACACTGCACACCATGTATGACTTAGGCCACTATTACTCACCTGCAGTTTTATAATTAATTATTTAACCCTTTAGCATTTACATTACTCTATATTTACTATTGTATTTTCATTGTAAAGGCTTTACCTTACATAATATCTCACATGATATTGAATCTAAGAGATTTTGGTATTATTTATTTTGAGAACAATACCTTAACATCAGTATGAGCAGCCAGTTACAGCCAGTTTGAAAAGAAAAAGGTGAGAGAATTCTGGCCAGATATGGCTGGTTTAAATGCTAAAGGGTTAACCCTTTAGCATTTACATTACTCTATATATACTATTATATTTTCACAGTAAAGTCTTTACCTCACATAATATCGAGTCTATGAAATTTTGGTGTTATTTATTTTGAGAATAATACCTTAACATCAGTATGAGAGGCCAGTTTGAAGACAAAGAGGTGAGAGAATTCTGGCCAGATATGGCTGGTTTAAATGCTATACAGATACAATAAGTTTTTAGTCTCATATCAATACAACAAACTGTAACTGTTGAACCTACTCTTCTCTGAACTTATCTGTTGCATGTTGCTGCTATTTTTAGCAAATCTATTCCTGTTTACTTGTTGTAGTCATTTCAACTATTGTTTTTAAAGCTTATATAAATACAATTATGTTACTTTGCATTGTTAGGTTTTCATGTGTTGTGTTTATCCTTAAAATGTTATTTACTATCCATCACTTAATATATAATATTTGCCTCACTCCCAATACGACACAGTCTCTTTCTCGCCACATCTCCCCATATATATATATATATATATATATATATGTATATATATACATCATCATCATCATCATCATCATCACCTCTACCACCACCACCACCATCATCATCATCATCTCCACCACCATCCTCCTCCTCCTCCTCCTCCTCCTCCTCTTTTTTCACGTCCATTATTCCATGCTTGTATGTGACTGACTGAGAGGTGCTGTATCCAGCAAGTTTTATGAAAGGTGGGTGAAAGTGGCGAGAATGGCCCGAGTGAATGGGCCTTCTCTCTATATCAGCCTGTAGGTTGAGGAAAAGGAGGAGGAGAGGAAAGGAGTACAAGCTCTTCGTACTCCTGGAGATGAGGGTTGCACATTTTTTTCGGGGGTCTGTGTTACCCATATAAACTGTCTCCCTCTATTGGGGAAAATCGACTAACTTTTAAATTCCATCTGTGATAACATTTTACACGTTTTTATTGTATGTAAACTTCCCCCTTTGTATTTGTCCCCTTCTTTTGTGCCCCTGTGGCTAATAAAGAAATATATCTGTGTGTATGTTATAAGTTGTGTTTTTTTAATAATTTTTGGTAGGGTTGTTCTGTCCTGATGGCCTTCCTATCACCAACCTCTTTACAGTATGGACTTTTCTAATGAAAAATACTGCCTCTTATTTTCAAATATTTCTGGAAATAATCAAGAATATGAAGACAGTGTTGTAACTAATTTTCTCATTTTTATCTAGTGTTTGGATCATAACTTAACAAAGGCTCTTACATGAACTTATAATGGAAGGAGGCACAAAGATAAATATGGTAACAGAAGAATTAAACGGCCAATCATTCATAAAAGTTGAAAGCAGTATCGTATTACAGTCATAAGGCATTTAGCATGGGATCCCTGAAAATTTGGGGCCCATAGCATTAGTTTAGTCTGGCACTAAATGTGGTGATAGCTTATATAAGGAAGGAGGTATATGTTAATATTGTGTAATAAAAAGAAGATTAATGTTCTGGGCAGGGACATTCCTCTTCAAAGAAATTATCACCAGATTCACCTAAAATATTAGCCTCTATTTTATCTTACAACACACTTCATTTTTCATTCTTTTTCATAAGCTTGACACGTGACGTCCTGTACCACATGAAACCACATTAGCAAGATATTCTTGCAAAGTACAAAACAGCACTACAACTGCATTACATTAATACTTTAAATCTTTACTTCAGTTTACTACAAATTTTCACAACTATTTGTCCATCAGTAAATATACTATAAGCATTTGAATTAAGAAAACCGTTTACGAATATTTTCTTCTAAATCATTATAGAATGTTCAGAGTTAACGTGTTTATTAGTTAACTTGTTATTGGTTAAACCTTTCCTCTTATGCATCTACATCTATTTTTTTGTTTTTTGTTAACCTATTTAACAGGTTTAACACTCAATTCTTGTTTGTCTTAATTTTCAATTTTTCCTACCCAGTCTTCTTCATGGAGCACCACAACCCACTCTTGTACACTTCGTCCAATCGACTCACTTGTCCACTATTCTTTTCTTCTCTCTCTCCTTAAATTTAATTTTATCCACCTCTCGTTTCATCTTTTCTATTTTAACCCTCTCATCTTCCACGTACATTTGTGTATCATCTCTGCCCTAACTTTCATTCACCACTCAACTTCAAAACCTGCTCTTCTTCCCTCCCCCATTAATTTGCTCTCCTCTCAGAACAAGCCTGATACCTCTAATTTATATTCCAGTTCATTTCTTCACTCCACCCCCACTCTCCTTCTCTTGCTACCCCCTCTCTCTTTCTCAAGTAGGTAAAATAATTTGTTTTTAATAAGTTCATCATCAGAAGGAGGCTGTAAGTTGCTATTTGACGTTTTTATAGATAACCTACTGTTGTTCAAACTTGGTCTCGACACCAAGAGTCACATTCATTTCTCAATAAAAACAACAAATATCATCAAAGAAAAAAAAAAGAAAGGAAAAATGTCTTTGATATATCCTAGAATTAATTCAAAACAAAATTATATTCCCAGCTGTATTTTAGCTAAAAATAACTCAATTAGTAATCAATTAGTAATCATAATCATATTATTCATGTATTTGATAGTTCTGAATCCCACCACGGTCATCTTTGACTTTCCTCTTTATAAGGTCTATAAATAAAGATGGTGGATGGACATTAGCATTTAAAACGGCCGTATCCAGCCAGAATTCTCTCACCTCTTTCTGTTTAAACTGGTTGTAGCTGCCCGCTCATACTGATGTTAAGGTAGTTTTCTCAAAATAAATAATATCAAAATCTTGTAGATTTGATATTATGAGATAATTGTGTAAGGTAAAGCCTTTACCATAAAAAGCTCAGGTTTCTTGGTCTGATACAAGATCATTTCTCACCAGCTCAACTCAGGTTCCTTGGTCTTAACACTTCTCCCAGCAACCATCATTCACGCACAACCCATATCTATACCAGCACAGTTTTCTCTCTTGCACACCCACACTGCATTTGATTCTTATTATACCCAATTTTTCTCTCAGTTCATTCCTGCTGTGTTGTTGACACACACCAATATTGCACATCCTTCAAATATAGATTGTAAAATATAAGGGGATGGTTGCTGTCAAGCTGGCTTGCTTCAGATATCCTATAGTAACAAATAAACCTTTCTATGGTATCCTTATGACTCAATAAGTTATGAAACTATTTAAACTCAACTAAATCAAACCAAAAATTCTGATATGGTTTCTGCTTCTTTTTCTGCAATAATATTTATCTGAGTGCTACAAGCACTATACAAGCTCACACACACATACACACATATTCACACACATGCATACACATTCACACAAAAACACACACACACACATGCACCCATACATGCATACACAAACACATACACACATGTTTTTATTTTTTAAATTTTACTAACTTGTTAGTTATTAATATTTAATAGGCCCCTGGAATCTTATGTAAATTAAACGATAATGATAATAATTGTTTTTACTTTTGGCACAAGGCCAGTATTTACTGCAGTGTATTACTGGTACTTTATTTTATCGACTCCATATATAAATAAATACCAACACATACTCAAATTTATATAAATAAATATATATATACACATACATACATACATATATAGATATATTTTGAGTATATGTTGGTTGTTTACCAACACCTCAGTATGCAGATTGAAGCACTCAACGAAGTAAACTGGTTGGTTTGTTTACTCCGGAGTAATGTAAAATAATTAAGTCAAATATGTAAAATTTGGCTTCGTTTATTACAAATTATAGATATACTGCTATATATATTTCGGTGACAGCCATCATTGGTTGTGACCTCTTCAGGCAGTCCGAATTAGTGTGGGAAGGACAGGTACACATGTTGTTGAAGTGTATTTTACTCCGTCAATACATCGATACATAGCAGAGTATAAATATTTGATATAGAAATGGCTTCTACAAGACTAGAACTGTTTTATTCAGGAGAAATCATCAGGAAGCCCTGATATATATATATATATATATACACACACATCCACTTGTATACAGATTGTATGTGTTATGTATACACTAGCTGGTGACTTGTAATAAATGATGTATGAAATATATGTGGAGGAAGAGAATTAATGCACTACATCAACATTCCTGGTTGGTATAGTTAATAGTTAAACAATTCTGTATTGAGAGGAGTTGTAGCAGACTAGTGGGGGGAGGGGGGTTAATGAAGGAGTGACTGGGGGGGGGTAGAATTATTGAGGGGGGGATAACGGACAGAGGGGGCAGAGAGAGAGAGGTAGCGAAGCGAAATAGAGAGAGGGTGATGGGTAGAGAGAGGGGTGGGGGCAAATAAGGGAAGGGGGCAGAGAGACGGGGCAAAATAGAGAGAGAGAGAGGGAGGTGGAGAAGAGATAGGGGAGAGGGGCAGAGGGGGAGAAGAGAGAGAGGGGGGAGAAGAGAGAGGGGGCAAAAGAGAGAGGATAAAGGGGAGAGAGGGGCAGAGAGAGAGAGAGAGAGAGAGAGAGAGAGAGAGAGAGATGGGGTAGAGGGGAGATAGATACATATATATATATATAGAGAGAGAGAGAGAGGAGGAAGATAGACAGATAAAGAGAGAGGTGGAGGTCTTTTATAATTATGCAACTATTATCAGAGTCTGATTCCTTTCTGACACCAAAGTTTATGTGACATCTTTTAACCTGGCTCCTTCTTTCTTACTAAATTAGATCTCACTGAGTAGAACAAGCAAATAATGGAATGGTCTGTTTTTTTCTTATTGATAATGAGATAAATATTTTTTTTTTACAGGTTTTCCATATCTACGAAACATTTCTATCACAAATACATCTTAATGAAATTCCTGAAACATTTTATGTGAGTAGAATTAGAAAATACAGTTTTGCCGCCCTAAGTAGGTTGTTATACAACTCTCAAGAAAAGTATTTCAGCAATTAAATCTCTGGTTATATTAAAATTCATATAATTTTTGCTTTAGAAAATTAGCTGCAACATACACGTATAACCTTCATCTTTTTATACCCCCCCTCCTCCTCCTCATCATCATCATCATCATCATCATCATTTTTCTTCTTCCCCTACTTATTTCTAGGTGAGTTGTGAAGCCAGGGTTCTCAAGGACACCTTTCAGCAGATCCTGCCAGAGGCAAATGTCTCCATTTGATCCAGTTGGGTCCTCAAGCGGGACCAACCAAGCTCATTGATGTTATCCAACCATCTTGCTCAGAGACTATTCCTGGTTCTCCTACTGGTTGGTTTTGTTCATAAAATCTGTTCAGCGATTCTTTCTTTAGACATTCTGACCACATTTATTGGAGCTGCAATCTCTTGATTCAGAGAAGTAGCAACTCTACCTGTAACAACTCACTGATCTCCGAGCTACTCACTCTATCAAATAATGTTACTCCAGAGATCCTTTGGAAGAATCCCATTTTGGCCATTTGTATTTGCAATCTTATTCTTTCAGTCATTACCCAAGATTCATGACCATAGGTAAGGGTTGGTACAAATACCAAATTGAAGATAGCGAGTTTGGCTTTTACACCTAACTCCCTTCTAATGATTACTGAATCCTGAAGCTGACACATTACTGCACCAGCTCCTGTAATTCTTGCACTTAATTCAGCCTTCTGCCTTCCATCAGTCATGAAAACAGCCCAGAGATATTTGAACTTCTCCATCTGCTTCAGTGGAACTCCATTCACAAGAAGAGTACACTGCACAGACTTGCTTCAGAGGATTATTGTCTCGGTCTTGGCAGCATTGATTTTAATTTCTACCATGCTACAGCCACATTGGCTATAATCATTTAAAATAACTTTAAGGTCTATTTATTCTAGTGAGAACTATATTACACAGTTCCTAAGTTACACTTGTTTGATCAAGGAATTTATAGTGTGTTAGATAGAACTAAAACAGTAATTTAATTGTATTAGAACTTAAACAATAATTTGATTGAATCTTGTTACTAAAACAATTATTTTATAGTGGAATCAATTAACCATTAAAACATAACACTATATCCTCCTTTGTTTTATTATTTCATAATAATAATAATAAAAAGTATTCTTAGATAATTGACCAAGTTGTATATCTATGACAAAAGATTTTGACTCCTAAAAACTTATAATATTGCTAAATACTAATTTTAAAAAAATTGATAATAATCTATGTATGTTTTAAATGGCTATATTAGCTATTATGAATTAATATAATATGTTAAAAAATATTTTTATTGATAATAAAAATAATGTTCAAGATTTTTGTCTTCTATTTGTTAGTGAGAAGAAGGCAGTACCTCTGGCCTGTTCATATCTTAGAATAAAGTTATGAATGGTGGGGTGATAAATTTGAATCTCTGGGTAAGAGGTAGGTGTCTCATCTGGGACATCACAGTCAGTGACTCTTTTGCTCTCTTTCACATCATGGATGCCATGGTAAATGTTGCAGGGAGGGGGGCGTCACTACTTCTGTTGTCGAATGGAATAAAATTCGGAAATATCTGGATAAACAAAGAAAGAGGAGGCCAACAAAGCTGATTCCCAAGGAGATTCAACATGACATATTCTGTGATAAAGCTGATTCTTTGAATTACAGACACAGTTCATCAGATGGACTTCCAAACAGTTTCTATTTCCTCAGTTTCACTCAGAAGGTTTAAGTTGATCAGAAGTTATGGTAAATGATACTTGCCTAATATGTTAAATGCTGGGATTGAACTTAACTGAGAATTTATCATTACAAAGCAAGCTTCTTAACTATTTTGCCTTACTGCATCTACATTTACATTTATACATCTCACTCACACACACACATGCATGCATACATACATACACACATATATACATACACACACACATACACCTGGCTTGTTAAAACTGTCTTATTAAAAATAACTACATGTTTCTAATTTTATAAAAGTAGGTTAGTAGATAAAAATGATATTGTGTTAAATGTTATTTCAACAAAATAAATATATTTCTATTTTCAACCAATCTACAACAATGAAAGATAATAGTTTAATATTCAGTAATTTGAATAGATTTCATATTTATACACGCAAACATATGTACATTAATACAAACACTTGTGCAAACATATATAATCTAAATATATGTATGTACATATATATGTGTGTGTGCATGTGTGTGATGACATATATATATGTGTGTGTGTGAGAGAGATGACATATATGTATATATAGATGTGATGACATATGTATATATATATAAACATGTATATTATTTTATTCATTTTTCATCCTTATGGGGTCGATAAAATAAAGTACCAGTAATGCACTGGATATTTGCTGGCCTTGTGCCAAAAGTAGAAACAATTATATATATATATGTGTGTGTGTGCATATATATATATTATAAGGTTGAGCAATGAAAACAAATAAGACAAGATTTAGTATTTATATAATCCATAGCTTTCAGTCACAAACTTTAGACCATATCGGGGCTCCGCTTTTAAAAGGATTTATGTAGTCTGGTTCTTATTTCATCCATTTTGTAAAATATAAAATGCAAAATGGGTATTAGTATAAAGGAAGATAACTCGGCCGGACACAGAATATTTCAACTTAATGCAACATGGAATTTTAACCCTTTCATTATTATGATAAATATTATATTGGGATTAGTTAACGTAGAATTTCGAAAGGTATAGTAAAATTAACAAGTATTTCATTATCAAGATGTTATTTGTAACGTAACTTAAGAAAAAGTTATTATATCAAATTATGTTGGTGGTTTTATTTAATAGAATAAGGTTCAGTTTTGGATGGGTTGTAATCAAAAGGGTTAATAGTTGCATTGAAGATTTACAATGGTTGAACAGATAATCCATTTTTTTTTTTTTTTAATTGTTAGTGTGTATCCCAACATCAGTGGAACTATGGTAAAGATTTCCTACACTGGCATGATTGGACAAGACATTTTCAAGGTGGGATGACCTCACCTCTACTTCATTTCGTATAGTACTGATGACCTCTATTTAAACGTAATCTCCGAGATGAATTTTTTGTTCTTTTTTTTAAGTAGGATATAAATAAAAGTTTAAATTACATTGCAAAAATGTGCACACACACACACACACACACATACTTATTAAATTTACTCACCCCAAACAAGGCAGTAAAACACCAAAATGCAAGGGGTTACTGAGAAAGTTAAATGACAGGCAGGAACTTCAACTGTAAATGGGTGAGACCTAGCTGCCACACACACTAGGCTTCTTTAGTTTATATCTATACAATTCATTCAACCCTAAACTGTAATAGAAAACACTTGTTAAAGGTGCTGCACAATAAGAACAGACTCAAAACAGTTGTTGTAAACCACACAGCCATCCCTGTGCCAATCAAGGACTGAAATTAGCCAACAGACTAAGGTTATAAGGACATTAATTTTGCTCTATGAGGTTTGACCAATTATTCAAAAGCAATAAATCTGACAACAGAAATCAAGAAAATAAAGATTAATTGTACACTAGGTATTGGTTTATAAAGCCCAGGTGTTTCTATATAAACTATGGTAGATGTCATCATCTGATCAACTTTGCAAACTTGCAATCATTTAGTAATCCAGCTAGTTTAGCAACTATTTATTTAATTTTTATAACAAAAGCTAACATTGTTTTCAAGCCTGCATGTTTAAACGTGATGCTAGACCATTTTGTCATCTATAAGAATGTTATTGTTCCCAAGACAACACATAAATCAACGTTAATTGTAAATAGCTCATTAAAGATCTGTCACAAATTAATCGGTCAAGTTGGAAGTAAGTTTTATTTATAACAAACCTTTATTGTTATTGCAGGATATTTTCAAGTTAACTCTGATCAAGCAGACTTTTGCCAGATGTGGCTCCTATTATCATCCAACTCATTAACTCTTAATGTCCTGTATTGCATGAAATCAAATTAGTAAGGCATCCTTGAACAGTACAAAACAGCACTATGACTGCAACACATTAAAGAAATTAAACTCTTTACTTTATTATTGCAAATTTTCACAACAATGATACTATAAACATTTGAATTAACACATGTTTTTAGATATTTTCTGCAACAAGGGTATAGGTAAGATGTGGTTCAGTTTTACTTTACAACCATTTGATCCAGGATCAAAACCAATGTTCAACACTTAGACAAGTGTTTTCTACCATAACCTTGGCTTGAGCAATATCTTGCTACTGAAATTTGGGAGAGTGGAAATTGTATGGAAGCCTAGTGTTTATCAACTGTAATAAAATGCCATTTGTGTGTATATATATATATATATGGCAATGAATTTGTTTTACAAGGTTTTTTATATGAAATCGTGTGTTGAAACAAATATTGTTATATTTGGGGAGGTTCATATTGTGATATTTCCAGAAATAATAATAAAACACTCAGTTTGGTTTGGTTTGGATTGGTTTTCGCTTCTGTATATTTTATATCCCTATAGTTAATTTAGCTGGCAATTGATTGACCAACGGTTAAAAATAGATATAAATATATATATAGTCTATCAAAGTTCTTTCATTACACACCTATGACACCATCAGTGGTACTATTAGGTTTCCTCCTGTAATGTCTATTTATTTATTCTTGTCTGCGTGTTTGTTGTTATTGTACCTGTGTATATTTATTTATATTAGGTCAGTATTGTGTATGGTTGTTGTTATTCCATTCATTTTTTCTGTTCAACTTTGGTTTTCTTAGTTCTATTTTAGTTGCCTCTCTGATTTGTCAACCTGTTGAGTCATTACTATGTTGTCTATATTGCCATCATGTCTTAGTCTGGCATGTTCATATAGTACCGAACCGTCTTTTTGTCCTTTTAGTTCACCCCAGTGTTGATCTACTTTCTCCCCTATGCTTTGAGCTGTCTACCCTCTGTACATCTTATGCTATAGACTACATTTCTAGTTTTACAATTTATTTGTGGAATACTTCTATATATAACGCATTTCCTATTAGTACAGTGGGTTTTTTCTGTTATTTTAATCCAGCCTCACTTTCATTTGTAATAGATTTTAATTTCATATCTTATATCCATAAAATAGATGTTTCATCTGATGAACAAACAGACGTCTCTACTAGAATTGTCTAAAGGCGTGAAACCTTGGGTAATGAAATAATTATATTGTGTTGTTACATTATATATATACATATGATGATGATATATATATATATATATATATATATGCATATTTCTAGCAGGCTGGGAGACAACCATATGGGATTCTCAGCATTGTCAGCAATGCTCGTTTCGCAGCCAGCATCTCCATGGATTTGAACGCTGGTTTACATACACACACTCATTTATATTATCATATTCATCACCATTCTACCTCAATTTTTCCCTGCTAGCATGGGTTAGACGGGTTGTCCTATTGTGGGCAATGCTAGGTCAGGTAACTATGTCTTGCACATACAGAACTCATTTTGGCTTGGTTTCTACAGATGGATGCCCTTCCTAACACCAACCTCATTTAGTGAGTACTGGGTGCTTTTTGTCGTGTCACCAACAACCATTTACAGTGGACTGGGTGTTTTTTGTTGTGTCACCAACACGAACACTTTACAGTGAGGACTGGGTGCTTTTTGTTGTGACACCAATACGACCACTTTACAGTGTGGACTGTGTGCTTTTTGTTGTGACACCTACACAACCACTTTACAGTGAAGACTGGGTGCTTTTTTGTTGTGACACCAATACAACCACTTTACAGTGTGGACTGGGTGCTTTTTGTCGTGACACCTACACATTGAAAAAAAATGCCAAATTACAAAACACAGACATCAAATTTTATTTATAAATGATAAAAGTGACAGCTGAAAGTCTGAGTAAAGATTTGGATTGATTGATTATAAAGAAGAGGGGAAAGAAAAAGCCGAAACAATTTGTTAAAGTGTTTGGTAGAAGGAGAGTGAGGGGGAGGAGAGAGAGGGGAAGGGAGAGAGAAAGAGTAAGAGTTGTGATAAGTTGTAAAATTAATTATCATAAATTCTTTGTAATGATGTGATGATGGTGGTGGTTGTGGTGGTAGTAGAGATGTTATTTTAGTTGCTGTTGCTGCCACTGGAATCTGAATTATTAAAGCTGACTCACTCTATAGATTAAAGAAAGAAATACAGAGCAATTAGAACATTGCTAAAGATCAACACACTGCAGGAAGGTAACAAATAAACAAAAGGAAATCTTTTAAAAGATTTGGGAAAGAGTGGGGAATGGAAGAAAATAAAATATTATGGAGGAGAGGGGGGTGGGCACATTTGGACTTATAATAAACTTGAACAATATTTTTTCTCATTTCTTTCCTGTTTTTCCATAACCCATGCACCCTCCACCAAAATGTTGTTTTATTTTTTAAGGAGAAAGACGAAAAAAATGTTCGAGAGAGAGAGTATGTATCTTGATCTTGCTGCCTTTTAGGATGCAGGATGGAGCTGATTCTGGTGCAGGTTCTGGTAAATACTGATGCTATTATGAATGTTGGGCAACAAAGCAGAAACTACACAGAAGAAACTATGTCCAGTGTGGAAACAGTCAATAAACAAGTATATTTCTAGTTATGTAGACATCTCATTTTTTTTCGTTTCACAATGTAATTCCAGTCAAAACTAAACAGCCTTTTGTTAATTCAGAAATGTTAATGCCAAAGTAGATGTCATATGATGTAACACATTGAAGATATTGCGGGATTGTTTGTGTGCGTGTGTGTATGTGTGTGTTCTCTCAATATTTTTGTTGCTTTTGTTGTTGTTTTTTTTAAATTTGTATTTTAAATCCTTCCACCAAAAGCTTCTGACCTGTGCACAGAAGTAAGCTTCAAAAGACTATCTCTCAATGAAAGAGGCAGGATCTTAACAGTAGTTTATTTACACCAACACACCTCCCGACCCTGCGGGCATGACCTCCTCTCTGTGTGCAATGTCCAGTTGACAGAATCTAAAAACCTGAGTTCCACGAGTCTGAGCCATTCACAAGATCATAACATGTAATCAAGTTCATAGCGAATGTATTGGTTTTTGACATCATTAGGTATTCGAGGATATGCTGGAATCATGCCATCTTGGGCACCAATATATACAGTGTTGTATACTTTCCAGTAGACATCTCGCACTTTCCGTGCTGGATGGAAGAGTCCCTAGAAAAATAGAAGAAATATTTTAATGACTATAATTTTGAAAATAACAGAATTTGTAGAGATTTAGTTATGTAGCTAACTTTCTCACTATAAGGCTGGTGTTTGGAATAAAGTTTCTTACTAAAAATTATGATTGATATATATATATATAAACCCTTTCCTTACCATATTTCTTATGAAAAACACTGCCAATATTTTTCAAATAATTTTGAAAATAAGAATTTGGAGAGATTTAGTAATATAACCAAATTTCTTAACGCTTTATTTGTTCAAATCGGCCAAATCATGCCGAAATTATTTCCCCTTTATCCGTCCAAATCCCACCACAGACACCCACACTAAGATATTGTTCTAAAAATAAACAATAACGTCCTCAAAATCTCATCAATTCAAGATTACTACGAGATACCACAAGATACAACACTTAATATAGTGAATCTTGAAACAACAAAGTTATTAATTTATTCCCAAGGCAAGGAATTAATCAGATATCCATATATTACCTGTAGAGCATACTGGAGAATTCTCGCTGATCCCAAACCAACTCGAAGTCCTTCAATGGCTCCCATAAATGCCTGTACAACATGAGGTGATGTTTCAAAAATATTTGGCCAGACATAGTTCATTAAATGATTTAGAGCATCTTCACAGCCGAAACCATAAACTCCAAGAGACAAATGTTGAATAGCAGCCATTGCTGTTTGACGATGAACAAGATCTCTGAAAAAATAAAACAGCTATTTTAGTAATATGATATCTAAACATTTTTTTCTAGCTGTTGAAACAGCAGGAGCTCAGCTATCGGGGTCCCAAATTTTTCATATTACCCACTCAACTACCCTAAGTATCCAATACTCTGGTCTAACTGGTTTTTACTGCCTCCATTCTGATATATTTTCTATAATTTTAGACAAGAACAACACAAAAACAAGTTTTTTTAAGCCATTTTTTTCTGCTAAAACAGGGATCAGCTTTACAGGCCCCATAAGCTTTTTCAGTTTACCCTATCATTAGCATTCCCACTGACTTTCGTTTTCTCCAACATCATTTTAATGGTTTTAGACTGTAGATGTATTCCTTGTTCAACAACCTTTCAATGTGACAACATTCTATGATTCTTTCCTCTAGGCTCCTGAGAATAAGTGTGCTTTGGTCACATTAAACACACTTTTCCTATAAATGACTGCAAGATCTTGGTAGTTGTCCTCTTCAGTCAGTAGTACAACTATCTTAACTCCTGTATCCTCTACCAGATAAAACCACATTAGCAAGACATTCTTGAAAAATATAAAACAGCACTATGACTGTGTCACATACAAATTAAAGTCTTTACTCTAATACTGCAAATTATCTGTCCACTAGTAAAAATACTATACTATAAATATTTGAATTAACAAATTGGTATTTAGATATTTTCAGCTAAATCATTATAGGTGGTTATGAGTTAAGCCAACAGCCACAAGGTGAAAGAATGTGCTGCATCATCATCATTGTTTTTCCGTTGACTTTTCCATGCTGAGATAGATTGAACTTTCTGAGGCAATGTTTTACAGCCAGATGTCCTACCTGACACCAACCCTTTTAATTGTTTCTTACAACATGCAGGGATATGGTGTACTAGATACACATAGCTATAATAATATAATAAATAAATATGTAAAAACTTACCTGTCCATCAAAGCATCTTCGAGTAATGATGTGACAGCATATATGTAATCTTTTGCCATTTCACCTATGTACTGGAACATGAAGGATAATGACTTGAGTACACCAATTTGGACATTCAACTCAGGAACTCTGTATTCATTCATCAGTGCAGGGAGGACAGTGAAAGGGGAGCAGGTTTCAGCTACAATAGCAATAGCTACAGTGGTACACACACGATTCTGTCGTTCTTGGACTTTAAGATTGTTCAAGAGTGTAGCTAATACATCATGAGGGCTATAACAAAAAAAAAAAAAAAGGAAATATTAATAATAAATAAAATTTGTTATCAACACTAATAATGGTTTTATCATTACTTCTTAGATTAGTTAACTCTTTAGATTTCTAATGAAAGTTGTTACCTTGACATTTGTTTGAATGAAAAGAATTAAAGACACTTTTCCTTAACTATGATTACTGACAGTTTTTATACATGTTCTTTCTACGAATGAAGTAAGAAAAAAAATCAGAAACAAGAAGTAGTTAACCATTTTGATACCAACCTACCCATTTAAAAAATGTTCTACTTGAATTAAAATCTTCCATATAACATCTAACGCTTTTGATTCCAAACCACCTGAAATCGCTCTAGGGCTTTATTTTTTTACAGTATTTAACTCACACTTTAAGTTGAAAATTTTATCTAAGATGTTATTTTGTAATTGATATAACTTTCTTTTTATTATGTTCAAATGCTATAATCCTAAAATGCTCTTCAGTCACAAAGATATTAAAGAAAAAAGTATGACCTACCCAATAGCCTTTGCAATATACCCAAATGTGTTCACTGTGGCTCTGCGAATTGTTTTTTTATGGGCTTTTAAGAGTTCAAGAAGTTCAAAACAGATCCTCATCCATTCTCTTGCTGATACAAATTCTGCTCCTCGATCAGCAATTCGTCCAACTAAATCTATGCAGTTTTCTTGTACTTTCTCTTGTCTGGAAAGAAAACAACAAAAATGAATCATCATCATCATCATCATCATCAGCGTTTAACGTCCGTGTTCCACGCTTGCATGGGTTTGGACGGGGGTAGTCCCACTTGAGGCAAGAGTGATTGTCTTGCTCGCATAGGACTGTCTGGCAGGTTTTCTACAGTTGGATGCCCTTCCTAACACCAACCACATTTACAGTGTGGGTCTGGGAGGTTTTTACCGTGTTGCCTACACGGCCACATTACAGCGTGGACTGTGTGTTTTTTGTCGTGACACCTACACGATCTCATTTGTTTCGGCCTCGATGGCGCGGCACCAACATAACTTTACATAGAACGGGGTGGTGTGGATCGGGTGGGGGTGGTGGGACGGGGTGTATTTGTTAGAGATGCCTACTGGCTGGAGTAGGTTTTACTATATATTTAGGTAAGGCGGGTCTTCTCTGTTACTGAGTACCGCCAAAGGTCTCGGTCCAGTGACATTGTCTTGGAGAGGTGTAAGTGTGTGATGTCGGAGTTTATCAGCTCGTCCCAGGTTTTTCTAGGTCTGCCTATTCCGTGACTACCGTCTATCTTTATTGCCCTGCACTTTGTTATACAGCTATCGACTTTCATGCGCATCACGTGTCCATACCAACGTAGCCTTCTCTCGAGTAAACAACATCTGATCCCTCTTATCTCTAATTTATTCCTTAGTTCGTTTATGCTTTGCCGTTCACGTATATTACTGTTACACATCCAGCGGAGCATGCAAGCTTCGTTCCTCTCTAGTCTGCGTATATCCTCTGCACACAATGCCCAGGTCTCACTGCCATGCAGCATTGCTGTTCGTATGCAGGCATCGTACAACCTGCCTTTCATTTTTAGTGAGAACCCTTTAGCAGCTAATAGTGGTATAAGCTCTCTGAACTTTTTCCAACCAGTTCTGACTCTAGCTACAGTACTTTCAGAGCACCCTCCCCCACTGCTGATTTTATCGCCCAGGTAACGGAAGCTGTCCACTATTTCTATAGAACCCTCTGCGCAATTGAAAGAGCTAGTAGTTTGTGGGCACTTGCTGCTACTTATTGCACCAGAGCACCGGCCACATGTAAAATCTATGTTCTTAGTTAGCCTACCTGTGATCCCACTACATCTTTTATGCACCCATACTTTGCATTTAGGACATAAAATGGAGTTTCTACCTACGCCTTTCCTACACACCGAGCACGACCATTTCCCAGAAGGGACCGCCGCCTTGTTTTCTTTCCTACAAACTAGTACTTTGGTCTTAGCCAGGTTAATTTTAAGTCCTTTTGACTCTAGGCCGTGCTTCCATGTTTGGAATTTCTTCTCTAGCTCGGCCATTGATTCCGCTATGAGTGTCAGGTCGTCTGCGTATAGGAGTTCCCATGGGCAGCCTGTCTTGAACTCCTCTGTTATGGCCTGAAGGGCGATAATAAATAGTAGTGGACTGAGAACAGAGCCCTGATGGACGCCGACTTTTACGCTAAACTCTTCACTATATTCGTTGTTAATTCTAACCTTGCTGACTGTTTCTTTATACATGGCTTGTATAGCCCTCACAAGCCATTCGTCAACGCCTAGTTTTCTAAGAGCCCACCAGATAATGGAGCGGGGGACTCTGTCGAAGGCTTTCTCCAAGTCGACAAAAGCTAAGTAGAGGGGTTTACCTTTAGCTAGGTACTTCTCTTGTAGTTGTCGTACTATGAAAAGAGCGTCTGTGGTACTTTTGCCTGACACAAACCCGAACTGCATTTCATCTAGGTCAATTCTCTCTCTGATTAGTTGCGCTATTACTCTTTCCGTGACCTTCATGACCTGGTCGATTAATTTAATGCCTCTATAGTTACTCCTATCTAGGGCGTCTCCTTTACCCTTATAACAGTTAACGATGATGCTGCTATGCCAGTCCTTCGGAACAACCCCGTTTTGTACGACTTGGTTAACTATGCGGGTGACCATGGTGTGTCCCACCGTGCCAGATGCCTTCAGCATCTCAGCAACTATTTCCGAAGGCCCAGCCGCCTTACCAGTCTTCATATCCTTGATTGCCTTACTTATTATACTCCCCTCGACTAACACTGCTGGTCCCTCTATTGGGTCGATATGGGGGAGACTGCCTTTCTCCCAATTATTCTCCTCATTTAGAAGCCTTTCATAGTGACACTTCCAAGCTACCTTCTTATCAGCGTCGGTGATGGCAAGTGTGCCATCGTCGTTTAGTACACACTTCTCCCCGACAATATCACGGTTCTCCTTGACGCATTGCCTAGCAATCCTGAACACCTCACGTTTTTGGTCATCGCGTTGTAGAACATGCTTGAACTTTCTTTCCTCAGCTTCCCTTCTTGCTAAGTACACTTGTCTCCTAGCTTCCCTCCTGGCCACTTGATAGTCCTCTCTACTTCCCCCATCCCGCCATACTTTCCAAGCCTGCTTTTTGGCCTTAATTGACCCCTCCACCTTACTGTTCCACCACCATGTTACTCTCCTCCTGCCTACAGGCCTGCTCCAGCCACAGACCTCGTCTGTCGCCAACAGCAGGTTTGCTTTCAGAAATTCCCACTCTCCCTCTATATTGTCCGACTCTAAATGTTCTTCCTTACTGTCGAAAGCATCAAGTAATATGCTTTGAAATTTATTCCTGGCTGTGGGGTCCTTTAACTTCCATATTTTCCTCCTGAGGATAGTCCTCTTCTGTTGTCGAGTACGTCTCGTCCTGACTATGAGGTCGCTAATTATCAGTCTATGTTGGGAGGTGCATTCTTCATGGGGGAGGGATTTAGTGTTAACAACAGACACTCTGTCACGTCTTCTGGTAAGGATATAATCTACCTGGCTTGTGTGTTCCCCGGATCTATAGGTGATCAGGTGATTGTCACGTTTTTTGAAGTTAGTGTTACAGATAGTTAGGTTATTTGCATCACAGAATTCCAGGATTCTGGAGCCTTCCTCATTTCTAGTACCAAACCCATAGCCTCCATGGATTTCGTCGTAGCCGTCACAATGTTGTCCAACGTGACCATTTAGGTCGCCTGCGATAATTATATAGTCACTGTCGGATATTTGGGAGGTAGTTAGCATCAGTGTCTCATAGAATCTGTCTTTTATAGTGCCGGGCAGTCCGGATTGGGGTGCGTACGCAGATATTACTGTCACCGTAGTTCTATTGAGGACAAGTCGTATTTTAATTATTCTGTCGTTCACTCTATTTACGTCTATTATCTTATCTGCCCACTTTTCTGCTACCATGATTCCTACTCCACCCAGCCCATCGTCGTTTCCCACCCAGAAAAGCTTATAACAACGTTTTTTACCCTCAATGAACCTAGCAGACCCACCCCTCCACCTGGTCTCTTGAATACAACAAACATCGACCTCCTTACGTTCAAGCATTTCTACAACCTCGTTAGCGCGACCCTTTAGGGTGCCTACATTTATGGTACCAACTCTGAAGTTTTGGATTGCGTTTGGGGGTTGGGGGCGGTGAGGGGCGGGGGGCGATGGGGTTATGTTAGCCGTCCGCGGTCGAAACAATGAGGAGTGCTCGCATTCTCGTCCAAGGGGTGAATTTGTCTTTATCTTTGGCATTGTCGCTGAGCGTCCAGATTTTTCTCTCTCACCTCCACTCTCCAGGATTCCGCAGTCCATCCATCCATCCATCATATATCGTATATCGAAAGGCAACCAGGCAAGCGATAGTATAGGCCTCTGGTTTCTGATTGGTCCGCGTACTAATACTGGTGATACGTGGGGGCTGTTTTATGATTGGTCCACGTAATAGCAATGGTGGTGTGTGGGGGTGGGAGGGAGGGGTGTTGGGTAGCTAGCAAGAAGGTAATGATTGAGATGGGTCTATGCATTTAACAAGCGATTAACAAAAATACAAAATTTGTTCAGTTAAATACGTCCAAAAACCTAAACGTATTTAGCACTTAATAGGAACAGAAAATGTAGTTTGTTTTAGCGATAGAATGGCTATTTGGACTTGAAATACGAAATGTGAATTGTTTTGAGAATACGCTAGGAGAGAGAGAGAGAGAGAGATGAAATCTGTACATTACGTTTACATGATTTTCGTTCGGACAGCAGGCAAAGAAATGAAATTTGGCGAAGTGAATTCCTATCATATATTTATAGGGAGAGAGAGAGAGAGAGAGAGAGAGAGAGAGAGAGAGAGTGCGAGGGTAGGGGGCCACATGATGGCTGTGGGTGTTAGGCGTTTGACCGCCCCGTGCCTTCGAAGAAGGAAGAAGGAAAGGATTTTGCTTTTTTTGTTTTTTGAAGATACGCTAGAATTAGGGATTGGGGTTTGAAAATACGTTAGGAATTAAGGTTTGAAAATAGCTAGCAAGAAGGTAATGATTGAGATGAAATACGTTAGGAATTAAGGTTTGAAAATAGCTAGCAAGAAGGTAATGATTGAGATGGGTCTATGCATTTAACAAGCGATTAACAAAAATACAAAATTTGTTCAGTTAAATACGTCCAAAAACCTAAACGTATTTAGCACTTAATAGGAACAGAAAATGTAGTTTGTTTTAGCGATAGAATGGCTATTTGGACTTGAAATACGAAATGTGAATTGTTTTGAGAATACGCTAGGAGAGAGAGAGAGAGAGAGATGAAATCTGTACATTACGTTTACATGATTTTCGTTCGGACAGCAGGCAAAGAAATGAAATTTGGCGAAGTGAATTCCTATCATATATTTATAGGGAGAGAGAGAGAGAGAGAGAGAGAGAGAGAGAGAGAGTGCGAGGGTAGGGGGCCACATGATGGCTGTGGGTGTTAGGCGTTTGACCGCCCCGTGCCTTCGAAGAAGGAAGAAGGAAAGGATTTTGCTTTTTTTGTTTTTTGAAGATACGCTAGAATTAGGGATTGGGGTTTGAAAATACGTTAGGAATTAAGGTTTGAAAATAGCTAGCAAGAAGGTAATGATTGAGATGAAATACGTTAGGAATTAAGGTTTGAAAATAGCTAGCAAGAAGGTAATGATTGAGATGGGTCTATGCATTTAACAAGCGATTAACAAAAATACAAAATTTGTTCAGTTAAATACGTCCAAAAACCTAAACGTATTTAGCACTTAATAGGAACAGAAAATGTAGTTTGTTTTAGCGATAGAATGGCTATTTGGACTTGAAATACGAAATGTGAATTGTTTTGAGAATACGCTAGGAGAGAGAGAGAGAGAGAGATGAAATCTGTACATTACGTTTACATGATTTTCGTTCGGACAGCAGGCAAAGAAATGAAATTTGGCGAAGTGAATTCCTATCATATATTTATAGGGAGAGAGAGAGAGAGAGAGAGAGTGCGAGGGTAGGGGGCCACATGATGGCTGTGGGTGTTAGGCGTTTGACCGCCCCGTGCCTTCGAAGAAGGAAGAAGGAAAGGATTTTGCTTTTTTTGTTTTTTGAAGATACGCTAGAATTAGGGATTGGGGTTTGAAAATACGTTAGGAATTAAGGTTTGAAAATAGCTAGCAAGAAGGTAATGATTGAGATGAAATACGTTAGGAATTAAGGTTTGAAAATAGCTAGCAAGAAGGTAATGATTGAGATGGGTCTATGCATTTAACAAGCGATTAACAAAAATACAAAATTTGTTCAGTTAAATACGTCCAAAAACCTAAACGTATTTAGCACTTAATAGGAACAGAAAATGTAGTTTGTTTTAGCGATAGAATGGCTATTTGGACTTGAAATACGAAATGTGAATTGTTTTGAGAATACGCTAGGAGAGAGAGAGAGAGAGAGATGAAATCTGTACATTACGTTTACATGATTTTCGTTCGGACAGCAGGCAAAGAAATGAAATTTGGCGAAGTGAATTCCTATCATATATTTATAGGGAGAGAGAGAGAGAGAGAGAGAGAGAGAGAGAGAGAGAGTGCGAGGGTAGGGGGCCACATGATGGCTGTGGGTGTTAGGCGTTTGACCGCCCCGTGCCTTCGAAGAAGGAAGAAGGAAAGGATTTTGCTTTTTTTGTTTTTTGAAGATACGCTAGAATTAGGGATTGGGGTTTGAAAATACGTTAGGAATTAAGGTTTGAAAATAGCTAGCAAGAAGGTAATGATTGAGATGAAATACGTTAGGAATTAAGGTTTGAAAATAGCTAGCAAGAAGGTAATGATTGAGATGGGTCTATGCATTTAACAAGCGATTAACAAAAATACAAAATTTGTTCAGTTAAATACGTCCAAAAACCTAAACGTATTTAGCACTTAATAGGAACAGAAAATGTAGTTTGTTTTAGCGATAGAATGGCTATTTGGACTTGAAATACGAAATGTGAATTGTTTTGAGAATACGCTAGGAGAGAGAGAGAGAGAGAGATGAAATCTGTACATTACGTTTACATGATTTTCGTTCGGACAGCAGGCAAAGAAATGAAATTTGGCGAAGTGAATTCCTATCATATATTTATAGGGAGAGAGAGAGAGAGAGAGAGAGAGAGAGAGAGAGAGAGAGAGTGCGAGGGTAGGGGGCCACATGATGGCTGTGGGTGTTAGGCGTTTGACCGCCCCGTGCCTTCGAAGAAGGAAGAAGGAAAGGATTTTGCTTTTTTTGTTTTTTGAAGATACGCTAGAATTAGGGATTGGGGTTTGAAAATACGTTAGGAATTAAGGTTTGAAAATAGCTAGCAAGAAGGTAATGATTGAGATGAAATACGTTAGGAATTAAGGTTTGAAAATAGCTAGCAAGAAGGTAATGATTGAGATGGGTCTATGCATTTAACAAGCGATTAACAAAAATACAAAAATACAAAATCAATGAATAAAAAGCTTTAAAAAATGATTAGTTCAAATAGACGAGCCTAGGTCGACTTTGCCTATCATCCATCTTCTAGGTTAATAAAATAAAGTACCAATTCAGGTGAGGTGGCCTGGCAGAATTGTTAGAGTGTTGGACAAGATACCTTATAACATGTTCTATCTATTCTGTTTCACTGAAGTTGTTCTTGGTGATTACAATGCTCATCAACCCCCACCCTAGCTCTAACACTCATTCCACGCTGATGTTTGTGCAGAAACCAAATTTTTTTAGCCATCTTCAACCTTTTATATCAACAAGTTTCATCCCTTACAAACATTCCTGATTGACATACAAACACTCGTAATCTCTGTCTCACCTCCAAACCAGACCATAACTGTAAAGATCATGGCCATAGACCCCTTCCTCTTGACCTAACTAATGAAAAGAGTGAATCATTACAAGTAATTTTAAACTAGATACTCTACTTAATTTTGACCACTAATATGCCATTTATTTTATTGCAGTTAGGAAGACTGAATCAAGCAGAGCAATAAGCTTTATCTTGTGCTCAATACACCAGCTTCATTTCACAATGATTTTCACCTTTAGCAATAACTAGAACATTAAAAGCACAAAGTAACTTACCTGTTCTTTAGAATAGGTGTAAGACGTGGGAGGAGATCTTTGATGGGAGGCGTCATCTTGGTCATTCCTATAACATTGACAATACCTTTCAGAGCTCCAAGGATACTACCTAACACTTCAGGGTATTCTTCTCCCAAGTACTCATATAATACAACACCCAAGTGACCCATCAATTTCTCCTACAAATCAAACACAAGAAAGAAATCATAAAAAATAGTCATTTAAAAATAACAATCAACATTCATTAAAATTCAAAATAAGGCTAAAGACAAAATATTTGTGCCAGATATGCCTTTGCTTGAACAATTGATTATATAGATGAGGACCAGGCATGGCCGTGTAGTTAAGAATATCGCCCCAAAACCATGTGATACCTCAGGCAGTTCAACGAAGAGGAGCGATATATACCATACTTAAAAATAAAGTAGTGGTTAGCATCAGGAAGGGCAACAAACCATAGAAAAACTGCTTCAAAAAGTCTTCTCTTCACCATGTCGGCATAGAAAAGCAGATGTGACATGATATTTTTGTCAGTTAAAATAAGTTACAGGTATTTCTTTGGAACACAGATGTGTTTTTGTTTTGGTTTGAATATAAAATAGTAAAACCCTGCATACAAATATATAAAATTTCATAATTATTGTATGCGACAAAGGCTCATGTAAATTTTGACATTTGTATGTATTGATAGAACAAAATATTTCAATTAAAAATAAATAACACTGCCAGTTCATTTGCAAAACTTAAAAAAAAAAAAAAGAAAATAGAAATAAACTATATCTACCTCTTGACAAGTTTTCATAACAACTGCAATTCTTGATATTAAATCTGCTGCTTGCTGCCTGACTTTGGCAGATTTATTGTTAAGACGCCATAATATAGTACCACAGATCTGGGGCAAATATGGTTTTACTCTTTTACCGAGGGCATTCACAACAGTTCCGAAGCCATTCAACATGACCACATCCTAGAAATTGTATACAAATAAAATAAGCAATAGATTAGATTATTTCATAAGAGAAACTCTTAACCGTTTCATTACCATATTTCTAATGAAATATATACTATGTATTTCAATTAATTTTGATATTAACCAGAAATTTGGAGGAATTTAATAAAATAAGTTTTTCATTTTGCCAACATTTTTCTCCACAAAATTGAATTTTATTTGTTAAACAATTATAATTAAGCTGATATAATATAAATATTGATTTCTAAATTAGGCATAAAGACAACACATTTTTGAGGAAGGGTAAAGTTAATTAAATGAACCCCAGTACTTGACTGGTACTTAATTTTATCAACTCTGGCAGGATAAAAGTCAAAGTTGACCTCAGCGAGATTTGAACTTAAAATGTAAGAAGCTAGAACAAATACCACAATGATGTTTTATCTGACAGTCTACCAATCCACCTCCCTCTTATAATATAAATATTGCAAGAAAAAACAAAAACAAAAACATTACCTCTGTTGTTTGTTCCTGGAAGGCATATAATATGCCATCAATAAGTTGTTCCTCTAATCTAGAATCTATATCAGCAGCACCAAGGTTACCCATAACCTTCTCTATTGTTTCCATCACCATTTTCCTGTATTGTTCAGCTTCATCTTTCAGATCATCCACAATACGTACAATAATTTCGGCAGCTCCGACTTTGTTGGCAATTTCCACTGTTGTGTCTACCAACTAATAAAACATTCAAGTCAGTTAGTTATTATACATGTATAGCGTGTAGATGTGAAGTGTGTATTTGATGTGTAACGTGTGTGTGATGCATGACATGCAATTGAGAAGCAAGCAACTAGAATGATATAACAGTGTCTTCTTAGAAAATAAGTTTCAACTGGAAGCACTTCATTTACCTCATTAACACATTCAACCCTTTTGTTACCATATTTCTAATGCCTGGCATGATAAGAGGACTGTGACACTGCTGACTATAAATTCCAGTCCAGCCTAAACAAAAGACTTGGGGACACAGCATTGTGCCATGTCCAAGGGTAGTAAAAGACTACACGGGACTCATGAATGGAGTTGATTATGCAGACCAGTTGAGTGCCAGCTCAACTAGTCTGCATAATCCATAAACTTAGAGCAATTTTGCTATGTCATATAAAAAACTATCAATTCTCACTATTTGACTTTGTCAAAACAAAAGATGTCACATACCAAGGGAAGTAACCATATACGACCACAAGGAATACAGGGGGAAAATAAGTTAATAATGGTTTTGGAAGGATCCACTAAAATTATTGCTTCGTTATTAAGATAACAAAATGTTTTTATATCAAATGTTGCTGGAATGTTTTAATTTAAATAGGAACCCCTTTAAATGGACGGTTTTGCTTGATAGAAACAGAAGCAATTTTAGGCAGGTTGGTGTCAAAAGGATTAAAAGATTCATAATTCTAAAGAACTTATTTCCCCCTCAAACAATCACTTAGTAACTCGGTGTTTTATATTACAAGAAAATGTTGTGTCTGTAATATCAAACAATAGGAGGGAGTGTAAGTGTATAACACAATTATCAAAATAAAACATTATGAAGAAGCCTACCTGGCGATAATTCCTTCGGTCTAAAGCCATTCTCTGGTTCCAAAAGTGCTTAAAAAATGGTGGCAAAATTTCCTCTTTAATGTATTGGGGTTCCACACCGTCTGTAGCACAACACTGCTTCACTACCTAGAAATTTAAAATATAAAGATACAAACATCTAAATTAAGTAAAAATCAACAACAAAAATATTCATAGACAGTTATATGATGATCCTTTTATTCTATTACTGGCTTCAAATCAGACTGCTACCATGCTGGAGCACCACCTTGAAAGGTTTTTAATTGATCATAACAATCCCAGTACTTATTCTATCCATTTCTATTTGTGAAAATGCTAACTACAAGACAATCAAACATAAACACAGACACACATATTCATCATTACTGTATTATATTCATATTCCTTCATCACACAGCCATTCCTAATATCTACTTTGTTACCGACATAACAGCTTGAAAAAAAAACCCCATAAAATTCAGTTTAAGAAAATGAATAAGAAATTATTTTTTTAATTGGCTAATGAGGAGAAAGGGTAGTAGTACTCATGAACCACATGAGGGCCTCCAAGCCAGGTGAGAGAGAAGAAAGCATTCTCAAACTGCAGACCTCACCTGAACTCCACTAAAGGCACCCTAATGGTGGTGCTGTTTGTTAAATTGGATGATGGATTAAGTCTACAAACCAAGTAGACCACACCATGTGAGATGTTTTAGAATACAACACAAAGAGTTTACAAACCTTTAACACAATCTTTTTCATTTCTTCATCTGGAGACTGAAATTCTCGGATGAGGATCAACATCACTTCTCTGGTATAGTAGTTGGCATATTCAGCATCCATCAATGGAATAAGATAACCAATGGCTTTCAAAAAGGCAGCTAGACCCTGTGAATCAGACAACCAAAGATAACTTACTACGTGATTTTTATAAATAATATCAATAAAAAATTAATAAAAACACAGGAAGTAAATAAACTAATTCTTTCTCTTCTAAGTATCTTTACTAATGATATCTTCCAACTATTTGTCTCAGAGATGGAATAACACAACACATCTAGCTAGTTACAAATTCATAATTGCAAGTTGTTATATCAATAATAGCTTCCTTCTGAAATGTCTTCTTTTTTTGTCATTCAGACCCTATTCCAATATATACATTACAATCCCATCTGAAAGATTGAAAATAAAATAAAATTTAATCATGGAAAGAAGAGCAATGCCCATGACATCTCTATCACATACAAGCAAAGGTGGTACAGTTGCTGAATGTAATGGTTTATGAATTCTATTAATCCTTTTGATACCAAAACTGTATGTTTTAACGAGTTTATATTTATCTAAACACTTTCCATCATAATAAAGGTTCTTGTATAAAATTGTTTCAAACACCAACTTAATAAGAAAGTTAGTTATTCTACTAAATCCAGCCAAATTCTTGATTACTATGAAAATAATTTGAAAATGTTAAGAGCAAGCACAAAAAAGTAAGACAGATGATGTTTTAACATACCTTTCCTCTGTGTTGTCTGATACCTTTCCACAAGGGTTTGAGCACACTATCAAAGGACTCAATACCATAGGGTGTAGCAGCTTCAGCTAAAGCAGCTAAGGCTAAAGCTGTGATGGTTCTTACTTTCTGCTGTTCATCAATCAGACCTGTAAACAAAGAACAAAACAAAATAATGATCCAATCTTATCTTAAAGCACAAGCTAGTAATTTCATGAAAATAAGCAGATTTTAATTTATATTTTCATTTTTAAATTTAAATCTCTTCAACACAAAAAAGTATACTGCTTAAAACCCTTTTGATACCAAACCACCTAAAAATACCCCTGGTTTTATGATACAGACTTGTTTGTTTTAAAATGTTCATATTTAAATCTAAACCTTATGTAAAAAAATTTTGTTATGGAACAAAAATATTATAAAGAAAATATAACAAAAAGTTAACTCACCATGTTCAATAATTTCCACTAAACTTTTCAAATGAGGAAGAATAGCACAGCCCATAAGAATAGCAACTTGCTGGACGATTTTTATACCAGTATGTCTCGCCTGCCAGGATTTTTTGCTTTTGCAAACAGCCTTTAAGAATGGCAGAAGCGAGGGGATTCCAAGAGCAGATGCAACGACTGCAAATGCTCTGGCTGTGGTGTTACGTACATATTCGTCCATGTTGTCAATATCTGGTCTCATTGTGGAAATCATGGTAGCTAGACCTGCCGCCTGAAAAAATTCAATAGGAATAAAGTGAATGAGTCTTTAAAAAATCTTAAAACAAATATAAAAATCTCATATACCATCATTCACCCCGTTTTACCATGCTTGCTTGGGTAAGATGGTTCTTCTCCAGAATGAGCTTTCCTCCACTTGTTGCATTCCTTTGTCATCATTTCTGTGAGGTTCAATATTCCAAGATCAGCTCTTGCTAACTTCTGGCCCAGATTCATCCGTCTTGCTCTTCTGCAGCTTGATTCCACAGGGAACTATTGGCACTTTTTCATCAATATCCATGATTCCTCTTATGCCCAGTTTCTCTCTCAGCTCATCTGTACTTCGTCATTCATGCACACTAACATTACACAAACTATACATGGAGGCACATGGCTTAGTGGTTAGAGCATTGTCCTTGCAATCGAAAGGTTGTGAGTTCAATTCTCAGACCGGGTGATGTGTTGTTTCCTTGAGCAAGACACTTTATTTCACATTGCTCCAGTTTACTCAGCTGTAGAAATGAGATGATAGGGACTGGGGTCCATATCATTCCACTGCAAAGTGGTCGTGGAGGTGCCACGGCAAAAAAGCACCCAGCACTCACTGTAAATGAGGTTGGTGTTAGGAAGGGCATCCAGCTGTAGAAATCAAGCCAGAATCAGTTCCCGTCCCACCCTTGCAAGTAGGGAAAAGCGGACGTAAAATGATGATGATGATACAAATATTTTAAATAACAACAGCTTCAAAACAGAAAATAGTACTCAATACTAACCTTTGCCAAGTTGGATATAATTTCTCTACCTTCTACTCTGGCATAGTAGTCTTCATCAATCAATAAAGGTTCAATAACAACAAGAATTTTGTGCACATACGGTCGCACCAAATCATCTAATTTGTACAAGATACGATCAATAACTTTCACCAATAAATGTCGTTCTTGATCTTCAAGTGTGGGTGACATTAGCAAAGGTAAGATTTGGTTGAATAATGGACCGGCTCCAAAATCTCGTGCTTTATCAGTGATTTGTCTAAGAGCAGCCTAAAAAGAGGAAAATTACAGATAAATATATTTTTTTTAAATAAAAGACAATCTGTTTATTTTATTATGAAATTTTAAACATTATATCAAACCAAATACAATTTTAATGGATTAATAATATATTTTTGAAGAAAATTTCAGAGGATTTTCTCTGGTGAAATTTCTAGAACAATATTATATTTACTCTTCTTGTACTAGGATAGGGTTGAAAATCCAATCAAAGATTTTAGAAAATAATTTTTCGACATTAACAGAATGTCCTGAACTGCAATGGCAAGGCATTCTTGAAAACTATAAAACCATATAAAAATTTAGTCTTTAGTTTACTGCAAATTTTCACAACAATCTGTTCAGATACTATAAACATTTAAATTAACAAACCTATTTTCACATATCTTCTGCTAAATCATTACAGGATATTAAGAGTTAATCTTATAAACATCTTGTTACTTAGAGAATAATCTTGAAATTAAATTTGCCAAAATTGCAGTTTAAATTTTTTAAAGGAAAATATTATAATAATATTTTCAGCTTCAAGAAAACATATTTCTAAAAATATTAGAAACCAAATTGAGTATTTTGCCTTACCTTTCTCATTGGTGGGGTACCATTCTTAATTTTCAACAGCAATTTCATTATTTTTCTTTCTTTTTGCTCTTTAGGAGTGAGTGTTTCTTCATCCACATCAACCTGTAAGGGAAACAATAACAATTGAAAGAGGAGGAAGAAACTGTACAATTATTGTCTTTTACTTTTATCTTGAACCTGTAAATTATATGCTATATAAATATATATATACTTCGAAGTATTGGTTGACTTTTATATGAGATACATGTGTAAATGTTTTGGTAAAAAGTTTTTGACTAAAATAGAGGGTCGATATGTACATGGGATTGACTTTGGCATGAGTAGAGATATATATATGTTTTTTCTCCCCAATTTCCCCGTTCCTTCCTCTCATCACTCTTTACCTTCTATTTCTAACTATCTTCTGATGAAAGACAAGTATCCAAAACGTTAAGACTCTCTTCCTGCTATTCCAAGCGTTAACTAATATATTTCTTGCATGTACTGTGCTGTTATTTTTGTTATTTCTGTTTTCTTTTTACACACATTATATATATATAGACTGCGATGATATTGCTTTTTGCTGAACTCCTTTTGTAGAGTTTTCTTTCGGAATGTTTTTGACTGTTGTTTCATGTAAACAAACATTTGTCTCATTCTGACGTCACCAGCCCTGTTTTTCCACATGTGCATTTATTTTAATAATCACGCATGATGTTAAACTAGCCTGCTTTTAAATTCCCTTTTTGGCATATTACCAGTGAGACCTTGGTTACCATGTTGAGCTCTGCTGAGGAACGAAATCCAACCGTGACCATCTCCACTGAAAGTTTTCGTGAAATAGTCTTTTCAAGACTATACAGAGCATTTGAAGTTGTCCCAAATTGAAGGTTGAGTATTTTAGACTTTGTTTTATCATGAGTTAAGGCTCTATTGATTTTTCCCTGGATTTCTCTAAATTCTGTTGGATAAATCTATATATCCTGATTCTTTTTGAATTGAGTCTGAATTATTTTTCCCATATCTTATGTTAACTATTTTCCCATTTTGACGCTATAGTTGCATATATGTTATGGAATACTGTTAGCTTCTCGCTACAACAATTTCTATACTTTTCATTTATATAGCATATAATTTACCTTTATGAAACAAAATTCTTTTAATCTTATTTTCATTCATTAAAATATGAGAAGGTAATCAATCTTGTCTAAAATATGTAATTCTGCTTTCAAGGAAATACAGTTACTTATTCTTATATTATGAAAGACAATAGTAATTATTGTATATTAACAATTAACAAAAATGTTCTTACCAAGAGTTTGTCAAAATATTGCATGTCGTCTGGTTTCATCATTGGCAAGTTACCTTTAGGCTGCATGTCGACAATTGAAACCTTGTTGTCTGGTGTTTGCATTCGGAATCCCATTGGGGTTCCTGCCATTGGAGTGGGAGTGGCAGTCAGTTTACGAGCTGGAGTTCGAATTGGTACATACCCAGCAGGTGGTTGTAGGATCTACATAAACAAAAAAAAAGAGAGATTTAAATCAAACTGGTATCAATTAAATACAAAAAGACAGCCATAGCAGACTACTTACATTATTATCTTAATATTAATTAAACAAGTGTTAAAATAACTATGCTCAACTAGAAGTTTCTACACTCCATAAGCATAGAAAGGGTTACTGAAAAGAGATAACTGTGGGTAAAAGGGAGTGTTGTACTCCTACACATAAGGATAAGTCTGTATTGAAGTTATTGAACAAGATATACTTTCATATACCTAGACTATAATTGGGTCTAGTGAATAGATAGCCAGACTACAGTGTTAGTAGAACAGTATAATTCCAGTGAACACAAAATCCCTGAAATCTATAAGGCCTAGCATTAACTTACATTTTTAACAATGAATCATTGTAACTTTAAAATCCCAGTCTTCAGACAGTTATGAAATAGTCTCACTGAAAGAATTAAATATTAATATGGACCTCTGCTGGCTTTAACAATGGCTGTTGCAGCTGCTTGACCAACAGATTAGCCTACTTTTTAAATTAATGTTTAAGTGACTGTGTATTCCTTAACCCTGTAGCATTTAAACCAGCTGTATCTGGCCAGAATTCTCTCGCCTCTTTCTGTTTAAACCGGCTGTAACCAGCCACTCATACTGATGTTAAGATATTGTTCTCAAAATGAATAATATCAAAATCTCATAGATTCAATATTATGTGATGTAAAGCCTTTAAAATATAATAGTAAATATAGAGTAATGTAAATATTGACGATGACATGTGAATATAATGAAGTTACCTTATAGCCTGTAGGAAACATGGAGTCAAGTTCTTCATCTGACAGAGGTCTGTTTCTCTCATCTAACTCTCTCTGCCAAGTGTAAGCCTGTAGTTGTTCTGGTGTCATAGACATAAGATGGCCCGGTGTTGGTGTAGCCATGGCCATAGCTTTTTGGCCTGTGGGTGTGGTACCGCCAGGGGTCATGCCTCCGGGGGTCATATTTCCAGGTGTCATTCCAGTCGGAGTCATACCACTTGGTGTCATATTTGTTGGTGTCATACCTCCTGGTGTGGTACCACCCGGAGTCATATTTGGTGTCATGCTGCCTGGAGTCATCCCTCCGGGAGTTGTAGCTGCTGGAGTCTCATCCCATCTAGAGCGACGTTTGCTAGCCCCAGGTGTAGGTGTATCTTGGATAAGATCCCCACCTCGATCTGTCCTTGGTGTTTCTGCCCAGCCGCTGCCATGGCCAGGTGTCTCTGGAAATATAAACCAATAATAATTAGCAATCATCATCATCATCACCGTTTTTCGTCTGTTCTTCCACGCTAGCATAGGTTAACATTATATGTGAAATATTTATCTAAATATGTTTAAACCCCCACCCATAGACTCCATAGGTTAGAGAGAGCTCTTCAGCTGGGTCAATATCTACAACTTCCCTAGTGCTAGTGCCATGAAAACTGTACCCAATACACCCTTTAAAGTGGTTAGTGATAAAAAGATCACCCCTTGTAGAAACCATGCCAAACTACCTAGTGTTGGTGACCTTCACTATAAATATATCCAGTACACTGTAAAGTGGTTGGTGATAGGAAAGACATCCAGCTGCAGAAAACTTGCCAAACACTCTTCAATTGTGTCAAAAGAACATATGAAAGGGAGATGCAGGTCTGTGGTCTATTTAAGAGGTCAGTAGCTCTGCTTGAGTACTGACCAGTCTGTGATAACATATCTAACCCTTACTAGCAGAGACCAGATGTTATATTAGAATGTAACATGTATATAAATTTATGTCTAGTGTACATGATATAGATACAAGTAACAGAACAGAATAAATGAACTCGAACCTGAGGCCTCCACTATACTGCAGGCCATACCAACTGACTCAACTGGACCTATAATCTGGCTTGAGTATGGGCCTGATGGAAGCCAATAATGGATATCTCACAACCAGATCATTATGAACTAAGCCTTGCTGCATGTCTACATTATCTCTAGCTTACAGTAAACTATAATTTAACTATGGTAAGTTGGTTTCACTGCAGTATCTAAACATTTAGTAAATTTTCATTTGTTGTAACTGATTTTACAAAATAACCCTCCTGATCTCAAATCACCTGAAAGTTCTGGGTATTTCAAAACTTAATAATGAGAAAGTTAGCGACATTAATAAACTGTTAAAGTTCCTAAATATGTTGAAAATTAATTGGAAAATTATCATAAATGCCTTTCATTAGAAATATGATAATGAAAGGGTTAATGTCTCGTCATTAACCACTAAACTATGAAATAAAGGGTAGAAAAAGATAGAAGAGGAAGAAAGGGTGAAAGCAAGAGAAAAACAAAGAATTACCTCTTTCTGTCTTTGGTGTCTCATCCCATCTATTTCTGCGAGCACTTGGTGTAGCTTGGTGACCGGGAGTGTCTCTACCGGGCGTAGCAGCCCCAGGTGTGGCATGACCAGGCGTCGCTTCCCAAGCTCGAGTGCTCGCGCCAGGTGTGGCACTCGGTGTTTCTCCCCCCTTAGAACGACCAGGTGTCTCATCCCAGCGAGTGCTGGAAGGGGTGGTAGCTGTTGCTTCTGCAGCATCCCAACTGGAACTCGATGACTTCTTGGCTGGTGTGCTATCATCTGTTGCTTGATCCCATCGTCGTCTTTTCACGGGTTGTTTCTGAGCCACAGCTGCCGCCGCCGCTGCTGCTGCTGCTGCCACAGACGCAGATGTGCTTGAAGCAGATTCTCCTGACGAACCATTCACTGCATGTAACTCTCCTGATTTCGCCTTCTCTACCAGTTGTTGTCGTAAAGCAGCCTGGTAAGAGAGAAATATGCAACAGATTTCTATTATAATGGAGCTAAGTGTAATATCCTCATCATTCGCTTCCGATGCAGATATGGATAGGACATACACACATACATCAACTTTTCCATGCTTGTGTGGGTTGACTGTGTTGTTTCCAACACAACATCCCTCCACCTGCAGTATGGAAAAGAAGGCATGGATGATGATGATGATGATGATGAATTTAAAGTAGATAGATATTTTGCAAAAGTGGATAAGAGAAAGAACCCCCATCCCATGAAATGAAAGTGAAAAGCAATGAAATATGTATGAGACATCAAAGTCATAACCACTCACCTGTTGGTGTGTAAGTCGTTGTTCAACCATCACATCAGAGAAAGTTCGTTTGTTCAATTTTGGATCGGGAGTTTTGCCACCTGAAAAAGAAAGCAAACAAGGTCACGACAAGATGCCGTGACAAATAAATTCATGTGTAAGGAAATATGAAAACACCTGCATTGCAGTTATCAACTGTAGAACACCTCCAGAAACCACTTCACACATTAAATCATGTCTTGCCCTTCCAATAATATATAGCATTAATATTGGAAAAGTTTAGAGAGAGAAACAGAGAGAAAATAGATGATAAACAGAGAAAGTATTAGAAACCAAACAGTTCCATGTAGTTATGAAAATAATGAGGTGTTATCCTGAAGTAAAGTATATTTTAAAATAGCCAGATGAACTAAGGAAACTCTAAGACACAAGGAAATAGGAATCAGTAAATAACCTTAAATGGTAGAGAATAACTTGTAGAGACACTACGCTGGGTTAAAATAGAATAGAAAGAGTTTGAATCAGATATTCTAAAATTGCCCCTAAAAAGCCATGGTCCAAGTAAACTTTAGAAGGGAGGAATTAACACTGTAAAGAAATATATTTAAAATATAACACAGAAAAACATTCTGGTTAACTAGCTAAAGCTAGACCTGAATGAGCAGATGAGATACCATTATCTATGACAAACAATAATGCAACAATATCATGTCAGCCTTACTAGAACTGTGTTAGTTAGTTTCCCGGTAATTCAAGGATTTAAGGCTCTGAATGTGCAGTCTTGTCAACTGTTTAACAGAATAAAGTAACAAGAGGAAGCTATTGTTTTGATACTCAACCAAAACAAAAGGATAGATAGAAAAGAAGTATGAAGACATCATTCAATATAAACTATCATTTGAAAGAAATGAAATAATAGTCAGCATACCTCTACATAAATACATGGATATATCTACACACACACTAATAGATTTACAAAATCATACTATGGCAGTGTAATACCATGCCACACTATCTTATTCAAATGTTAACTGAAAGAGAGCTACATATATATTTAAATAGACCAAGTATTATTACTGACCAAACATTCTTCAAAATACCAATAATACTACAATCAAGCAGAATTATTTGTTAACTAAAAAAAGTAAAGTAATATAAGTCTAGGTAAAGGACACATGTAGGGTTTGAACACCTGACTCCTGAGTCACTGGTTAACATCTTAATCACTGTTCAATATGAAACAGATGGAGCCCAATTCACCCAAAGTATTCAAAATATTTTCTATTTATATTGTTTTAATTGACATTACGTATAACAAGTGTCAACTAATTCTGAAAATAGTTGAACATAACTCAAGGACACAACAAAAATTAACCAGTACATATATAAGCAATATGTTTTTGGTCACAAGATTGACAGCTAGATAAACAGCAAAATGAAAAACATTCAGACCAATATACTGAGAGAGAGAATGAGATATAAACTTTTTCAATACTAAAAACAAATTATTGGAAGGGAAAGACAGTGATTAGAGATGATCTGATGATTTTGGAAGAAGAGGAATTAAAGCAAGCATTTCCCCAAAGGTGGGTATCAAATTTCATTAGGTGCTACAAAAGTAGTTTAAATGACAAAGAAGTAAAGGGAAATGCTTGCTTATTTCACAGCATGGTAAAAAAAAAATACTGTCTTCCTTTTACTATCATACGTACAGTGCAGCTTCATGAGTTAGTGCCATCTTCCGTTCATGTCTGCTTTCATAAACACCAACCCTAAAATTAGTCTCAGATTAGTGTAGTTCTAAAAACAGAACAAGGAGAGAGAGAGAGAAAAAAAAAAGGTTCCAAATAATTCTTCTTTTCCATCAATTAATAATGGAACAGCCTTGGCAAAACTAACAACTATAATTTTCGTTTCTGATTTACTTCTTCAACACTCACTAAAGTATTCAGATAAATTAAACTATAGATGTTTTGTGTATGTGTATATATATATATATGTGTATATATATATATATATATTAATTACATAAAATTATGAGATTCGTATAGAATCTTCGACTTTTACTACATGATGCTACAGAGAAACCAGATTGCATTTCTTTTCTTTTACAAAACTAGTTTGGGGGATCATATTTTAATATAATTTTAGAGTGACCGATTGCTGTCAAAAGGATGAGGAATTTGAACAATCATCTCATTTGATATCTGTTGTAGGAGGTAGGAGGATAGATTTCTCATCTGGAGAGGAATGGTGTGGAGAATTCTGAAATCTGTCAAACTGAAATATTTGTTGGGCAATTTCAAATTTTATCATGTGTGTGTGTGTATGTGTCTACACACATGTGACACACAATATTGTGAACATTTATAAGCTGATAGCAAGCAAAAGACCCATAGATTTATTTTATGAACTAACTTCCAGTAGATATGTATGTAGTGTAAATATAAAATCTATATACTGCTATAAAAAGGTAGAACTAAATGAATATCAAGGGAAAGAAACAATCCCCCTTTTCACTTAAGATATGTTTGTAAATAGATGAGACAAAACTATGGAAAGCAAATCACCAAACTTTTACTTTAGCTGAAGAGAAATTATGGTTAATAAAGAGTAAAATGAAAGCCAATATATTGAGAAAAATCCAGTGACAGCAATACTGCAGCACAACAGGAAACATCGGGATTGTAAATTATACTGGATAATTCCAGTGGTTTTTAAACACCCAGTCTTTCTATAGCAACATGTAGTAGACAATAGGATATGAACAAATAAGTTACACTACTATTGTCAGGTATCCTATACATATTGTGAATTGTTGTGTTATTTTATCATGGATCAGGTTTATTTAATTTTAAAATAAACACCTAACGCTTTTTTTTGGCATTTAAAAGATATGTAACAACTAAATTAAGATTTTTTTAAGAATCCAATCTTAACATTAATGTTTTGACAAGATCAACAATGCAGAAGGAAGGGCACCGAGGTGAAAGCACCTCACATGATAGATGTCGATCAGGCACCAACGGCAGCAAGGCATTCCAGAAGCTAGAAAGGAAAGATACATTTAATTAGTACCCAGATTTTTAAGTTGTGCATCAGTTAGTGGCACTAGTGCCACAACACTGAAAGAGTAGCAGTACTGTCTACTTCATGCAGTCTTTTTAACAGCATGTAAAACAGGTGATACACATTTGCAGTTGTCTCTTGAAACATATTCTTAGATTCAGTTGAGGTAATGGTGGAGGTACTGATGTAGTTCTATTTAGTGGATCTAGACAGAATTTAGCTAATGGATTAGTTAGATTGTTTTTTTCTCCTTCACTAATGTCATAAGAATAAAACATCAACCAGTAAAAACAAATTTGCACACGGTTTTCAGGAAGAAAAGTTATTGAGACTTCAAAAACTGATATTATAACCACAAATTCTTTAGAATCCTCCAATACATGTCTGATAAATTTTTCAGAGAACTATAAAATTTCATTATCAACAAGATAACTCAAAATGTCACCTATCCAATGACATGACAAACTTGAAATATGAAATTTCAATTTCAAAATCCAAGGAACAGATCTGTATCCAAAGAACAGAATTTGGCAGCAAAGAAAAATATTTTACAACAGTAGTGAATGTTGATGATTGATCTCAATCCTAAGATGACTTAAATATGTAAGAAAAATTCTAATAACATTAGCCAAGCTACAGAAAGGAAACAATCAAATGGATGCTTAGATAGAAATATCAAAATATGTTAAATACTGGCATAAAAAGGGTAAAATAACTTAAATATCTAAACAAGCTATGGACACAAAATAGGAAATGTATTTTGATGTTTTCCAGACTAATCCCACATCAAATGGAACAAAACCGTCTAACCCATGTTAGCGTGGAAGATGGATGTTAAACGATGATGATGATGATGATGATGATATATATACTTTGAATGTGAAAAAGAAAATTCTATAAGAACACAAGTATATGAATTCCATTACTTAAAAAGAGAGAAGAATACAGTCCATTGATATAACCCTAGTATTTTATTAGCATTAATATTATTAACCGAGCATTGATCCCAAACAGAGAAAGATGAGCCACCAAAACCAATACAGTAAACTATCTAGTTCTCTACTCTGATAATAATAGTAATTTAAAATGAAAAAGTACAAAGTTGTAGTAGGAAAGCTAGAGTCTAACAATATCATAGCCTATGTGATTAATAATGTAGGTGAGAATTAGTTATATATGTACAAATTAATCTTATCATTACCAAATTTCTAACGGAATAAACTGCCTGCGTGTTTCAATTAATTTTGAAAATAGCCAAAGATTTTGAGGAATTTAATAAAATAATTAAGTTTTTCATTAGTAAGCTGCTATTAAAATAAAATTATAAGGCTAAACATTTTTAAATGAGCAGTTTCAGGTGGTTTGGTGTCAAAAAGGTTAAAGAACATTCACTGAGAGTGCATTTCATTATAAAAACAATGGCTTACACACTGAATATTCTTTGAATCAAAATTATTTCAAAAGGAATTTGTTTGATACTTTAATTCTATGCAACATTGGAAGACTATTCTAGGACTATTTTCATATGTAGTCCTAGAATATATATATATATATATATATATATATCGTGAGCATCTTGATTTTTTATATAGGTACACTATATCCTTGTGTGTCATAAGAGGCAACTAAAAGAGTTGGCATCAGGAGGGGAATTCAGCCATAAAACTCTACATTAAATCCTGGTCCAACATACGCCAACATGGAAAAGTAGATACAAAAACAATGATATATATATAATCCATTTACATTCTCTTTTCTATACTATTATGTGTTTGACATGGTGTGTGTGTGTGTATATATATATATATATAAGCAAGGTACGGTACAGCCAACTGGCTCGACTTGTCTCATAATGTGAATGACCTGTTTAACCCATGCAAGCATGGAAAAATAGCCATTAAACAGTGATGATGATGATACACATACAGTCTCATACATATGTAAAGGAGTGCTTAACCCTATGCGTAATATTTTTGCGGATTCACCCTAAAACTTGAAATGGTTTACAGTAATCAAAAGTGATAACATATAAAATAAGCAAATTTAATAAATCTTACTATGTAATACTAATGATATATTTTCTCTGGAAAATATATCACACTGATATATATATATATATATATATATATATATATATATATATATATATATATGTATGTATATATATATATATATATATACACATATATATATAATTAAACACATGAGAGAGAATAAGATACTCTTTCATAAAGTATTACTTGACTGCTAGTCAATAAATTATACATATTAATTTACTTTTTTCACAAGAGCTTAAGTTTAATTACTTGTGTGAAATAAAGAGACTAATCCAAATATTTGCCTTTATTCAAACAAACGCTCAGAAAAGAATGAGTTTCTAGACTGACAAAATGAAATCCAGATATTTATAATGTTCCTAACCTAAATGAAATAGCTCCACCTGGGAAGTTAAAACACATTATAAGGAACTTTCATCAACTGACATATGATGGAATAATGAACAAGGTCAAAACCCAAACAGATATTTCCAATACAACAAAAATAATCTTCTTAAATAAAATGCAAACAAATTTTTTTGTAAATTTATCTGAATTATTTTGTTTTTAAATGGATTCACAAACTATTCAGTCAGCTAAAACCTAACAATACTGATAACCATGTGTGAGCTACGGTGGATGATGAAATGTAATATATATGTCAGTGTACATTTTACTGTACTTTTTGTTTGTAAGTTTTGTTTTGATTTTTCCATTGGGAAATTAAAATAGATATATCTTATTCAGAAAATTCTCAAAGATTGCCAAAGCAATTTAACTGGAATTTCAAGCCAACAACAATTTTCTATTTGTGGCTCAATTGATTCAATATTGGACTACTTCACGATCCTTGGAACCTAAAATGGAAAATATACAGATATATATTTATAAACTTGCATATGTATGTATTCATCTTATACATACACAGAATTCTCTCTTTAATCTCTTGATAAATATTTATATATATATATAAAAATAGATCAGGACTGATGTGTTTTTCCTGAAAAATTGCTATCAGCCAAACTAGGGAAAAAAAAATCTTCAAAGAAGGGACCCCTCCTTTAAAATTACATTTCTGAAAAAAATTATGTTTTGTTATATTTCTGAAGACCAAAATATTGCCTCAGTGAATGTTACAAGATCTTAGGCAAATTTTTTTGTTAATTATCAAAACATTTAAATGCTTTTAAACACAAAGATACAAAAACAAAAAATAGTTTGTGTTTAAAAGTAACTAATATATAGGCTTGTAAAACCCCTTCAAAATCAGATGAAGAATATAAGACGAAAAAAAGTATTCGGGCAAAAAATGAAAAAAAAAAACTGTAAAAGATTTATAAATAAATTATTTGCAAAATGATAATTTTCAAAAGAAATGACTAACCTTCAGCAAATGGATCATATCGTTCAGGAGAAATAATCATTTGCCTACGAATAGCTCTATAGTCATCTTCTCTGTCAGCAATTCGGGCTGGCCGGTTGTCAGCAAGAGGATCATAGTTCTGAAAAAATGAGATTAAATCAACAAATTATTACAGAAAAACATTGTATCATACTGTACTCCTATATAAGTCAGATTTTATATTTATAATATTTTGACCTGTACATAAGTCACATGTTGCTTTTTGTTAATGTTGTTTGCAACTTCACTTGTTATGATAGAACACACCCAGTATATTCTGTAAAAGACATGATAACCTCCCGTACCTTGGAGATCAGTGTCACTCCAGATAGAGCCGTTACAAATTGAGAGATCACAGCTCCAATACTATGGGCATGTGGCTAGAATGTCCCAGGAAAGAATTGCTGGTCAGATTTTACAGGCAAAACCAACCAGTAGGAGACCCAGGAGTAGACCCCAAGCAAGATGGTTGGATAACATCCAAGAGCTTGGCTGGTCTGGCTTGGGGATCCAGTCGGATTAGTTAGAGACAGTTGCTTCTGACAGAACCCACTGGAAGGAGTGTTTGAGGACTTTGTCCCCACAACCCTCTCAGGAATAAGTGAGCAAAGAAGAAGAATTTGGTGGGATTTAGTAAAAAAAAAAATAACTTTTTCAGTATTAAGCTGATGTTTAGAATTTAACTTAAGATAGGTTCTTACATAAAATTATGATGGAAGGATTTTATACATAGTTTAAAATAACCAATTTTTTCTAGGAGCGTTAGTTTTATACATAAAAATTGGTTGTTTTATACATAGTTTAAAATAACCAATTTTTTCAGGTGGGTTGCAATCAATAGGATTATAATAAAACCACACACACACAATCAGAACCTTGAACTATAAACATGAACTGTACAGCTTACTTTGTCATTTAATGTATCATTCAATAAATTCAATGGTGCAGTGAATGATGATTTCTTGGAATAAGATGGCTCCTCTTCTTCGTCCTATAAAGATAAAACATATTTTAGTTTTAACAATAAAGAAAAATGCTGCCACCAACATCAATAATATCAACAAGACTGGAATAACAGAGATAGCCAAGTCCATAACCAAACTGTATGGTGCTTCGCTACTCATTTGTTCTGTGATGACATGACAATAAATAAAATTTAAAAAAATAAAAAAATAAAAAAACAGACCACCCTTTTAGGGTAACTCAGTGCTTTTTGAAAACCAAGCCAAAAATGGAGTGTATAAGCAAGACAGGGTAACCTGACCTGTCTGGCCTCATAATGTGACAGACCGTCATGGACGAATGGAAAATAGTCAAACAGTGATGAATATAAAGGACCCCTAGGTATGTTGTTTTACATTATTTTTCACTATTAGCCTCATCTTCTGATCATTTTAAAATATATATTTCTACAATGTGTTATGAAACTAGGAATCTTTATAACTAAGTGCAGTAATATGTTTATCATTACGATCATGGTGTCAAGTCTCCTTGGACAATGTTCATAATTATACTTCTCCACTTGTCCCCTATCCAGCATGGCTTCTGCGAGTTCATCAAATCTACACAATAATCTAGCTACTAGTAAAGATATAAACATTTGAATTAACAAACCAATTTTTTTAATAGATATTTTCTGCTAAATCATTAAAGGATGTTAAGAGTTAAGTTGATGTCCCACTAGGTTTTACTGACTAGACTATGGCACAACCATAAAGGGATTTAGTTGATTATATCAATCCCAGTACTTCCTTTTTTCTAATCTGCTACTTGTTGTCCCATATAACAAATATACACACACTATTATCTAAAATATTTGAAGTTCAGTGCATTAGCATTCTGAGATCAAGCTTTGTATAAAAGTCAAATTTAAACTATATTCTTAAAGGTCAATAAAACAATACACATAATAAAATTAATTAACTACGAGTAACTCACACCCCTCCTTACAAAATAGTTCTCCTATCTAAAATATCAACATAATCATTATCATTCCAGTGTGATTAACATGGGGGAAATAGACTTCATAATGCAGATTAGAACCAGATGGATAAGAGAACTAGGTCTCATGTATTCCCTTTTGGTATGTGGAATTATTTCTATGGATGGTTATGAAAATGAGAATATTCCAAAGAGGGCTATTTCCTAACACTCAAATAGTGAGATCACTTTTCAAGTATTTGCATTGGTGTTCACTCAAGATGGATTCAAGCAGCTCTAGGAGGTTGGTTAAACCCATACATGTGTGAGCTACAACATTCTAAGAAACCTGCCACTGTTGCCAGCAGATAATATATATATATATATATGTGTGTGTGTGTGTGTGTGTGTGATCAAGCTGAAATTTTAAAGACACTTACACTTTTCTACATAGAAAATAAATAATTTCTATGCCCTACCCACCAGTATTGAGTACTCATTCGGTTAATGTGTGAATGTTTTAAATATTATGGTATTTTAAACACACATTCTTTTATATATATACTAGCATTAAAGCCCGGCGTTGCTCGGGGTCATTAAGTTACCAAAGTTAGGTTGCACCATCCATTTTATGGCAGCACTTTTTTGTCTGCCAGGCACTGGGTGAATGAATTGCAGACCTAGAAGCAGGAGCTGCGCCAGCAGTGACAATTGTAGTTTCGCCTATGGATATTATCTCTGTGCAGAAAAGTGTTGAAATTTATTGTTTCACAGTACTTGCGCAACACGCGCGTAGACAATGCCAGCCAAACAACAGAGCTGCGATGGAGTTGTTCTGCATGGTTGTCTGTGTGTTTTCTAAATTTAAGACAGTAGGGAGGGTTGTGATATGAGGGAGAGTTAGCTGTTGTTTCTAGCAGGTTTAGTGACCTCATAGAGGATATGTGTTTTCTAAATTTAAGACAGTAGGGAGTGGTGTGATATGGGAGAGAGTTAGCTGCTGTTTCTAGCAGGTTTAGTGACCTCATAGAAGATATGTTTTCTAAATTTAAGACAGTAGGGAGTGGTGTGATATGGGGGGGGGGGGAGTTAGCTGCTGTTTCTAGCAGGTTTAGTAACCTCATAGAGGATATGTGTTTTCTAAATTTAAGACAGTAGGGAGTGGTGTGAACGGACAGTATCACCATCAAGCTTGGAAAGAGAAAGTAGCAGAAAGTATGAAGTTGTATAGATTTTGAATGGTAGTAGAAAGAGTTCAGCAGTTTAAATGAGAGAGAAAAATCGTAAAATATTGAGTTTTATCTATTTTTTGCGTAATTGTGGGTGAAATTGAAAAAATTATCTGCGTCAAGGCGCAATCGAAATTATTTCGGATACTGAATTGTAAATTTCAATTGAAGAAATTCTATATCGTAGATTTCTATAACGAAGGAGCATGACCACACACTGAGCTTTATAGATTATGATATAGTGAAGAAGTAGAGTCAATGGAGTATCTATGGTGCAAAGACCAGAAAGACCACAAATTTTCTCTTGAAAAAACTTGTAGAAATGCTGTTGGGATTCTAGCTCTTCATTATATATCACAGAACATGTATTTAAAACATGAACTAATGAGTACTTAATATTGGTGGGTAGAAACATGGAAGTATCTTTAAAATTCCAGTCATACACACATATATGTATGTAAAAGGTATATATATATACACACACACAACTTCTTGTTTTTAATTGAAAACAGAATAAAAAATCTTTTATTACTTACATCTTGGTCTTCATTTGGAGCAATTGAAGTGACGTAACCTTCAAATTTACTTGAAGAAGATCCATAGATATCAGTGTCAAAATGACCTTCGGCACCAAGACCAACACGTTCTCCATTATCTTGAAACAATGTATTCTTTTTCTGTTGAATAGTTCGGACTTTCTCTTCAATATCTGCAATGAACAATGATTGATAAGGTTTAATAAAATTGAATAAAAGGATTATTAGTATAGAACCTGACAGTCATCATAATTTGATTTTTCAATGCTGGCAATAGTTGGATGGGTTGTCATGGTCCAGTTCAATTCTTATTTGGAATTACTTCCTTCCTAGAGAGATCAGAGACTATGTCTCTCATACATCCTATTTTTGGTATGGTTTCTGGATGGCCTTTCTATCATTGACCTTTTTCATTCCTTTATTTCCCATGGGAGGAGAACCAGCATAAGAAGGTTTACATTGCATTTAATAAAGCAACCCCTTCATTGACATACTTTTAATGAAAGACACTACCTTTAATTTTCAAATAATTTTGAAAATAATCATGTATTTGGAGAGATTTAATGATACAACTTTCTGATTGTTAAGCTGGTACCTAACTTAAAATTACAATAGTTGTTTTGTTTGTTTGTTTTTATAAATAGAAACACTTTACAGCAAACATTTATATATGATAGGCCCACTGGTGGTTTCAGGGGATTTAGTATCAAAAAGGTTAATGGTTTTCTTAATTCAAACAATTTAACATTCTATAACTAGTATAATATTATTCTAGCCACAAGTGTTCTTTCAAGGCAGTCAATCTAAAAGAGTTGTTTGAACATTGGACATTTGTTCTAGTTAAAATCTCACTAAGTTCTACTTTGCTTTTCATCTTTTCGGGGTTGATAAAGAAAGCATCAGCACAGAGCTGGTGCAGCCCTTTTCCCTTCTAACTGTTGCATCTTGTATGTTTCGCTGGCTAAAAGGAGGGAGAATCAAGAGTGTGTCTGTGCCTGCATGTGCACCTGAAACACTTAGCATTTATTAAATCTCTTTCAAAAAATTACCTCCCTCATCTAATTGAAGTTTCATATTTAAATCTCTTTCATATAGCATCTAACATGACATTTAAATTGTAATTTGTTTTTAAATGTCAACAGCCCATCATTTGATTGGGAAATTGATTTCAAGAACTGGATTTTTCATTAAGTATTATCTTTCTATTAGGAACCTTCTCCAGTTAACATCATTATCGTTTTTACATCTGCTTTTCCATGCTGACATAAGTTAGATGAGATATTTGAGTTAAATACTCTCATTCCCCTGTAAAATACTAAAGACCTGGCTGGTAGAGAGGAATTAAATCGAAGTTATGGTAGGAAGAGAAATGATTAGGTTGGTACATCGATAATGTAGTTGTGTGAGATAATAATTAACTAACATGGCAGCAACATTTAAATACAAGGTCTCTGATGGTAGGAATGTTAAGCTGGATATTAGAAATAGCATGAAGATTGATCTCGGAGGTCAGAATTTGGAATACTGAGCATTAAAGTTGAGATGACAACAGATTGATAAACTGTAATATGACAAACATATCCAACAATACCAGCATGCAAAATGAACATTAAAACATTGAAGATGATTCACAAATTATACCATTTATTTTACATTCATTTTAAGATTAGATTGACACATGCAAATTAACTCTTTAATATCCTATAATGATTGAGCAGAAAATATGTTATTGCAGTTTCAGCTTCACCATGAAATACTCATGCCCAAACCATCTTCTTCAGTCAATGACAGTTCAATTGGCGGCAAGTTGTACTGAACAATGTCCTGATTTATATTAGCTTGTGTACTTCAATTAAGAAATATATCATTACAGAACTAATGAGGAAGATGTCAAAACATGTTTAATTAATTAGAACTAAATGAATCATGTCTAGCAAAAGGAATCAATCAATAGAAATAATTGTTTCTATTTTTGGCACAATTACCCAGTACATTACTGGTACTTTATTTTATCGACTCCGTAAGGATGAAAGGCAAAGTTAACCTCGGCGGGATTTGAACTCAGATCATAAGGGGACGTAACTCTATGCTTCAAAGCATGGTGTCCAACTCTCTACCGATACTGCCAGAGGACCTGTTGTCATCAATAATGATGGCAACAGCATTGAACGAATTTAATTGTTGGAGTCCAGGATTACTGAAGAGAGAAATACCTAGGATCCATTTTGACCAAGGATGGCAGATCACTAAAGAAGAAACATCATATAGAGAAGCAGCTCCATTAGTTTTCCAGATGTTTAAATAGGCAGTTTGGTACCAGAAGCGTTAAAACAAAATTGGATACTGAAAAACTAATTTCTCGATATGATCTGAGAATTGATTGATGAATTTGATGACTGAATGAATAAGTTACCACTTTGCTACGTGTTTCTAAATGGAATCTTTGAGATGCTGGTGACACAAATCATCAATGCTAATGAAAGAATTGCATACAGAAATTAGGAGATGGAGCATCAGGGAGGTGAACATCAATGCTAATGAAAGAATTGCAACATAGAAATTAGGAGATATCATGGAGGTAAAAGGTGGTTAGACTAAATTTGTTCTAAGGAAAACATGTTAGATGACTTAAAGGAACAGTATTACACTGGACCTTTTATATAAAATTTCTGAAGTTTGCAATTTATGGCTGATCCGAGCCATCAATTTTGATATCAAAAGGAGTTGGGTATTTCACCATGTGCTGAAAAATGATGAATTTGAGCTTTATGTTTGTCATGACGCGTATTTCCCACATAAGAATAAAAGAAACAGGTGTTTGTTACAAAGCCCAAGTATGATCTATATTAGCTAAGGATTCTGGGAATAGGAGTTTCACTGGCTTGGATATTCAGGGGAATATTCGTTATCCGTTAACCACCAGACAGGAAACGTTAAAGAAATCCAGCGGACTATCCTTGAGAGAAATCTATGATGTATGAAGTAGACCAGTAGCAAAAGCCAAACCCTCGTTGCTAACTGCAACATTCACAAGTTTACTATTAATGGCTGTTGGTTACATTTGATATCAACGAGATGACTTAACCCATTTAATAATAGACGTCGTTTGATACAAACTTTGCTTTATGTGTTTATATTATAAAACATTCCATTATAATTTTCTGTAAGAACCTTTGTTAAGTTATGTCCCAAACACCAGCTTAATCACGAGAAAGTTAAATCCCTCCAAATTCTTGATTATTTTCAAATTGATTTGAAAATTATAGTGTTTTTTTATAGAAATATACTAATGAAATTATAGTGTCTTTCATTAGAAATATACTAATGAAATAATTAAATGCAATAGATTTAGCCGTACATATTGTAAAACTGGCGGAAATGATGCATTAACCAGACTAAATATAATAATCCTATAAAATACACTGGGATGGGAACCCCGGGCTTTACAATCTAACACAGAATTATTTAAAAGCAATAGACAGTTTGATTAATTTTAAACTTTGCGCTTGCAATAACCAATAAAATTGAGTACAATCTATGATACGCATTCTTGGTGATTGTGCCAAGATTTAGGATTATAAACATGAGGGTCACGGTAGGAAAGCTGTAGATGTGCTGACATTTCTTTGCGCATGACAATTTTTTTAGAGCACCCACAGAAACCTAATTGAATCAGACTGGCTACTATTTGTTTTGACAATTTTCTTTCAAAACTTAAAGTCCAGAATACTCAATACATACATGACACACATCAAATTACTTATTTTTACAGAGTAGACGGGTTTCCGTCTTCTTTTTGTCTGCTTCCTTGTTTCTCCGTCCTATCAAATATATAATGCTTATTAATCTAACATTGCTTTGACCAGCACAACTGCAACTACTACAAATGATTATCTTTAATACCAATAAAATTAATTTGAACACATACAAGATCCCTAATAGTTCAGGTCAAAAGACGTGTTCATTATGTGTGAGCACCATAGGCCAATCGTGGTAGCAATCTGTATTTACGTTACAACATAGAAACTTCCTACCACCATCGTTTAATGTACACACACCCGATACTATAAGTACTAAATAAAATAAAACAGTAAAACTCACACAACACCCGATAAAATAAGCCAAATATACAATGTAGCTTTAAGAAAAATGTGCTGATTTTATTTTTAAGACAACATACCAAAATATGACGGATGTCGGGTATTAACCAGACCAAACCTATATAGAATAGTATTTTTGATAATATATCAATCCTCTCAAATATATAATATATAGCAAATAAATAGCTTTACTAAGTAAAGTGATTTTTTTTTAGTTCCGTTGTGGGTTTGACAGCTTTTTCATGGAAACATTAATAGCCATTAACGAACACAACACTGAATTCTTTTGATAATTAAATATTATTTATTAGTCACAATAAAAATATATCCTAGTAATGATTTATTGCCAAATATTATTAGTTTCATTAGACATCCATCTAAAAATAATGAAGGACCCAATTTTATAGAATAGATAAAAGAAAAAAAGCATAAATAGGCTAATATATTATCCGCATGACTACCCAAACAATTTTTTTTAAATCCAAAATATCCACTGACCAGTCGGTCCAGGCAAGTTTAGTAGTACGACCATCCACAATAAAAACGACATCCCATGATATACACAATATATACACGCGTGCGCGCGCACAAATATATACGAGGAAAAAACATTTGTCAAGGATCGTGTGTGTATATAAATATATATATACACACATGAATTTATTTTTATACAAAATACTGTCCACATGATCGAGAGTGGGTTTAAATAAATATATAAATGTAGTAATGTGTGTAATATGCGAGAGGAAGTATTAGTATATAAATGTCTGTAGTAGTTTACAAAACACATGTTAAGAGCTTCCTAGTATTTCTAAATAAAACTCCCGCGCAGATATACGATTATAAAAATGTCTTTTAATTCGTAATATAATAAAATAGAAGTTCAATAATGATCGATATAAATTCATTAATATCAAGAAGAGTGACCAAAAAGTATGTAAACAATTCACGCTACTTGAATCTGTATAAATATATACACACAGAAAGTATATTTTCTGGTTAGAAACTGGAGGATCGGTTTTAAATAAATAAAACATTTGTAATTGCTCCCTCACTTTATGCACTAAGCACAACATTACAACGCCATATTGTTATAATGAACGACCACGCATTGCTTTTTAAATATTTCGAGAATATAAAACAATCTAACGTACAACACAAGAAATTATACACGGCCGTTTGATTGCGCGATATTAAACAATATAAATGAATGCAAGAAGAAAAATAAAGCAACTAAATAAGCAACAATAATTAAGAAAAAATTTACAAACCTTCTCTAGTAAATCCTTCCATTTTGTTATTTTCAGTCCGCTTCGCTGTAGTTCAAGGAAATATAAAAGTAGTATTCAACTGCCGCACTTGCGTACACACAAATCGATCTCCACACGAATAATATTATATTTTGTAATAATAATGATAATTTTTATATATATATATATATATATTTACATATTATATATATTATTATATATACATATATATTATTATGTATATATTATATGTATATATTGTTATGGATATGTTATTATGTATATATTGTTATAAATAATAGTACTTTATTCAATATTAAATATATATTTTTGTGCTACTTTTTATAAACCTTTTGAATTTCTTAAACCGTGCTGCATATAATTAACGAGATATTCCCAATTGATTTATTTAATGAAAACTAACCATAGAAACGACGCCTCTAGCTTTTATTTCCTCTCTTCGTTGTCAACTATATATTCCTCCTTTGTTTTTAATGTTTATATCTACTGCTGCTTTTCTATAATTTTGTACTCGTGTCAGATATGTTAGGACTTGATTTATAGAGCAGTATCGATCTGATAACGTAATGCCTATCAACATAAAACGAAAGAAAACTAATTTAGCCTTTGTCGGAATTAAACAGATTTGACATTGCAACATATTAAATTTGTTTAATTTGCTGAAAACCGATTGAGATAAAAATTATTTACTGTTTTATTGTTATTTGTATTAAGGGACGACATTGAGATTAAATATAACTAGGAACGTGACAAGTCGAGTGAGTAAATAAATAAAACACAGCCCAAATAAACACACAAGCGCACTATTATATCAGGTGTATTTCAAGGCTCTCTCATCTCTTTAACTACATATAGCTTCCTCCCTCTCTTTCTTTTGTTGCTTAATTTTTTTTCTTCCTTTCCTTTCTTTTTTGTTTTCTTATTGTTATGTATATTGTAAAGTTTTTATCACATTTTTCATCTAGTTTAATTGAAATAAAGCTTCAGTGTTCATTGACGCAACCTAGTTGCATTTCAATACACAACATATATTCGTCCGCAAGGATATGTTTGTTGTTTTTTAATCGGTTAATCAAAATGTAATGTCGTTATACTAATATTGCTAGCATGCATATTAGATACCAATTAAAAAAAGAACACTTTAAAGTGGCCACCAGTTCAATAACAAAAATTGGTTGTTTAGTTCAAATGAGTGAAGTTTATCAACATTGTATAAAGCGTGGGATGCGAACTACAGTTTTTTTAATTTTTATTATAGCTTTTATTATCTCTATTATAGAAGAGCACCAGTCACTGTAGACAGCTTGTGTTCCCCGTGGAGATTCGACAGTTTAATTAGAAACAGCCACTAAGCATTAAAGATCAATATGGCATTTTAATTTATATATATATATATATATGTATGTGTATATACATATATATACACATACACAACAGTTTAATTAGAAACAGCCACCAAATATCAAATACCCACAACTGGTGCCGCCAGTCGTTGAGAGTGCCATTGGTCTCTATACTCCATTATGCATAGAAGGTTCGCAGTGTTATGATCTATCCAGTCCTTGGTGTTGGCAGACCAGGATTTTCTTTGTCTGCCTCTTCTTAGCATTCTCTCAACTGTGTCCTGAAGGAAGGATTAGACCAAGGGTCATGATAGGTTATGTGACTGTTCAGGCAAGCTTCCATCTTGTTAACACTACAAGGAATGTTTCTTATCTGCCAGCATATTTGTTGAGTTGTTGCCTGACAAAACTGATTGTGTTGTGCTCTGTGTATGTGATGTGTAACAGCCTTCTGAAGCAGTTGTGCTTGAACTTCTAGATTTTTTGTTCCATGTCAGCTGTAAGAGTCCAACTCTCACACACATACCGAAGGATCAAAGTAACCAGGGACTTGTATTAATTTAGCCTCATTGGAAAACTAATGGAGTTGCTTCTCTATATGATGTTTCTCCTTTAGTGATTTGCCATCCTTGGTCAAAGTGGATTCTTGGTACTTCAAGTTATTCTCTTTTCAGTATGGTGTTGGTTGCTGTATTCTGGTTATGACTATTAACCAAAATCTTGCACTTTTCTAAGCTGATCTCCATTCCATATGCTCCTGACACTTTATCTAGTCAGATCATGAGTTTCTGGATTTCTGCTTCACTGCTTCTGAACAGGTCAACATCATCTGGTTGGAAATGCGTCATTCTTCAATGAAAATGTGGATGTCTTGATGCAACACATCTAACTAGCTCACAGTAGTGGGATTGTGTGAGGTCCATATACTTAGGTGGACAGAGATCTGGACACTTAGTATATATTCAGCAGTCTGCTCTGGTGAGCCACTCTGGCAGCCTTCCACAAACAACTTTGCCTGGACCTGTGCCTCAGAAGCAAATTTTCTAGGTGCAAATTCCATGGTCATACATGACTGAAGGGGTCTTGACTCTTGCCCTTTACTTTTTAAATCATATTTATTAAATAAAGTGTATTTATATGATATCATATCAGATCTATTACAAAAATTACTGTAAATAAATTGGGGCAAGCATCTTGTAAAGCTGACTTGTGGACTTATAAAAAATTGATTATGTAAAAACAAGCTTGAGTAGAGAGACTGAGCAGAGGTTGTCAGAACTGATATCAAAACACTGAACATTTCAGAGGAGATAATGAAGGAATGCTATGAGTAAAAGGAAGCTGGGCTGAAAAAGACACTGAGAAGCAGACATAAAATGATGATAATGATAACTTTTATTAAACAAAAAAATGACAAAAGCATCTCAATATATTCTCCTGCCATTGCATTACTGGTACTTTATTTTATAGACCCCAAAAGGATGAAAGGCAAAATTAACCTTTAAATCCTGCCGAGGTTAACTTTGCCTGTCATCCTTGCTTTGGAGAGGGAAGTGATAAAGTACCAGTCAAGTATTGGGGTTGAATTAATCAACTTTGCCCTTCCCCCAAATTTACAGGACTTAGGCCTAAATTATTAATCCTTATTTAAGGAGTTGAAGCAAAATCTTACTAAAGATTTAGCTATTTTGTAAAACGATTCCATTTTTGTTGAGATTAAACTCTAACCTGTAAAGGATATATCCAAATATTCTGACATATGAAGCGATTCTTATGGAAAGAGTGTCTAGCTAGTCGAGCACCTTAACCTCGCTATCACCCTCTGGATGTTTTGGCTTTGTCTAAAAAGTTTCTAGATAGAAACACCAATATTCTTTGTTTTACTTCCTTTCTGATCCTGCTAACTTCAAACATTATAAAATCTAATTGGAATAAAATATTCTTACATTTTTATTACCACCTATTGATATCATTCATTTTATTACACACACAAACAAAAATTATATATATATAGATAGAACTAAATTAATTATTCTAAAATTTTAATTCACGAAAAATATTATTAATTAAATAATTCTATTATTTTGTCTCACGAATAGAACTAATATAATGGATTAATTTCCAAAAGCAATGTATGTTTACTTGGAGTAGATTGAGTTAAGAAAGTAGCCTCGTTTTCAGAATAATTAACTTCTGTAACGCACATGCATCGAAAATGTCGGAGCAGGACAACAGCAACCTTTATTTTAAGGTCCTAAATTCTTCAAATAGTGCTCTACCTGGTAAACAACATGACGTAAGATCTTATATTATTTCATACTATATTTGTTTAATTCGCTGAGAAGCGATTTGTATAATTTCTTACTGATTATCTTTATTGGTATTACAGACCACGTGTAGCTTCTTTACAGTCCGTATCGGCAAGTAAACAAATGCCTGGATTCGTCGAATCTATATTCTGTTTGAACACAAAATCTTTAGAGTCACACTTTCTTTTAAAGTATTTACCTAAATAATAATAATAATTAAAAAATAAAACCCTGATCGTCGGTTTTTACATCTGTCTGAAAAAGTTTGGTTATGTTTTCCAAGTGGAATGTATGCAGTTATAAAGTTATATAGACGAACGATAAACTGTCACGTTTCATTGTTTATTTCAGACAGTTTCTGTTCTTTAAATTAAGTTATATTTTGAATTTTATTGGTTTTGTTATTAAATTATAATTCCACTTCGCTTACACCGCTACTGACCGTAGGAACGGCATGGGTGTCACATCTCCCATGTAAAACACGGCGATTTCGTGCCTGTACGAAACAATTAACTACTAATTGAATTCTCTTACGTTTCCTCAGGACCTTTCTTTTCTCTTCCTTAAAAAACAAAACCTTTTGATAGTCATCAATTACTGTATGTAAGCTGTATAATAACACAAGTCACGGCTTGTTTATTTTGCCAATCGAAGTTGACTTTACGTTTAAATAACCTATGTTGTTATTTGACAAGCAAAATAGTTAGAAATTAGTTGTTTGTTTGTTTTTTTATAAGAATATGTTGGTGACCGGTACACCGGTTATGTTTTTGATTCCTAGTTATAACGAAATAAGATTCTAAACTACCAGGAGTTACCGGAAAACTTTTTTCAGCCTGTGGCGTTTTAGATGTAGGCCTCTGACAACAAAGTTCTTGTCGTTGGCTGCTCGCCTTAACGATGTATCAGGTACTAACCTCGAGGGTACTTGGTTATTCTAGTGTCTTAGCCTCGCTATCATCCACGGTCATGCTACGCGTGTTGGCTTACCTAAAGAAATATTAGAGCGAAACTCCAGCGCTCCCTCTGGCGTGTTATTGAGTGATTTCCCCTTTCTCTTTTATTCCCTCCCTTTTTTAATAATGAGGAATTTAAACTTGTTTTTTCAAAGAATGTAAAATGTGACAAATAAATTGTCCTTAGAAAAAAAAGTCATAATTGATCTGACGTATGGCTATGGAAAAAGTATCAATAGTAAATCCAAAACTTCTCGCTTATAAATATAAGTATAAGCATTTTCAAATTGGCAGTTTTATTGCATATAACGAAGGGTAGTTTCAAGCAGGTTGGTATCAAAAGGGTTAATCATAGGTCTACTTGATCAGAGTTGATCTGCTGCTAAACAATAGTGTTGATGCGAAAGCATCATTCATCATCACCATCATTCTACATCCAACCATTCATGCTGGCATGGGCTGGATGAGTCGTTACAGACTGCATTTTACTCTGGTAGCATAGCCATCTTTATATTATATGTTTAATATAATGAATTATTAGGTTAAAGGGAGACTCTTTAGGCCTAACATAGACAGTTTCTTTCATGCCAGTGGTACGATAAAATAAATCCAATCCGAGCTGTAAAGTGGTTGGTGATAAGAAAGTTATATCATCCAAAACAGGTACACAGTACCAAAGATTGGTGGTTTTCGCTGCTGTGTGTGTCACAAGGACCATGACAAGTGATAAGTCTCATCTAAGCAATGCTAACATGGAAAAATGATCAGAAAAAGATGCTGATAATCAATTTTTTATTCTAACATACAAGATGCTGACTTAGAAGAAACACTGATTTGATTTTCCTTTTTTATAGACTTTAAGCATTTTTCTGTATAAAAAAAAAGTGATTCATTTTCATAAATTTACACAATTTGTTTTGTCTATTTTTAGCTTACTCAGTATTTGGTCCGTGCACATGTGGATTCCTTCAATTTTATACTTGCTAACAGTCTCCAGAATAATTTGGATGTAAGTTATTGACTATTCTACAATTAATCCTTCATTTCTAACTGATAAAATTTAATATAGCAGTTGTGTTAATAAATATCATGTAATATATTAATAGTATTAAAATTGTTGTATTAAAATATTATTAATAATTAGAACTGTGCTGGATAGGGTAACATCAACGTCATTTTTGGAAGTAACATCCCAAATGTACCCCAAAATAGGTCTAACTTCTAAAGTGCACCTGGAGTCCCTAATTTTAGTTCATGAATGGATACAACCAGTATATAAAGGTATGCTGATATGGCAAAACTGATGGTATATTTGGAATTAGGTAGGTAAAGTACCGTTAACTGTTGTTGGGGCAGTGTCCAGACACCCAGAATATCTTGGGTATTTTAAACCTGGTCATGTCCATTCCAGGTCGTAACACTGCTGATTTCTTCCAGAGAAAGAGAGCAGAAAAATTGACCTCAGTTTTGGACTCATACTTTATTTATCAACTTTGAAAGGATGAAAGGCAAAGCTGACCATGGCAGGATTTGAACTCTGAACGCAGTGAGTTGGAACAGCAGCATTTTTAATCTGATGTTGAATTGACTTTGCCAGTTCACTGTCTTCTATTTGGAATTAGCTCCTGTAATATACCCAAGGAGGCAGCAAGTTGGCTGAATCATTAAAATGTTTGAGAGAATGCTTTGTGGTATTAGTTGTGACTCTGCACTTCACTTTCAAATCCTGCCACGGTCAACTTTGTTTTTCATCCTTTTGAGGTCAATAAAAAAGTATCAGTCAGTACTAGGGTGATTCTTCCTCTATATCTCTTTCTCTCTCTATCCGTCTCTCTGCTAGAAACCAACGGTGTTCAAACTTGGAGAGATATGGGCCCATGTTTTAAGAATTGTCCCTACAACTCCATAAGTTGTTACAGTTTAATACATACATGCAGTTTACTCCAAAATAACTTTAGGTTTCAAGGTAGCAGAATTGTTTTCTGTCGATCGGTATTATTTATTTTCTTTCATATAATAATAATAATAATAATAATAATGAAATTATTGTGTACAGTGCTCAGGTGCACTACAACTCATCAAAGGTGCATGTATAGTACATAGAATAATGTACAAATGTCAGGAAAATAAACAGTGTATGAGTCATGATATAATAACAATAACAATAATGAAATATTGTGTACAGTGCCCAGGTGCACCACAACTCATCAAAAAAGTACATGTACAGTACATAGGGCAATGCACAAACATCAGTAAAATGAACAGTGCACGAGTCATGATACATACATGTGTGCATGTGTATGGAAGGGGTACATCAGGTGTAGTTTTGGCGTATTTCGGGAAGCATGAGTGTATATTCGTCATGACTTATTAATTATTAATTCAATTTATTTCAGAATTTACCTAAGCATGCATTCAGAACTGAGTATGGAGAAATTATTTCTTTCAGCATTAAGGTAAGTAATAACAGTATTGTCATCATCATTATTGTTTTTAGGTTGACTTTTCCATGCTGGCATGGGTTGGATGGGTTTATTTGAGGCAATGTTTAACAGCTGGGTACCTTTCTTAACACCAACCCTTTTAGTTGTTTTTTATGACATGCAAGAATAGTGGACTTATTCCAAACTGGATAATGCTGAAATTGTGTAATAGTAGACAGCAAATTGGCAGAGTTGTTAGGGTATTGGATTAAAAATACTTTAATATCAGGTTTAGGTGGTTAGCTTTGCCTTTCATCCTTTCAAGGCTGATAAAATACCAGCCCAGCAAGGGGTTGATTTTTTCTCTCTTGCTCTTTCTCCGGAAGAAATTGGCTGTAGAGGGATGGGCTCCACCAGGTTTAAAATGCCGTAGATATGCCATGTGTCAGGATGGTGCCCCTACAACTCCATCAAGAGTTAAAGGTTTTGTACTTTTAAAGAATGTTTTGGTAATGTGGTTTCATGCAGTAGAGGAGCTTAACAGTTAAGATGTTGATTATTAATTCAATTTATTTCAGAATTTACCTAAGCATGCATTCAGAACTGAGTATGGAGAAATTAAGAGTGTGATTTGAGGGAGATTTTGCTGCTATTTCTAGCATAGATAATGTAGAGTCTTCCACGATTGCTCACAAGTGCACAACTTGGAGATAGCTGTGGTTATGTCAGTTTGAAGGTAAATTGTGCAATTTAGTTTACCAGCTTGTTTCCTTTGGTATCAGGTTTAAGTGGACTTGGTTAATTTAGGACCCAGAAAACCCAGAACAATTATAGTGATGGGGAACTAATGGTTGTTAGTGATTTTTCTGGAATTTCTGTGAATAAATTTTGAATTACTCTCTTTTTTAGGATATCTTTATTGGTAATCCCACAGTGTCTAAATTAAACATGTCTGGAGCAACACAAGCCCTTTATCCAGCAGAAGTAAGTTACATTTACTATTATTATTATTGAGTGTTAGATGTGTTTGTCTATGTCTAATGAAACCAATGGTAATGCATGGATAAATTAAACTGTTAATACATATATTTAACTTCTACATTGTGTGTTGATTGTTCTTTTCATTGTTTGTATCTACACATGTATGTATCTATGTATACATTGTATGCATCTATGTATCTACGTATGTATGCATGTATTTATCTATGTATATATGTATGTAATTATTTTTGATTTGAAAAATGTTTTCCTCTTTTGATAAAGTGTCGTCAACGAAAGATCTCTTACAGTGGTCCATTAATTGTCACTCTTGGCTGGTCAGTCAATGGAGAGAAAAAAGAGGCAATTTCAAAGTATTTAGGAGATATTCCTGTCATGGTAAAAGTACGTAATATCTTATATTTCATTTTTCTGATTTCCATTTTTTCTTTCCATTTGTATTTATTTTACTAACTTTAGAGTTCCATATCTCATTAATGTATCTACTCTTTGTTGTAGTCTGATATTTGTAACTTAAGGAATTTAACACCAACAGAACTTGTCGAAAGAGGAGAAGAAGCAGAGGTATGTGAATATTTAAACATCATTAACTATTTTATGACTCAATTAATTAACCCTTTTGATAATAAAACTGCACGAAACTCTCCCTGGTTCTATAATTAAAATCTTTATATTTATCTAAAAACTTTCCATCATAATTCTATGTAAAAGAAATTGTGAAATTATGTTCAAAATGTCATCTTATTAATAAGAAAGTTATTATATTATAAAATCCCACTAAATTCTTGATTATTTTCAAAATTAATTGAAAATCATCAGCAGTGTCTTCCATTAGAAATATGGTCACAAAAGGCTTAATGAAGAATTTTGAGGGATTTACTAAAATTATTAATTATTTCATTACTTAGAAAGTAACTTAACAGATAATTCTTACATGAAGTTATGTTGGAAAATTATAATTTACAATAGGGACTCTTTAAGATGAGTAGTTTTATTTCATAGAACCAGAGCTGTTGTTGGCTGGTTTGTTATCTCAAGGATTAATTTTTTAAAACTCTTAACATCCTGTAATGACTTTTCAGGAAATATCTAAAAATGGGTTCATTAATTCAAATATTTAGAATATTTTTACTACACAACAAATTGTTGGGAACATTTGCGATATTAGAGTAAGGACTTCAGTTTTTAATGTGATGTAGTCATAGTGCTAGTTTATACTTTTCAAGAATGTCTTGTTAATATGGGTTCATGTGGTACAGGATGTTAAGAGTTAAAAATAAGAAGAAATAGTAACTGCAGATCTGAGAATTTTTGGTTGTACAGATATGAAGAATAACAATGATCCATTTTAGGACCTTCAAACGTGGTATTTTAGGCCTAGTCTGATATTCTCCGACCACATTGTATGTGTAGGTTTAAATTGGTTGACTATATTTTTATTATAAAAAAAGAAATTGCCTTTTGTTTAAGCAAAGAATCTTATGTTTTTTTTTGTTTTCAGGAAGCTGGTGGTTATTTCATAATTAATGGGATTGAAAAAGTTGTGCGTTTGCTTATTGAAACACGGAAGAATTTTGTAAGTAATGTACAGTCTTCTAAATTCTTTATGTAAAATGTATTTCATCTAAAAATATTTTATTAATAACTACTAACTGGCCTCATGGAAACTTCACGGTTGTTGGCAACTAAGACACAACAATTACTGACATATTTATTATTTCATCATTAGACCATTAATTATCATAATTTATATCATTAATTAAATATTTCTTTATACATAATGGTTTTAGTGATAATTTTTCTCTTTGTTTTCCTTGTTTTACTACCATATTAACTACCATAACAACAACATTAGTTCATTTCCTAGCTGTCAAGAATTTAACATATGACACTGGTTGTAACTAGTAAATCCATGTTTTACCCTGTACTATTAATTGTGATAGATTAAGTTAATCTAACTGGAAACTAATTACACTAAAGTGCATGTGTTAAATAATTGATAATTTAAAAAGAAATATATATCTATATAGTTTTAAAAAATTAACTAGAATTTTTGCTTTCCTCACCTAACCACTGCTACCACTACAGGATTGTTCATGTTTGGAGGGTGGAGATAATATCTTCTTGATATCTACTGTGATGCTGTTGTGTTTTATGTCAACGAGTACAAGATTGACAGAGGTTGTCTTGTTCATAGAGTCTAGGTTACATGTGATAGACGTTTGAGTATAGAAGGTTATATTACCACAAATATGGTAACAGATGTGTGTAAATTTCATTCCTTACAGCCTTTATGCATAAAACAACCTGCATTGAAGAAAGCTGGAGAGCTTTTCACTGAATATGCTTTGAAAATAAGGTGTCAGAAGCCAAACGGGTTTTCAAAGGTAAGGTAACTGATCTTTTGATTTGATTTTATCAGTGTATCCAGATTTTTAGAATAAGTACATCATATCCCTGTATGTTGTAAGAAGCAACTAAAAGGTTTGGCATCTGGCTGTAAAACATTGTCTCAAAACAGTCCATCTGATCCATGCCAGAATGGAAGTGGACATAAAACTGCTGATGGTCATGAGTATGATGTTTAGAAGAGTATCCAGTTGGAGAAACCATACCAAACTATAGAACATATGAGAAAGATGTGAATTTCCAACTCATCTTCTCTTGGACAATAACGACCCATCCAACTCGTGGGAAACCAACATATGAATTATTATTGTTTCTAAATATTGTCAAAGTTATCTGATTGCTTTCTTAGGCAAAATACTTAATTTGTTTATCTTCATTCTATCTATCAAAAATGTAAATATCACTCCAGTTTTACATCTTAAATGTTGCCTTAATTGTTTCCATTAACATAACCAGTGTACTGAATTATTTAAGCCACATACTGAATGTAGTGATGTTCTTAATCCATGTCATATCACTGATAGTGACCTTTATTTTTGCCTTCCAGGAAATGACTTTGCATTATCTCAGTAATGGTTGCACCCAAGTTTCATTCCAGTTTGCTGGAAACATGTTCATTATTCCAGTTATGTTTTTGCTGAAAGTAAGTGTTATCTATTTTATTATGCCACAGACCCTTAACTTCTGATGGGGTCATATGGGTACATGCATCTTTTTTAAACCAGATAGTCCACCTATCTCCAGCTGAGAACAAAGGAAGAGCGAGAGAGAGAGGAAGAATCGACCCTAGTATTGAACTGGTACTTTATTTATCAACCTTGAAAGGATACAAGACAACATTGACCTCAGCAGGATTTAAACTTAGCGCCAAGAGCAGAAAGCCCAAACGAATACTGCAAAGCATTTTATTCGTTGTTTTCATGACTGTACCTATTACTTATTTTACAGTGCAATTGAAAAAAATCAGGTTTGCTCAGTGGTAATTTTTCATACAGCAACAATTTAACTGAGTCATTAAAGCATCCGATAGAATACTTTGTGGTTTTTGTTCCAGCTCTCTGTGCTCTTAGTCCAAGTCTTGCCAAGGTCAACTTTGCCTTTCATCCTTTTGAAGTTGATAAAGTACCCGTTAGGTATTGTGTTGTATTTGAGAAGGTCACCTCTCATCCGGTATTGCTGTTATGGGTGCTATTTAACCCTTTTCAAACTCTGAAACCATCTCTGATTCTGTGTTGCAAAATTGATTACTTTAAAGTGTTTATATTTATCTAAAAACCTTCCAATGTTAAATTGTTTTCCAAATATCAGCTTAATAATGAGAAAGTTAGTTATATTACTAAATCTCACCAAATTATTGATTATTTTAAAAATAATAAAAAAAATTTTAAGTCATGTTTTTTTATTAGAAATATGGTAATGAAAGGGTTATGATGAAAATATATTTAGTCTGAAAATATATTTAGTCTGTTGCAAATATTAGAATTTAATCCAAATATTTTTGTCAAGAGCCAACAACTAATACTAGCCAGTTAAGCTTGCACTATATGTAAATAAACATTCATTATTCAGCATCTGGGCATAAGTAAGTGAGTACTGATGAACTGTAACAACAGTGATATTCATCTGCCTCTCTTCTGATGCTGAAGTAGCTGTGATCACAGCAAGACTAAACATGTTTATTATATGCAAACATTGTATACAGAGTTATATATACCATTGTTCTGGAAGAATTATGCATTTGTTTAAATCATTACATTCTTTATGAAATGGTTTAGGAAATTTCAACTAAGCTATAAGAAACAATAGTTTGAATTTTTCACTTCTCTACAGTTGATATGATTTTAATCAGTGTTTACTTTTTCATTTAGGCTTTGCTGGACGTCAGTGATAAATATATTTATGAGGAACTTTTAAAAGGCAATGAAGAAAATTCTTTTTACAAAAGGTAAAAAAACCTTTACATATTGACATATGTACACACTTATGTACATATGCAGACATGCAGAGCCCTTTAGTCTTGTTGGGAACATAAACTTCTGTTTTTTCAAAATTATTTTGAAAGCATAGTCACTACTTCCACTGCTACTGTTGCTGTTACTACTACTACTGATGTTGTTGTTATTGTGTTTCAGCTGTATTATATTTATGTTGCGGCAACTTTCCAATGAAAACCTTCTTTCTCAAACGAGTGTACTGAAGTATCTTGGCAATAATTTCCGTGTTAGATACAATACTCCCTGGCTTAGTGATGAAGCAATTGGTGAAAAATTAATGAAGTAAGTTGATCAATTTTCTATTATTTCTATGTGTACATGTTTTATATATACTGTTCCATCTATGCACCTAGCTCACTATAAAGTGGTAGTGCTGGTGCTACAAAAAAAAGCATCCAGTCCACCCTGTCAGGCGGTAGTGGTGATGCTGCAAGAAAAGGAACTCACTGCAAACTGTGAAGTTGTTGGTGTTAGGAGGGAGATCTTGCCATAGAATTCAAAATGTAACTTATAAGCAAGAAACTGTCATCTGACATATCTACTTTCAGAATATAACAATGGATTTAATCCATACAAGCAAGGCTTAGATGGATGACCTAACATCCCAGCCCACACTGTAAAGTGGTTGTGTAGGTGACACAACAAAAAGTTCCCAGCCCACACTGTAAAGTGGTCCTGTAGGTGACACAACAAAACGTGCCCAGCCCACATTGTAAAGTGGTTGTGTAGGTGTCATGACAAAAAGCACTTGCATTTGGTACTCATTGTAAATGTGGTTGGCGTTAGAAAAGGTATCTAGCCATAAAAACCAGGGCAAGATCAGTTGTGTGAGCAAGACACGGTCATCTTATCTGGCTTATCTCACAACGAGACATCTTGTCTAACCCATGCTAGTGTGGAAAATGGACGTTAATGGGTACACACGTCTGTGGAATACTTAACCATTTACATGTTAATTCATGAGTTAGATGGTTAGTTGATCAAATAAATGAATGCTCATCATCGAAACTGGTGGAGGATCTATATATATATATATACATGTGTACATGTTTTTCATATACTGTTGAAGATGTATATATCTACAACACCTTGTTATATAATGTTTTTCTTAACATGATATACTAGCTTTTCCTGATCTGAAAATTACTGATTTCAAAATTACTTTTAATTTTCTAGTGAATATATTTGTGTCCATCTGAAGTCAAATGTCGACAAGTTCAACCTTCTTGTGTAAGTATTGATATATTTTGCTGTGATTTTATCTCATTCTACAAGGGTCGGCTGAAAAGTTCATAGCCTGACCAAGATATTCTCACTGTCCCAGTTCAATCTTCTATTTATTTTTACCAGCAGAAAAACTTCCCTTAGGGTGGTTTTCTGCTAGCATGTGTAGTGTGTATATTGATATTATACGCAAGTAGATATACATGTAGATATGATACATCAAATAAAATCGTAATTGACAACATACACAGAAATTGAACGAAGTCTGTTACACTGTCTTCTGTAATCAGTAACGTAATCCATGATACATTAAAGACGATATTATATATAAACTGCATTAGGAGAAAATTAGTGACAGAAATATACGAATGTTTATTTAAGCGATCGCTAACAGGAAGTGTTGACATTTGAAAATTTTAAAGAAGTGAATCTTAAAATAACAAAATTATTTATATTTAATCAAGAATAACGAAATTTAGTAGATAAATTATGTAATATTCATTCATTATTTATTCAAAGTAAGTGAACAGGCGGTGGATTGGCAGTATCGGTAGAGGGTCGGACGCCATGTTTTCCAGAATAGTTACGTCCCTTTACGATCTGCGTTCAAATCCCACTGAGGTTGACTTTGCCTTTCATCCTTACGGGGTCGATAAAATAAAGTACCAGTAATATACTGGGTAATTGCTGGCCTTGTGCCTAAAGTAGAAACAATTATTTATTCAAAGTAACCCAACTTATTTTACAAACGGGATAAAAAATATATTCTGGACGCAGTCCCGCACCCCTTACTTTATTATAGTTTAGATAGTAATGAAAAATATATTCTCCCTTCTAAAACAGTTGTAAATTTTTTGCAGTTACCTGATTAAAAAACTCTATGCATTTGTCCGTGGTGAATGTGCTGTTGATAACAGAGACAGCATAATAAACCATGAAGTCTTGGATGCTGGCCGATTGTATTCGATGGTACTCCTTGTAAGTATTTCTTTAACCCTATAACATTTACATTACTCTATATTTACTATTGTATTTTCACGGTAAACACTTTATCTCACATAATATGGAATTTATGAGATTTTGATATTATTTATTTCAAGAACAATACCATAACGTCAGTATGAGGGGCTGGTTATGGCTGGTTTGAACAGAAAGAGGTGAGCAAATTCTAGCCGGTTCAAATGCTAAAGGGTTAATATTCTATTTTATTACTCATATCTAACTATGATCTTAATTTGGCAGTAAGAATTTTGCTGTCTAGGACAGTGACATGGAACAACTGATATCTCTTCACAATCTATTAATGAATAATTGAGTAAAATATCTAGTTTTTTCATTAAAAATGAAAAAGTTTATTATTTTACTAAATCCTTTAACCCTTTAGCATTTACATTACTATATATACTATTGTATTTTGGTGGTGAAGTCTTTACCTCACATAATATCAAATCTATGAGATTTTGATATTATTTATTTTGAGAACAATACCTTAACATTAGTATGAGTGGCCAGTTATGGTTGGTTTGAACAGAAAGAGGTGAGAGATTTCTGGCCAGATACAGCTGGTTTAAATGTTAAAGGATTAAAATCCTTGATTATTTTCAAAATTATTTGAAAATCATAATCAGTGTCTTTCATTAGAAATAAAGTAATGAAAAGATTAAATTGTAGGAAAAGATTAAGAAAAAAATTAGTTGTATTTTTGTAGGACATGTGTTTAGTTCTAATTATTGTTCATTAATTTCCAGGACAGTGTGTTGAAGTGGTTGAAAATCGTCCAGTATGAAATCACAAGGTTACTTGCTACGAAAAGTTGTACAACACTAACCCTTGGTATTCTGGCTTTAACATTTTTCAATTTCTTTTTATTTATTTTATACTACTTTGCTATTTTCACTCTTTTAATATCAAACCATCTAGTACCACATCTGGTTCTTATGATGAAAAATTGTTTGTTTTAAAGTTTTGTAAAAAAAAAAAAACTTTCATGCTCTAAATACTAATTTAATAATGAGAGAGTGTGTTATTTTACTAAATCCCTCAAAATTTTTTATAATTTAAAAAATCAATTGAAAATTATTGGCAGTGTCTTTCATTAAAAATATAAAGAAAGGATTAAATTTTATAAAGATAGTGGAGTTATGGACGCACTGTGGAAAGATGTATTATCTTTAATGTGTTGAAACATTCTAGACCCACAGCAGACAACTGATGAGGGGAATTGTCCTTTGTGTTTTCCTTACATTTCTAAACACTCTTTATTAGTAACCACACAGCACCTTGTCCCTTTTAATTTATATATATATATATGTTTATGCTTGTAAAGTTTATTTTCTTTACTTCAAGATATTCTGAATGATGCTTTAAAGAAGAAAAAATCATCAGTAAGCTATGTATTGAATTACTTGATGGCTACTGGTAACATTCCTTCCAGTTCCAATTTACAACTATTGCAGGTATGTGTCTTCTATTTTGTCTGTTATTATCTTCCTGACTCACCGAATTCCATCTTCACAATTTTATGATATATCTGTTTCAGTATTATTAATATTACAAAGCCTAGAACAGTGTATTGGCAGTAATCGGTAGAGCATCGGACAACATGCTTGATGGCATATAGTTACGACCCTTTACATTCACTGTTCACTTTCCTGACATTTGTACATTATTCTATGTACTATACATGCACCTTTGATGAGTTGTAGTGCACCTGAGTACTATACCCAATAATTTCATTATTATTATTATGAGTTCAAAGATAAAGTACCAGTAATGCACTGGGGTCAATTTAATCACCTCTCCTCTTTCTTTCAAATTGCTGTCCTTGTGCCCAAAGTAGAAACAATTATTATTACGAATCCTTATTGACTTTTTCAAGCACCACTTGGAAAGTAAGGTGAAGGTGGAGAAGGAAATGCTTCTCTCACTCGGTGTATTTGTTACAAGGTGAGTGACTGCAACAAGAAATGCCTGGGTGAATGGGCCTACTCTAAACATGCTCCTGTATGCTGGAAATAATAGCGGAGAAAGGTGCACTTGCTTATGGTACCCTTGGTGATTAGGGTGATCTCAGATTTGTGGGGTCTTTTAATTACCTCTGTGTGGTGATCCCCTATAATGGTGAATTCTGTTATTACTAATTTATTATCACTTTGTTAACTGATTTTTTTTGTTTACTCGTTTCATAAAAATCTAGTTTATTTGTATTGTCCTTAATCTTTGCAGTTCTAGTGGTCAAGAAATTATTATTGTTATTATTAGTAGTTGTTGTTGTAGTAACTGTAACAGCAACCAGTCCCACCAACAGCCTCTTCTTCTGTCTGTTTTCCTGGTGTCTGACACGGGTTTGGTCACAGTCCAAAAAATTAATAGAATATGGTTGACTTGCTTATAATTCAGAAGCTGAATCTTACCTAAAAACACATTATTAAAATTTTATTTGCTTACATCATAAACAACTTCCAAAAAATAAACATGTGAGATAGCTCTAGAAATTTAACTAAATGGTTTCTGAGGCTGTGAGGATTAGGTGTTAGAACTACATGGCATCATGTCCTCAACTTTGTTTTAATAGTTGAATTCTTTTTTCCTCCTTGCAGAAAACTGGACTCTGTGTCATAGCTGAACGATTGAATTACCACAGGTTTTTGTCACATTTTAGAGCTATTAATCGTGGTGCTTATTTCAAGACTCGCAGCGTTTCCTCTGTGCGAAAACTTTATCCTGAATCCTGGGGTGAGTTTTACCCTATTGCCAATGAGATATGTGCTTTGTTTCTATTTAAGAAATACTTCATATTTTATTGTTTGAATTTTTCTTGTTGTTTTGAATTTCTGATCAAATGGATGTAAAACTGTATTAAGGTGAATGTGTGTAACCTTTCCTCAAATATAAAAGGAGTCTGTTATGAGTAGGGTTGGCAGTATTAGTAGAGTGTAGGATAAAATGTTTTGAAGTATTTAGCTACTCTATGTTCTGAGTTCAAATCCCACTGAGGTCGACTCTGCCTTTCATCCTTCTGGGGTTGATAAAATTGACTTTCTCCCACCCCACAAGTTACTGGTGTTGTGCCTAAATTAGAAATCCTTCTGAGTGATTGTTGAATGAGGGAAATGTTTGGGAGGAAAAGGGGAACCCAGCCATCCATATATATATATGATAATGTCTAAACTATGCATATAATTCAGCATTGTCATTTAATATCTGTTTTCTCTAGATTTATATACATCTATGTGTTGGGCCTAGATTTATATATATGTATGTGTATTTAAGACTTTTCTTTATTCATTTTCTAGGATTCATTTGTCCTGTCCACACACCTGATGGTACACCGTGTGGTTTGCTCAACCATTTGACCCTTGGTTGCCAGGTACCTTTTCCTTTTGATATGTTCACTTACTTTTTTGTTAACCCTTTAACATTTGAATTACTCTATATTTATTATTATATTTTCTCAGTAAATGCTTTACCTCACATAATTGTCTCACATAACTTTATCTATGAGATTTTGATATTATTTATTTTGAGAACAATATCATAACATTAGTATGATAGGCCAGTTACAGCCAGTTTGAACAGAAAGAGGTGGGAGAATTCTGGCCGGATACAGCCGGTTTAAATACTAAAGGGTTAATATACAAACTAAACCCAGCATTTAATTTACATATAACATAGCTTTGTAATCTTTAGATGCTCATTATTGTTAGAGATTAACATTCCAACATAACTTTATATCAGTACAGATGTTAAGGTTTCTTACAAATATCACCTTATTCATGAAATAACTAATAGTTTGAGTAAATTCATCCAAATTTTTCATTAATCAATTTTTACTTATTAGAAATATAATATTCATTTATTTTCCTTCTTTTCCCACTTTTTTGCTCTCTACCACAACTCTCTCAATTCCCTTCCAACTTGTTACTTTGGTAATCTAACCCACTTGCATTGTACAGCTTTGTAAATATCCACTTTTCACACACACACACATATATATATATGTTAGGTAATTCCGAAGGAAAAGCAAAGGAAAAAAGAGTGTTCTATGTTTTGAACAGAGCTATTTAATTAGAAAGTGAACAACACAAAATATAACTACTCCATTACCCTTCTTTTCTTATGTATATTTCCCGTTATTTTTCCAGCCTCACTTCCAATTTTTAACAGATTTTAAATCTCATTTCATATTTTTTTATCCATAACATCTCTGTCTGATGACGGATCCAAAAACCTTTGGTAATGGAGTAGTTATATTTTGTGTTCACTTTCTAATTAAATATATATATATATATATATATGCATGCACACACATATATATGTACACACACACACACACATATATATGTACACACACACACATATAAATACATTTTTGAAATAATTTTTCCAGATTGTGAATAGACTGTACGATTTATCGTCTTTTCCTGAATTACTCGGTTCTTTGGGAGTGCTCTCCGTTGATGACAAAAAAAACATTTCCTATAAGGATTACTACACAATTATGCTGAATGGTCAAATATTAGGTTATATTCATCAAGACCAAGCTCATTTTTTGTGCAATAAACTCCGTGCATTGAAGCTAGATCCCTCAAGCAAGGTAAGATGTTAAAAAAAATGTTTGAGTTATGATTGTAAAAATACAATCAGGCTTTTCTTATTTGGGGGTTCACGTGTGTTGAACTTCGATCAGTTCTGACGACAAGTGTACCAGTTGATTCAATCAATGGAACAACCTGCTGATGAAATTAAGGTTTAAGTGGCTGAGCATTCCACAAACACACCTAGTTTTGATGTAGATCTCATGGAGATTTAACATGGCACAGTGTGTGATACGGCTGGCATTTTGAATTATAGTTACAACTCATTTTTAGAATGAAATAAAGTGTCTTGCTCAAGAAAACAATTCACTGCTGTAAATCGAACTGACAACTTTACTACCGTGAGCTGAACACCCTAACCAGTAAGCCATGAGCCTTCACCTAGGGACTTCACTTATAAACATGTGAGCACATAGTCCCTATTTGTAGGTCATTACTTAGGTTAATAATTGTTTCTACTTTTGGCACAAAGCCAGCAATTACCCAGTGTATTACTGGTACTTTATTTTATCGACCCCATAAGGATGAAAGGCAAAGTTAACCTCGGCGGGATTTGAACTCAGATCATAAAGGGCCATAACTCTATGCTCCAAAGCATGGCGTCCGACCCTCTACCGATACTGCCAATCCACCGCTCAACTTAGGTTAATAATGGATTCTAATTTAGGTACAAGGTTAACAATTTTTGGGAGAAGGGAATGTCGACTAAATTGACCCCAGTACTTGACTGGTACTTCATTTTATTGATCCTGAAAGGATGAAAGACAAAGCAGACCTCGGAAGGATTTGAAATCAGTATGTAAAGAGCTTATTTGATTTTATGATTCCTTCTGTATTTTCAAAGAACCAGTATTAAAACGGCCTTTAATGAATTATATCCCTTCTCTCTTAGAATATGGGAGTTGTGTTGATAAAGACATTTCTACTTAGAAAGATATTATTTAGATTTGTCTATTTATTTATGCATATAAATAAGATGGTAGTGCTGGTGCCACCACAAAAATCACCCAGTTGACCTTATAAGGTAGTAGGTTTGGTGCCACAATAAAAAACACCTAGTCCACCCTGTAAGGTTATAGTGTTGGTGCCAGTTCACACGCTAGAGTGGTTGGCATTAGGAAGGGGATCCAGCTGTAGAAAATCAACAACTAAAATTGGGGCATATAAGTAAGATGTGATCACCTGACCAGTCTAGCTCAGTGTACATGTAACCATGGAAAGTAGATGTTAATTAGTGTCAATGATAACGAAGATATTGTTCAATTGTTCTTTTTTTTTATTTCAAATAGGTTCCAGCAACATTAGAGATTTGTTTGGTTCCAAAGACAGAAAATGTTAGCTTGTACCCTGGTGTCTATTTATTATCAGGGATTTCACGTTTAGTACGACCAGTACTTAACCTAACTATGAACAAGTTAGAAATGATTGGCACTTTTGAACAGATCTATCTGGATATTGCAGTAAATGCTGATACTATTCACGAAGGGGTAAGTTACAAGTAATTTTCTGTTTCAAGTCATCATCATCAAACTTGTCATCACAATCATTAGCAATCCATTGCAAGGTGAAGGCATCACCAAGCCATTGCCAATTCTTCCTTATCTTGTGCCTCTCATACACTTATTGCTCTTCTCTATCTATCTTGTCCTCTTTCTTCATTGATAGTCTTAATATGCCCCCCTCCCTCCCAGTATAGCTTTATCCATCTATTGTCATTTGTTTGTGTCTCATATCCTGCCCACTTCCATTTTCTTTTCTTAATATTTTTATGATGTCATTGATGTTCAGTATGAACATCTGTAAGTTGACATGAAGAATGTTTTGTGCTAAGGTTAACCCTTTCATTACCATACTTCTAAGGAAAGACTGCCTATAAATTCAAAGGATTTAGTAATATAGCCAGGTGGTGCTATTAAGTTAGACATGGCCTGGGCCAATACTGGCTGAAACCTATCAAAGTTATCTAACTTTCTCATTCTGAAGCTGGTGTTTGGAGCATAACTGAACAAAGTTTCTTACATAAAATTATGATTAAAGATGTTTAGATAACTATGAAATTTAACCCTTTAGCATTTAAACCAGCCATATCCGGCCAGAATTCTCTTACCTCTTTCTGTTCAAACCGGCTATAACCAGCTGCTTATACTGATGTTAAGGTATTGTTCTCAAAATAAACAATATCAAAATCTCATAGACTCGATAATATGTAAGGTAAAGCCTTTACCATGAAAATATAATAGTAAATATAGAGTAATGTAAATGCTAAAGGGTTAAAATAAACAGCATAATAAAATGAAATAAACAACATAATAGAACCTAAGGCAGTTTCAGGTATTGTGGTAATGTAAATGTTAATCATCATCATCATCATCACCGTTTAATGTCCATTTTTCCACACTAGCATGGGTTAGACGAGTTGTCCTGTTGTGAGACAAGCCAGAATATATGACTGTGTCTTGCTCATACAGAACTGTTTCTGGTTTAATAATAATAATAAGAACAATTATCATTGTTGTTATTATTTTTTTCCTTGTCAATATTTTATAGATCACAACTCACATGGAATTAAAAGAGCAAAACATCCTCAGTCTTTTGGGCAACTTGATTCCATTCTCTGATTTCAACCAGAGTCCCAGAAATATTTATCAGTGTCAGGTAAATATCCTATCTTTTTTTAATCCTTTTATGGCCAATTTTATTTTTTTGGGGTGATACTTGCAAACATGGCTGTGTGTTTAAGAAGTTTGCTCCAAACCACATGTTCTGGGTTTGTTTCCAATTGCTTATGCGTGTACTGGATGTATTTTATTCTGACATTATTACTACCACTTTACAGAGTTTACTGGGTGTATTTTATTGTGGCACCATCACTACCACTTTACAGAGTGTATTGGGTGTATTATATTGTAACATTATCACTACCAGTTTACAGAGTGTACTGGGTGTATTTTATTGTGGCATTATCACTACCACTTTACAGAATATGTATTGATTACATGGTCCGAGGTTAACTTTGCCTTTCATCCTTACAGGATCGATAAAATAAAGTACCAGTAATACACTGGGATAATTGCTGGCCTTGTGCCAAAAGTTGAAACAATTATGTTTTATATTATATATCATGATAACGATGATGATGATAGGTATATATGTTTTTATATTTCAGATGGGTAAACAAACTGTTGGTATGACACCATACACACTCTCTTCAAGAGCAGATCAAAAGATGTATCGTTTACAGACACCGCAGAGCCCAATAGTCCGGTGTAAAGTTTACGATGATTTTCACATGGATAATTATCCTTTAGGGACAAATGTTATAGTTGCTGTACTTTCATACACGGTAAACTTTTACATGGTTTTATATCATTAAAAATTGACTTGTAATTTATATCATAACAACTGCAGAATTTTTTGTCTGTCTGTCACCTTAAATGTTATGAGCTGTCAAAAACTTTTCATCATTTTTTATTTAGAAATTCAGTTATTGGAGTGAGGTGGGGTGCAGATGTTCTTCAACATTCTCTGTAAACAGTGTTGTGTGTGTATATATATATATATATATATATTAAAATAACAGATTAAAGTTTAAGCAAAGAATCGCTGCTTTCACCCTTAACGGGATCTTCTGAAACTAACAAAGTCAATCTGTAAACGCAGAAGTGGATTTGGATTTTAGTCTTCAAATTTATTATTATTAATATATATATATGGAGGCACATGGCTTAGTGGTTAGAGCATTGGCCTTGCAATCGAAAGGTTGTGAGTTCAATTCTCAGACCGGGTGATGTGTTGTTTCCTTGAGCAAGACACTTTATTTCACATTGCTCCAGTTTACTCAGCTGTAGAAATGAGATGATAGGGACTGGTGTCCCTATCATTCCACTGTAAAGAGGTCGTGGAGGTGCCACGGCAAAAAAGCACCCAGCACTCACTGTAAATGAGGTTGGTGTTAGGAAGGGCATCCAGCTGTAGAAATCAAGCCAGAATCAGTTCCTGTCCCACCCTTGCAAGCAGGGAAAAGCGGACGTCAAATGAAATGATATATATAAGATATGAATGGTAGGTAGCTTTGCAAGTAATGTAAAATGTTGTTGAAAATGTTCTCATTTAGAAATTATTTTATATTGTTTGTTTGTTTCCACAGGGTTATGATATGGAAGATGCTATGATTTTAAATAAAGGTTCTGTTGAGCGAGGATTTTCTCATGGCTGTATTTACAAATCTGAAGTAAGTAGAAATATATAAATGAATTTGATTTTTTTAATCTTTAGTTAAGGAAGGAAAGGCAATGTCCAAGGTTGGTTTCATTGACATAGTAGCATTGATAGTGTTTAATTTAGAACAGGGTTTCCCATTAGTGGCCATTTTCAACTGTTGGGTGAGCGATGAGCAACTGTACAAAAAAGTTGGGTGATTGGAAATTTTGGCAGTTGATATAGGATTTTGAGTATTAAGAAGTATTTCAACATATGCTACCCGATGAAAAAAATTCAAAGGAGATATGCAAAGAACATGTATTAAAAAACAAGAGACTAAATTGGAATAATGAACCAGTAACAAACTTTTACCAAATATTTTTGGTATGCTTTTGAATATTTACTATATAGTTGAGCATTGGGCTTGCAATCGAAAGGTTGTGAGTTCAATTCTCGGACCGGGTGATGTGTTGTTTCCTTGAGCAAGACACTTTAGTTCTCGTTGCTCCAGTTTACTCATCTGTAGAAACGAGATGATAGGACTGGGGTCCCTATCATTAAATCACCCAAGACACTTCCAGCGAGATATACCTTGGAGGAGGCCAGCTAAACCTGCATAGGTGTGAGCTGTCACACACACACACACATAGGTGGGCTGTGAAACATTTTTCCATGTCATAGTGGGTGATGGCACAAAAAAGGTTGGGAACCCCTGATTTAGGATATGCTGGTGATTGTGGTAGGGAATTAAAAATATAAATTCTCTATACCAGATCAAACTGGAATCATATAAACTGTGGAAATTAGCTGTGGAACGATCAAGTAGATAGCAAATAGCTAATTATGGTTGAACTTTGTAATTCAGAATTAGAAAACATGAATTAATTGAAAGATGAGTGTTAATGAAAAGTGGAAGAATAATTTTCAGTTTGAATAAATTAACCCTTTTGATACCTGCCTGAAGCCACTTCTGATTCTCTGATACAAAATTGTTTGTTTTACAGTGTTTATATCTACCTAAAACAACCTTCCATCATAATTGTATGTAAGAATCTTTGTTGTTCCAAACACCAACTTAATAATGAGAAAGTTACTTAGAGCTATAATGATGAAAGGGTTGACCCTTTAGTTACCAACCCGACCAAAACCGGCTCTATTTCTATGAAATAAAACTACCCATTTTAAAGGTTTCCAATTTAAATTAAAATTTTCCAACATAATTTTATATAAGAACTTTACATTAAGTTACTATCTTAGTAATGAAATAATTAATGATTTTAGTAAATCTCTTGAAATTCTACAATAATTAATTAAAATAGTCTATTTTATTAGAAATGTGATCATGAAAGGGTTAAAGATGTTACATTTTTTTGTCAGATTTATATAGCTATATATTTATCTTTTTTCTTTTGAAGAACATTAATTTAAGGAGTAAGGAAATGGACAATTCTGATATCGTCTTCCGTAAGTTTATGGCTCTTATTTTATTTCTGTTGGTAATTTTCATTTTATAGTAACTCTTAATGTTATGTACCACATGAAACCACATTTGCAAAGCATTCTGAAAATGTACATCACATTAAAAATTAAAGTCTTTACTTTAACTTACTGCAAATGTTCATAACAATCTTTCAACTATTAAAGATACAATAAACATTTGAATTAACAAACTCGTTTTTTTAGAACATGCTGTATGTCACTATGTTACTCCTATGACACCAGGAGTTATGGGTCCATACATTGATGACGTATTCTTATAAATGTTGATGTCAACGGTTGTTTTTCTCATGCAATCTCCATTTTCTGTTACAGGTAATAGTGACAACATTCTAGGTCTGGATTCTGATGGTCTTCCACCTGTAGGATCACGTCTAGTATATAATAGTCCATTTTACAGGTACATATTTAACCATTGTGATAATTCAGGTTGATTCAGTTTCTTCCTTCAGTGAAAGTGCTAGAGTTTTATAGATTAACCCTCTTGAAACTAAACTGCTTGCAACCATCTCTGGTTCTATGAGAAAGAGTTGTTGAGTTCAAAGTGTTTAGATTTATCTAAAAGTTTTCCATCATTGTGTTTTATCAAGTTATGCTCCTAACATTACCTAATAATGAGAAGTTATATTACTAAATTCCACCTAACTCTTCATTTGAAAATTATAGGTAATGTTTTTCATAAAATATAGGGTAAGAAAAGAGTTAAGTGACTTCAAATCATTTTGTATCTTAATGGGATGGTGCTCTTAGAAACACTCTTCGGTTTTCTGGTTGGAAAATAGATTTCAATTTGTTTTTCTGAGAAGATATCTTGTGAGATGAAAATCCATGAAAGATAAACCTCCTCTTGGGGATATTTTTTTTTTTCATGTTACATAGGTAGACGTGCAATATGCTGTTCAGATTACAAATATATTATCAATTTATACTTTCCTATAACTTTCTTATCACTAAGAAACCATTAGTGTAGATAGTAACTTGTGCTTGCATCAGTATTCAAGGCAGCTTGGTCAGTTAAGTTTGCTTTTTAAATCTTTTGATATCAAAAATGTCCCTAGTTCTATAATACAAAGCTGTTTATTTTAAAGTGCTTTTATTTATCTAAAATATATTTCAGCATAGTTTTATGTAAGGAACTGTGTTAAGTTATGGTCTAAACATCAGCTTAACCCATTAGCATTTACATTACTCTATATATACTATTTTATTTTTGTGGTAAAGGCTTTATCTTACATGATTATCTCACATAATATTGAATTTATGAGATTTTGATGTTATTTATTTTGAAAACAATAACTTAATGTCAGTATGAGTGACCGATTACAGCCGGTTTGATCAGAAAGAGGTAAGAGAATTCTGGCCAGATATGGCTGGTTTAAATGCTAAAGGGTTAAACATCAGCTTAATGATAAGAAAGTTTGTTATATTTCTAAATCCTTCTAAATTCCTGATTATTTTCAAAATGGTAGGTTGTGGCATAATGGGATTAAACAGTTGCTACTCTTGTCTGTCACACACAATTTGAATCTTTACTATAATAATTGTTTTTATTATTTATCATCAGTTACTTCAATCTGGAGACATCAGACCAACATACTGTTAATTATACTGACAAAGAAGAAGCATATGTTGACCAAATAAAAATTTTGGGCAATGACACTGGCTCAGGAGAATTAACTAATATTATTATTGTACTAAGAATACCGGTATGTATATGAACTACAGGATTAGAAGACTATAAATTTGCATAATTAGGCTACAGCATTTCATACATGTCGGTTTGGTTAAACAAAACATTAGAGAGTCCTCCTTTTTGTACTAACTAACAAACATGCCATTATGGACTATGAATAGTCAACATTACATTGTCAGCTTTCTGAATAAATGTTTGGAAATCCTCTTGATCTATTCATATGTTCTAACTGTATCATCATCTTCACTGTTTTAACGTCCCCATTTCTCTGTTACCATGGGTTGGAAGAGATGTTTCTTTTATTTTTATTAAGACACCAAGCCATATTTTATATTTAGTACATATTCCACTGAATCTTAAGGTTGTTGAGTAATGCTTGTCAGTTATACTCAGGTAAACACAGGTAGACGCAGGTTACACAAGTAGTAAATTGGCTGAGTAGTTAGAGAATTGGACTCTCAATCTTGAGGTTGTGAGTTTGATTCCCGTCCGGCGGTGGGTTTAACGCGATGCACGCTTGCCATTCTGTTTGTATGCCAACACAAGAGCAAGAATCACGTGGTCATTCTACTAACTTAAGAGGCTGTTTACATAATTGCAAACAAATCGAATATTATTATTAACATTCGAAAAACTCAGATTTACATTTCTTGTATTCAGCCATATAGAGCAATAAGACTATTTGTTATATATATACATATACACACATATATATATAATGTATATATATATATGATATATATATACACACACACACACACACACACATATATATGAGAGAGAGAGAGTGAGCTTTATGTCTGTATATACATGATGTGAAATTAAGAATAAAATGTATTGATCAGGCAAACAACAAATTTATTTCATATTTTTAATTTTTTTAGAGAAATCCAATTATTGGTGACAAATTTTCTAGCCGTCATGGACAGAAAGGTATCTGTAGGTAAGAATTAATTTGTTTATTTTTTTGTAAAACAAGCCTTCGGTATGGTATTTTATAATTACCTATTATTCTTTCACTGGTTTTTCACTCTTTTGGCTGCTGCCATCTTGGAGTACAACCATCAAAAGTATTTTATGTTGTTATTGAGTGACTAAGTCCACTTCAGCATAAAGGGACATAACTCACAAAGACTAAATAGTTTTTTTTTTTTTACACTGATTCATTGGCTATGCAACCATATACTGTGTTGGCAGGCACTGTTTCTATCTACCAAATTTCATTTTTTTTTTTAATGTGCAAACATTTCAATTTTGACTTCACCAACATCATCATCATCTTATGTCTTTTTTCAAACTGGCATGGGTTGGATGATTCATCACAGTCTAAAACTAGATGGGTCGAAGAACCACATCTTGTTCCATATTTTCTACAACTGGATGTGCTTCCTAGCACTAACTACTTTACAGAATGTTCTGAGTACATTTTATTGTGACACCAGCATGACCACTTTACAGAGTGCACTGTGTGCATTTTATTGGGGCACAACCACCACTACTTTACAGAATACACACATATATACTTACACACACATACACATAAATATTAAGTAGTTATAAAGCTTTGAAAAATAATGATATTCTTAGATGAAGTTTGCTATTATATATTTGTATATATATATATAATATATATATATATAATATATATATATAGTTTCGTTATGTCTACAAATGGCATTGTATTTTATGTTGATAATTCCAAGTTTATTACTAGTGTTTGCTTTTATTTTCAGTATACTTTGGCCTTCAGAGGATATGCCTTTCACGGAAAGTGGAATGACTCCAGATATTCTCTTCAATCCTCATGGTTTCCCATCTCGAATGACAATTGGTAAGGTAACACTCATTTAATGAATGCCTGTTGCTATTTCATTTACTGCATATAACAGCTGTTTGTGTTTGAAGTTTGGGAGTTAAAACTGTTTTCTTGGTATGTGTAGTAGGCTGTGTCTTTGTGCTGTTAAAGGAGACAAAATTACCAAGCTCCCATTGGAGAATGATTTTGAATGACTTTCATTAATTCCTTAACCACACAGCCATCACAGTGTCTATATATAACAGATTTCCTTACAGTTTACATCTACGAAATTCACTCACAACAAAACATTGGGTAGCCCAAGGCTATTGTTGAAGCTGCTTGCCCAAGACATGATTCAAAAGAGAAAGTCTTAACCACACAGCCATGGCTTTGTCTTTCTAATTGATTTATGTCTTAGTATTGTGGTTATTGTCCAGTTTTGTTCATTATTCTATTATCTACTCTAATGGTGGTGAATTGACTGAATTGGTAAAGTGTTGGATAAAATACCTTGTGGTATTTGTTCTGGTTCTTTACATTCTGAGTTCAAATCCCACTGAGGTCAACTTTGCCTTTGACCCTTCTGTACTGGAGTTGATGTAATCAACTTTACTCTTTTCCCAGTTCTATTAATATTTTATTTTCAATTCTGTTAATTGTGTGTTGTTTTCTTTATTAAAAGGTATGATCTTAGAATTTATGGCAGGAAAATCTGGTGCACTTCATGGCATGAGTCATGATTCTACTCCATTCTCATTCAATGATGATTATACAGCATCTGACCATTTTGGAAAATTACTCAATGCAGGTTAGTTTGGTTGGAAAATCATGGTTTTCATCTGTGTCAACTTTACCAATCAACTTTCTGGCTTCAATAAAATAGACAGCACCAATAAAGCACTGGAGTCAATTTAACCCTTTAACATTCACATTACTCTATATTTACTATTGTATTTTCGCAGTAAAAGCTTTATCTCACATAATATTAAATCTATGAGATTTTGATGTTATTTATTTTGAGAACAATACCTTAACATCAGTATGAGGCCAGTTACAACCGGTTTGAACAGAAAGAGGTGATAGATTTCTAGCCAGATATGGCCGGTTGAAATGCTAAAGGGTTAATTGACTTTTCTTTTTTTCTAAATTGTTTGTTTTGTGCCTAAATTAAAAACCATTATTTCGGTGGTAAATTGGCAGCATCGTTAGAGTGTCAGACAAATATTCAGCAGTATTTATTCCAGTTCTTTATGTTCTGAGTTCACATCTCCTCTGTGTCAACTTTGTCATTCATTCTTTCAAAGTGCAATAAAATAAAATACCAGTTAAATACTAGGGTCAATATAATTGACTTTCCTCTTCTCCCAAATTGCTGGCATTGTGCCAGTATTAAAAAGAATTATTACCACTACCACCATCATCATCATAATTATCTTCTTCTCTTTGTTTTAATTATCATTAAATTCATCATCTACGTCTAACCTCCATTTTCCATGCTAGCATGGGTTAGACATGTCCCATTAAAGGCAAGTCAGATCAGGTGACTGTGTCTTACTCATATAAGACTGTTTCTGGCTAGGTTTCTACGGCTGGATGCCCTTCCTAATGCCAAATTGCTGGTCTAAATTAGAAATCATTGTTTTGGTGTTTCACTTTTGGACTTTCATCTTGCTTTTTACTTTTACAGCTGGTTACAACTTCTATGGAACAGAACGAATGTACAGTGGTGTAACTGGTGAGGAACTAGAGGCTGATATTTTCATAGGTGTCGTCTACTACCAGAAACTGAGACATATGGTTTCAGACAAATTCCAGGTGAGATTTCACTCTTCTCTTCTGTCTTTTGTGTTTAGAATATTTGATTGTGTCTTTGACATTTTATCACTGAAAGTCTATCTCAGATGTGTTAACATAGACATAATTAAATATTTATCTTGTTATACTTTGGGAGGGTCATGATGCCAATGAAAACGCATGCACCATCTGAGTTCTACTTCGGTTTTATTATTAATCAACCTCTAGGTGAGAACAACTGGCCGTGTGGATGTACAGACACATCAACCTTTGAAAGGCAGAAAACGTGGTGGTGGTGCTCGATTTGGAGAAATGGAAAGAGATGCTCTCATTGCTCATGGCTCTTCGTTTCTTTTGCAAGACCGTTTGCTCAACTGTACTGACCGATGTCTGGTGAGTATTGTATTTTATGTTATAACAAAAAATAATTTTTTAAAGTTTCTCTTTAAAAATTTGTTTTTCGTTTTGTTTTGTTTCTGTTCATTGTCTTGTCTTTTCTCTTTGTTAATTTTCTTAAGTTTATATATATATATATATATATATATATATATATACACACACATATATGTGTGTTTGTGTGTATATATATATATATATATATATATATATATATATCCCATATAATATATATATATATATATATATATATATATATATATATATATATATATATATATATCCCATATAATATATATATATATATATATATATATATATCCCATATAATATAAATATATTTAAATCTCATTTCAGACAAGAGTTTGCACTGACTGTGGAAATATACTTTCTCCTGTTCAGTCTCAAGCTGATAGTACCAAAATAGCCTATGATATGCAGCATTGGTCCTGTTTGTTATGTAAGAAGTCAGATACTATAAAATATATTACTATTCCATATGTGTTCCGCTACCTTGTTGCAGAACTTGCCGCTGTAAACATCAACCTGAAACTTGATGTGAAATGATATCTTTGTAACATAGCACACTCTGTACATACTCTTCTTCTTCTCTTCATATACCCACTTATTCCTGGAAGGGTCATCAGAGCAGTCCTCAGACACACTTCCCAGAGGGTTCTGTTGAAAACAACCATCTCCAAGTGAGAACAATTGAGCTTATAGATGTTATCCAACCATCTTGTTCATGGTCTTACCTCTTGGTCTTTTGCTGGTTGGCTTTTCCTGTAAAATCTGACCTGTGATTATTTCCTTAAACATTCAAACCACATGCCTGTATTACCGGAACTGTGATCTCTTGATGCGGAGAAGTAGCGGTTCTACGTGAAGAAACTTCTTGATCTCTGAGCTACACATCCTGTCAAGTAATATTACTTCAGAGACACTTTGGCAGAACCTCATTTCAGCCACTTATATTTGTGATCACATTCTTTTGGTCATTACTATGTTGATAGCTGTTTCTTTAACCCTTTAGCCTTTACATTACTCTGTATGTAATATTATATTTTCGCAGTCTGTGAAATTTTAATTTTATTTATTTTGAAAACAATACCTTAACATCAGTATGAGTGGCCAATTACAGCCGGTTTGAACAGAAAGAGGTGATAGAATTCTGGCTGGATATGGCCGGTTTAAATGCTAAAGGATTACGGCAATATGCTGTTGGTAAAAATCACAGAAGGTTTTTTTTTATTATCCTATATATTCATATCAGTTATTTGAAAGCAGCTGTTTGTCAGATTATTGTAAAAAGGAAAAACTGCTATCAAATGTCTATTGTTTATTTTATCAGCAGCTTGTAATAAACATATTTTTATATATAATTTTAATCTTTTTTTATTTGTTTACAAGAGCAGTAAGTATATTTTGTTAATAAGAAAGTGAAATCTTCTAAGATTCCTCATACTATTTATGCTCATAAGTCACACTTCTATTTTACATACATTTACACTGTGCCATATATTTTGAATTGAGGTTTTGTAGGTTCAGTAGTTAAGTCTTGTGCTGGTATTTGTTGCATCTTTGTAGAAAAAGTACAACTTATACAGGTGTATATATGGTAATCTTATATGACTTGTATTACAAATAACATGCTGCAACCATTTCTGGTAAGAGTGGTGTAAAGATGGAGATAAAAACTAAACAGATACAATATATTTCTTAAGTTACTTTATTTGGCTCAAAGACAATCAGTGAAAAGAAGTGTTTTTGCTTATTTTAAAACTTTAAAGAATCTGGCTGGTCAATACGATGAGTGTACTGTAACCCAGTGCAGAAAACATTCTGATACATAGGGATTTTCCTATCAATTGCTTCTGTAAAGCTTGTTTTACCTGAAATAATATTTGGAATGTAACCATAATTGGGTACATCACAGGGTCTTATCTTATAATTTGAAGACACGTCTTTATGTCGCTTGTAAAGTTGTTCATCTAATACCTCATGATAGTTCTTGTAGTAACGTCTACATAGCATCGGTGTCATGTGAAATATATCTGATGATTCAGAGTACAAGAGTTCACGTTTGTAGCCATTCAATAACAGTTTGGGATATCCACTAGGAAGTATGCCAATATTTCTATAACGAAAACCTAAAAAAATAAAGTAATAATGTTCTTGTAAAAATATGTCAATAATTAACCCTTTAACATTTACATTACTCTATATTTACTATTGTATTTTCACAGTAAAGGCTTTACCTTACATAATATCTCACATAACATTTACATTACTCTATATTTACTATTGTATTTTCACAGTAAAGGCTTTACCTCACATAATATCTCACATAACATTTACATTACTCTATATATACTATTGTATTTTCAGAGTAAAGGCTCTCACATAATATCTCACATAACATTTACATTACTCTATATATACTATTGTATTTTCACAGTAAAGGCTACTCACATAATTATCTTACATAATACTGAATCTGTGAGATTTTGATATTATTTATTTTCATAACAATACCTTAACATCAGTATGAATGGCCGGTTACAGCTGGTTTGAACAGAAAGAAGTGAGAGAATTCTGGGCAGATTTGGCCAGTTTAAATGCTAAAGGTTTAATTTATTTGATTAACTTATAAACATAATATACCACATGAAACTGTATTAGCAAGATATTCTTGAAAAATACAAAACAATATTTTAATACTGCAAATTTTCTCAATGTTCTGTTCACTGGTAAAGATACTATAAACAGTTGAATTTCAAAGTTAAACATTTGAGGGGCTTTAATACACATCTTTGCTGAATATATTTAATAACTATATCAAGCACAATCTGTTTGTTTTTCAGAATATTTCAACTTAGGGTTGGAACTTAGAATGTAAATGGTCATAACTCTATGCCACAAAGCATGTTACTGATAATGATAATCCAATAGTTTCTAATTTAGGCACAAGGCCAGCAATTTAAGGGTATTTCAGCTCCAAGTGTAAAGAACCAAAACAAATACTACAAAGCATTTTGTCTGACACTAATGATTCTACCAATCAATCACCCTCTAATAGGTCTTTCTAGTATAGGCACAAGACAAGCAATGTTTGGGGAGGGGATAGTTGATTATATTGACCCTAATACTGGTAAGAAACTCTCAGGAGAGCTGGATAGCAGAAGGTCTTCATAGAAGGTGGAAGAAGAATAGCACACATGACACTTGATTAGAAATATGGTAATGACTGGTTTAAAAGCTTACATGATGGCGTATCTCTTGACCGAACAAAGTCTACATATTCATCTTCAGATTGGATGTCCATATTGTCTCTCTTGATCAAACTAGGTAAGGTCCTGTGCTTATTGTATGCAACCCATCGTTGTTCACTTGGTATATAGTATGCAGGACCTTGCCAGTTATGAGATTTCCAATCTCCTGACAGAAAATTATTCCTTGGCAAATGATATTCAGGTATTTTAGCTCCTCCTGCAATCACACTGGCTGCTGAGTAAAGCATTTTTCTGAAAGAAATGGAAAGTTAAGTAGAGAAGATGGTATTGGTTATACTATGGGTGTTAAACAACACATGCGAATCCAATCTGTCATCGTTTAATGAAGCGGTCGCCAACTGGTGGTCCGAGAGAAAATTTTGGTGGTCTGCAGCAAAAATTTTAATGTATTAATGTTTTTAAAAAAATTCATATTAGTGGTTCGTAGGATTTAAAATTATGAATTTAGTGGTCTGTGAGGTCCAAAAAGTTGGCGACTGCTGGTTTAATGTACACTTTCCCTGTTAGCAAAGATTGGCCAAGTCATCAGCAGATCAGGTTGGTGCTCAAGCAGAAGAACTGAAGCCATGGATGGGACAGGAATCTGAATTTGCTAACATACATTCCTGTACTCTACTGAGTGTTCTGATGGGTCCACAGCTTGCAACTTGCTTACATATGATCCTGCATACTACCAAGTACATTTTATTGTGACACCAGTAATAGGGAAGTTGTGAAGCCTTTGACACAGCTGAAGAGTCCTCCTCACCCTTTGTTTGACATGTTTTCTGCAGCTGGATGCACTTCCTATCACTAACCACTTAACAATGTACTGGGTGTGTTTATCATGTAAATCACCAACATTAGGGGGCTTAACTGAAGAGTCTTCACAAACCTTTGGTAAATTTTCTGAGTGGATGCCCTTCTTATCACCAAGCACTTTAAAGAGAGTACTGGGTGCATTTATCATGTAAATCCCCAACACTTGAGGTTAGACAAAAAGTCCTCCCCCACCCTTTCTTTGGCAAGTTTTCTATGGCTGGATGCCTTTCCTATCACTAACCTCTTTACATGAAGCAAGCATACTCCATTGTATGTGTAATGTTAGTATGGATGAACTGAGAGAAAAACTAGGTATAAGAGGAATCTGATGTAATGCGCAGGAGATAAGACTGTGCTGGTATGAACGTGATGCATATCAAATGAATGCTGTGTAAAGAAGTAGTAAAGAAGCAGTAGTTGAGGAAGACCAACAAATACCTGAGCAGAGATGGTTATAGCTATTAACACACTGAACCTCATAGAGATGTCAAGGGAAGGCTATAAATGGAGGGAGGCTATGCTGGAAAGGACTTGTCCAACTCATACAAGAATGGAAAAGCAGCTTGTAATACAGAAGAATGGAAGATAGACAAGTATCGGGACTGACTGCTTCTTTGTTGTGCTGGTTGCCATTGAGACCTTGGGTGTCCTTCGTCTATGAACTGCCATTTCCCTCCACATAATTGGAGCATCCTGCCTGAGGAAGGAGTGCAATGAGATGGAGTGGCTGATGTAGCAAGTGTTGCTGTTCTCTCTAGCAATGTCTTCAACATGTCTGAGATATACTGCCTAGACTGGGGTGTAGAGTCTGCCACATCTTCCCCCTTCCCCTAACTTTCGTTAGTTATCATTTTTTTTTCATTCTTTTTATTTCTTTATTGCAAACATTATATCAGTTAAGTGGCCTAACCTTATGATTGTAACTTTATAATTCGAACTTAAACATGAAAAACGTATGTCAGTGATTTTGTATGTAGTTCCGTGACAAGAGAAGAATGTAAATTGTTAGGGAATTGAAACTGAGACTCCTTCTCAATAAACACTTCTGCAAAGAGCACACACACACATAATTTCTGCATGTATTTCATCTGGGTCACTGACAAATTCTTGTCATTGTCGGTGGAGTACCAGGTGGTGCCCGTGAGGGTGCTTGGTTATTCCAGCACCCTTTATTGTGCCCCCCCCCCCCCTTCTTATTTTATTATATAGTCTCCCCTTTTCTTCACTAAAGTGTATTTTACTTTGTAAATATATTTTAATCATATCATAAGCATTTCTTCGTAGATATTCCTCCTCGGAATATTTCCTTAAATATTTATTTAATAGAGTAAACTTTTCAAATAAATTCTATTCGGGGTGAAATGAAAATTTTATAAAATCCATGTCTTACATAGTTTTCTGTCTTCGAAAGTCACTCGATTATACGAAATATCAACTACAACTCCATTGTTGCTATAGCAAACTTGCGTCATATCCTGCATAGAAACGGTGTTTACCAAGCTTAAAAGGAATAACCCTTTTGTTACCGAATATCTAATGAAATACACTGTATATGTGTAAATGAATTTAATAAAATAATTAAACTTTTTCATTAGTAAGCTGATGTTTGAAACATTACTTTAAAATGTGTTAATTAAAATTCTAATGGTTTCTGATTTAGACAAGGCCAGCAATTTTGAGGGGAGGGGAAAGTCGATTAAATCAACCCCAGTGCCAGATTTCGGACAAATGAAGCCCTGTACTAGTTAAGTTATTAGGTCCCTTTCAACGTTTGACATTCCGCGTGGGGATGACAAGGCGCACCGCGTAACTTAATGAGAATTTTGGGGAGGGCGAAACAGTTCCTCAGGAAAAAAAGCATGGGATGCGCGATCAGGTCAACTTGTTTAACCTCCTGGAGCTCTCGTATTGATTTCGAGAGAACTGGAGAGCCGAGAATATAGGTATCGTCCCTCAGACTTAGACGTAGTGCAGTTGAACTGATTGAATGTTGAACAGCGTCTTCATATTGAGTTTCGCCATAACTCGCATTTATCATCTTTGATTTGGATAAGTTAATCTTGAGTTCGAGGATCAATATAACAGGGATGATGTTCTGAGGTTCACCAACGACAAACTCAACCGAACCACCATGTGTCACGTCGTTCAGATACCTGACATTGAAAGGTATGTAGACTGTGTTGGTAATGTCGCTGATATCCAATGTAAATGGGAGTAGACTGAGTGAGTTACCATGCTGGACACCTGATAATGTTGCTAGCAGCAATGAGCATGGTGGGTGTCTCGTGTATAAATACTTTAAACACAGTATTCATATTTATATTTTTTTACATTTATCTAAAAACCTTGCATCATAATTTTACGTTATTGTTCCAAACACAAGCTTAATAATTATCTCAGTACATTACTGGTGCCTTATTTTATCGGCGCCGCAAGGATGAAAGGGGCATAACTCTATGCTGCAAAACATGTGTCTGACGCTCTACCGATACTGCCAAAGTTTTTGAAAGGATTTTACTAAATCCTTTCAAATTCTTGATTATTTGACAATTATAGATATAGAGAGTGTTTCATTAGAAATATAGTATGGAAAGGGTCAAGGCAGTAGCCCAGCATAACCACAGTCTAATGACAGAAACCAGTCACAGAATTATTAAAGGAAGTCTATCTACTACATGTTTATTTGGCACTGAGAAGTACTTATACTAGTCTTGGAGGGATGGTAGTGGCGTTGGGGTGGACTCTGGTGAAGGTCGGTGTACAAGACACATTTAACTACCCATCATCACCACTACCGCCACTACCACCACCATCACCCCACCACCGCCATCACCCATTCATCTCCAAGTTGATCCCGATCCCAGGTGTTCACAGCTATGTTTGTACCAAGCAAACAACGACCCTTGGGTAGTCTTCTTCCGACATTCAGGTGTACACACACACATATATATATGCACATGCACATACATATACAGGCAAACACCCGCTCATACACACACACTCACACATACACACACACACACACACACACACACACACACACACACACACACACATATATATATATATATATGCACATGCACATACATATACACAGACAAACACTCACTCATACATGGATATTGTTGATGGTGGTGGTGGAGGTGGGGTGGTGGTGGTACGTGGGAGGGGGTGTTGTTGTTGGTGGGGGTAGTGGTGGGGGTAGTGGCGCTGACGGTGGTAGGAGCAGTGGTAGTAGTAGTAGTAATGGCAGTGGTGGAACCGGTGATGGCGGTAGTGGTGGTGGTGGGTAGGTGGGAGGTGAACTGCAGGACTGGTTTACATTGATAGAGCACACACACTGTGTAACCATAGCAGCCACTAAATACCCCCCTCCCATCTTCCTCACCCATACCCGTTTTAGTATTTCTCCCTCCACCCCCTAAATAAACAGTTTGAGAATGCCGGGTGGTGGAGTTATGTGGGGAGGGGTGGTGGTGTAAAGGCGACACTACCCTTTACTTTCTAATTCACCCCAACTTTCTCCTTTGTATGTTCTTACAGAGGGTAGATACACCATGGCTGAATGGCCAAGGAGTTCGTTTTTGTACTCTTTAGGTTCCGGGTTCGATCCCACAACGTCACATACTTCGGCTAGAGTCATTTACAAAGGATAGACCCATACTTTATAAGTGATATTGGTTAGACAGAAACTGTTTGTAAGCCGGTCAGATAGACTATTCCTGTAATTCAAAGGTCACGCTGAATCTCCCTGAGAATTACGTTGTGGGTAGACGTGTCTATGGAATGCTCAGATACTTGCACGTGTTAATTTCACGTGCAGATTGTTCCTTTACTCAAACAAGTTGATCACTTATTGCCGGAACCGACGGAGGTTCAACACACACAACATAAACGCACATATACACAAACACATAAACACACATACACAAACACATTCGTACGTACGTGTGTGAGTGATAGTCTATAAGAGAATGAGTGAATAGGTCACTACTAACCAACTCGGTAACCATAGGCGCTGAGCTGGCCAGCCGCAGATGTGAGCCTCGCGAGCTGGAATGGCTTTTCCAGCGCGTCTCCCTTGCTGGACGTGAATTTGGGGTCTGCAAATTCCTCATTTGATATAGACAACTGGGACGAGATAGTTCTAAATAGGGCTGAATGGAGAAAGCGCATAAAGGGCAGTTGCAAAAGGTTTGAAGAATGTCGCCTGGATCATAAACAACTGAAGCGTCAGCTCTGGAAGGAGCACACAGTCTTGATGAAGACATCACTAGTTGGTAAAATATAAAACAGAGAAATTGAGGAGGGGAAGGTTTAGAGGAAACGCCTTCTCCATTCTGCCCGCCGGGGCTGTGGGGAGGCCACCGATATGATTGACTGACTTGTCATTTTATCAGTCAGATATTTTTAGACATTTAAATAGTTTGTTGCATTCCCTCAAAAAAATTACTGTTCTATATAACCAATTTGTTGGTTGTCTCTAAACCTTCCCCTCCTCAATTCTCTGTTTTATATTTTACCAACTAGTGATATCTTCATCAAGACTGTGTGCTCCTTCCAGAGCTGACGCTTCAGTTGTTTATGTTCCAGGCGACATTCTTCAAACCTTTTGCAACTGCCCTTTATGCGCTTTCTCCATTCAGCCATATTTAGAGCCATCTCGTCCCAGTTGTCTATATCAAATGAGGAATTTGCAGACCCCAAATGCACGTCCAGCTTCATACTTATTATTATTAGAGTTGCAGGATATATACCAATCCGCCTGAACCAAAGAATGACAGAAATTGGTTTCGTGGAGAAAGAACACAGATCCTTACTTAATGAGCCACGATATTTGGTGACTACAAAATCTGTAAAACATTCTTACGGTTCAAAGGATGAGTGGTTGCACAAGAGACGACGGATATTCCCTTCTCTTTACAACCTTTCCCCAGGAGAGTGGCAGGGCAAATATATACTGACAATTAAGAAAGAGACACATACATGCAAACATACATACATACATACATACATATATACATGCAAACATACATACATACATACATACATACATATATACATGCAAACATACATACTTACATATATGATGGCTGCCCCCTCGTTATCGAGTATGGTCATACATACATGCATACATACATATATACATACATACATATATACATACATGTATACATACATGTATACACATACATACATACATACATACATACATACATACATACATACATACATACATAGATGCAGGTATACATACAGACACACATACACACACATACATACATCTAATTTGGAAGGCTGTACGTGGTAGGGCAACAGTTGTAAAAGAACTAAAAGAATACACACAGCTGTCTTCCTCTATATCGTCTGGTATAGCCTTCCTTTCTCTCAGCTAACTTATTATTCTGTTAAGGTACTGTATCATCATCATCATCAGCATCATCATATATATATATACATATATATGTATATATATATATATATATATATATATATATATATATATATATATATAGATATGTACACACACACACACACACACACACACACACACATATATATATGTTTGCGTCTTTTTGGTTGAGTATACACACACGCACATACAAACACACACACACACACACACACACACACACGCATATATGTATATATAGATGTGTGTGTATATATATATATATATAAGCATATACAAATTGTGTGTAGGCATGCGTGGATCTGTGTCAACATAAGTATTCATAGACACATACAATCACACACACACATACACACAGACACACACACAGACACACACACACACACACAGACACACACACACACACACAGACACACACACACACATAGGTCATACATAAGGTATATATAAACGCCCACACAGCCACACACCTGTAAGGTGGTTCGGCCAGAGTACAAAGGATGTTTCATATGTACGTCGCCGTCGTCTCTGCTCAAACTGGATTCCTTACACATAGCTGTATGTACACAAGCACACACATACACACACACACACACACACACACACACACACAGACACACACACACACATATATAGACACACACACACACATACAGACAGACAGACCCACACACACATACAGACAGACACACACACACGCACACAGACAGACAGACACACACACGCACACAGGCAGACAGACAGACCGACACACACACACAGACACACACACACACAGACACACAAGCTACTGAGGTGACTGTGACATAATCACATCCTAAAATACTCATAACGAAACGTATAACGAAACTTATGTATATTTAATATGAAGTCGTACCTCTTCATAGCAAAATATACTGAGAGATGAAGTAGGAGATATAGAAGAACAATTGATCCCAGTACAGAACTGGTACATATCTTTTTATTGACCTTGAAAATATGAAAGACAAAGTTGCCGTTGGCTCAGAGAACCAGAAAGAACATTGCAAAGCATTTTATCCAATGTTCTAACGACTTGCCGCTTCATGTCTGTTATATTTAAACATATTGTATATAGTTTCATATAAGCCTCTAATATGAATCACGCTGTGTTAGTGTTACTGCTAATTAACTCCAGACCGCCAAGTTTGCATTATATACATCCTGTTATCCATGTTTTATCCAGGTAGCGGTGTGATTAAAGGACGTTTGGCTACAACATCTAGCAGGTCAAACGACCGTGTAGAAGCTGCCCCGTTATTGATGTTGGTGTTGGTGTTGGTGGTTTGATCGTGTGAGACCTTTGAAAGAGAGATGGGGGGGGGGGGGGTATGTGTGTGTGTGTGTAAGGGAGAGAGCGAGAGAGAGTGTGTGTGTGTGTGTGTAAGGGAGAGAGAGAGAGTATGTGTGTGTGTAAGGGAGAGAGCGAGAGAGAGAGAGTGTGTGAGTGTGTGTAAGGGAGAGAGAGAGAGTGTGTGTAAGGGAGAGAGCGAGAGAGAGAGAGAGTGTATGTGTGTAAGGGAGAGAGAGAGAGAGAGAGTGTGTGTGTGTGTGTAAGGGAGAGAGAGAGTGTGTGTGTGTGTGTGTAAGGGAGAGAGCGACAGAGAGAGAGAGTAAAGAAGAGAGTAGGAGAGAGAGAGAGAGCAAGATATAGAAGGACAGACTGGCAGACAGTCAGACGAACAGCTAGATAGGAGAGTGAGTGACTAAGATTATCAGGTAAATAGAGAGAGAAGAAAGAGATGGGGGAGTAAGTTAAGGAAAGAAAGGAGGAGAGAGACAGAGAAAGAAGAAAGAGAGGGGGAGAAAGGTATGAGTAAGTTAATAAGGAAAGAAAGGAGGAAAGAGAGAGTGAGGGAGAGAGAGAGGGAGAGAGAGAGAAGGGTGGAGTAAGTGAATAAGGAAAGAAAGTAGGAGATAGAGAGAGTGGGAGAGAGTGAGGAGGGAGAGATGGGTGTGAGTAAATGAATAAGGAAAGAAGGAGGAGGAGAGAGAGCGAGAAAAAAAGGAGAGAGGGAGGGAGAGAAAGAGAGAGAGAGTGAGAGAGAGAGGGTGGTATGACTAAGTCTATAAGAAAAGAAAAGAGAGCGATAGATGTGAATAGTTACAAAAGACATGAAACTGACCCTCCCTCGGCGAATGTCTGTTTACCAGGTATTATATAAGGTGTAATTACCGTAAAGAAAGGGATTATACCTGTATATATATATGTATGTGTGTGTGTTCGAGTCTGTGTGTGTGTGTTATTCTTCAATCTTTCACTATATATATATATATATATATATATATATATATATATATATATATATACAAGTAGAAGTTGTATTTAATTTGTTGGAAGTCCAACAAACATAAATATTTATAACTGATTTAGAGCTCTCAACAAGTTACTGGAGTAAATATTCAATGATATTAAATAAATGGAAACTATATTTATAAAACCATATTTATTTTATTATATATATTTCAAGGGCAACCAAGACAACATTGGTACACTTTCATCAGATAAAATACAAAGTTTGTTTTATAAATAGAGACATACCCATGAAAATCATACCTTATCGGTTGGAAATTCACTGGGTGAATTTCCAACCGA
>OZ024747.1:79256707-79259207 GCA_964016885.1 Eledone cirrhosa
AGCACGTGTGTGTGGGGTTTAAGCGTGTTGTGGGTGTAGGTGGCGTGTGGAGAAAAAAATTTTTTTTTGGGTGTGTGTGTGGGTGAGTTATATAGGTGATTACGGAAGAGGATGGTTGAAAAGTTGGTAAATTCCGAAGATGTTTAGTGGATTGGTTGTAGGTGAATTTCTGCGTGTGGGTAATCCATGAAGCGATGGTCGGAAGAGGAGAGATGTGGGGTGCGCGCGCAACAGGAAGTGGTCAGCAGTGGGAGTGCTGTGGTCTGTTTGTGCTGGGAGGTGGTCAGAGGGCATAGCAGCAGTCGGTGGAATGGTAAAGGGGCGAGGATGGGTAGGCGTGAAAGTTGGAGTGAGGAGGGTGTGTGTGTGTGTATTAGTAGGGGTGTTAGTGGGATGAGTGAGTGTGGAGCGAGGGTGTGGGTGGAGCGGGGAGAGAAGGGTGTGTGTGGTTCTATGGAGGGAGTGTGGTGTACTGGTGTGTGTGTAGTTTGATGAGGTGTTAGTGGGTGTTAGTATACAGGAGGTGGGGAGGGGTTGAATGCAGGTGTGAGTGGGGGTTAGTGGTGGTAGGGTGTGTAGAGTTGGTGGTGTACGAGGGTGTGTGGGTACGTGTGCGTGGGGTTGGGGGGGGGTGTTGTTAGTGATGTTAGTTGCGTGTGGGGTGGGTGGTGTAAGTGGGTGCGTGTGTTCGTGTGCTTGGGGTTAGGGGGTGTTAGTGAGGTTAGTTGCGGGGTGGTGGGATGGAGGTGTGGGGGTGAGAGGTGTGGGGGTGAGGGTTAGTGGTGGTAGTAGGGTGTGTGTTTAGTGTGAGCGCGTGTATATATGTGCCGGTGGGTGTGTGCGTGTGATAAGGAGGGGGGAGGAGGAGAAGAGGGGAGGGATGGGATGTTAGTATGTTAGTTGGGGAAGGGTGGTCAGATGAGGGGTGGAGTGGAGGTGTTAGTATTGTTAGTTGTGGGGTGGGCGGTGAAAAGGAGGGGTGTGTTAGTGGGGGATAAGTGTGGGGGGAGGGGGGCGATCGAAGGCTAAAGGAATAAGGGTTGGGAGTTCAGGCCGGGGGGAGTGTGGGTCTGTAAGATGAAGATAGTTCGTTGTTCGACCGTAAGGCGATTGGCGGGGGTTCCGTGGCACTGGAGTAGGCCACAGACTGTGAGATGGCGTGCGGAATGTCCAGGGCCACCAAAGTGGCGGGCGATGGGGGAACTGCCCCCGAGACGAATATCCCGGAGGTGCTCCGTGACTCGGTCCGCCAGGCGACGTCCCGTCTGTCCGACATAAGTCCGTAGACTAGGTTGGAGGAGGTGCAGCGGAAGGCATGCCGGACCGAGAGAGAGTGGCCGTTGGGACCCTGGAAGGTGGTGGTGTTGGTGATGTGGGGACAGGTGTTGCAGCGGGGCCTAGAACAGGGAAAGGAACCGGGGTGGGGGGGGGGGGGAACAGAGCGTGGGTTGGGGGTAGGGAGCTGTGGACGAGGAGGGTGCGGAGATTGCGTGCGCGTTTGAAGGAGGGGAGTGGTGGGGTTGGGAAGATGTGGGAGGTGGAGGGGTCGGACTGGAGGCGTCGGAATATATATATATATATAGATGAAAATTTTAGTAAGTTGATTTTTAATTTTTAAAATTTTCTTATTTTACGTCTTTCATATAATTGTTCTGCACCCCCCCCCCCTGCATTGAACCACATCGGTACTAAGACATAACTTATATATTTGCTAGCATGAGTGTACATCTGTACACATATGTTGGTAGATGTACTAATTATCTATATTTATCTCCAAATTATTTGTTGAGCAAACTTGCCAAAATTTACTGCTGTTTCATGGTAGTAGTAGGCTCTTGTCATAATACCACCCCGCTCCTAACTGATTAACCTCGGTGTCACGTGATTGATTCTTTAGAATCTGCCACTGACCAGAGGCAGTGAAATTTTTTCAGTGCTCCGAATTTAGTCCTCGCTAGCTTTATTTCATCCACTGAATTATTATTTTTATATGGGTTCCTAGTGTCCGCGCATTGCCTGGGAACTTAGCTGAGAATAGACTCCCTGATGACGTAATGAATTCTCTATAGTTATATTATGTAACTATATTTATCCCATTACAGAAACTAATTAGTTGGAGTGAAAATTTTAGTAAGTAAGTTGATTTTTAATTTTTAAAATTTTCTTATTTTACGTCTTTCATATAATTGTTCTGCACCCCCCTGCATTGAACCACATCGGTACTAAGACATAACTTATATATTTGCTAGCATGAGTGTACATCTGTATACATATGTTGGTAGATGTACTAATTCTCTCTCTCTCTCTCTCTCTCTCTCTATATATATATATATATATATATATATATATATACTAAAATAAATAACTCAAATATTTAAAATTTGGCTTCGTTTATTACTGCTATATATATTTCGGTGACAGCCATCTTTGGCTGTGACCTCTTCAGGCAGTCCGAATTAGTGTGGTAGAGACGAGTACACATGTTGTTGAGGTGTTTAAC
>OZ024747.1:79266707-79269207 GCA_964016885.1 Eledone cirrhosa
TATAAATATTGTTGTCTTGTATGTAGTAAAATCTATAAATATTGTTGTATTGTATGTAGTAAACATATATAAATATTGTTGTATTGTATGTAGTAAAATCTATAAATATTGTTGTATTGTATGCAGTAAACATATATAAATATTGTTGTATTGTATGTAGTAAAATCTATAAATATTGTTGTATTGTATGCAGTAAACATATATAAATATTGTAGTATTGTATGTAGTAAAATCTATAAATATTGTTGTATTGTATGCAGTAAACATATATAAATATTGTAGTATTGTATGTAGTAAAATCTATAAATATTGTAGTATTGTATGCAGTAAACATATATAAATATTGTAGTATTGTATGTAGTAAAATCTATAAATATTGTTGTATTGTATGTAGTAAAATCTATAAATACTGTAGTATTGTATGCAGTAAACATATATAAATATTGTTGTATTGTTTGCAGTAAACATATATAAATATTGTTGTATTGTATGCAGTAAACATGTATAAATATTGTTGTATTGTATGCAGTAAACATATATAAATACTGTAGTGTTGTATGTAGTAAACATATATAAATATTGTTGTATTGTATGCAGTAAACATATATAAATATTGTTGTATTGTATGCAGTAAACATATATAAATATTGTTGTATTGTATGCAGTAAACATATATAAATATTGTTGTATTGTATGCAGTAAACATATATAAATATTGTAGTGTTGTATGCAGTAAACATCTATAAATATTGTTGTATTGTATGTAGTAAACATCTATAAATATTGTAGTATTGTATGCAGTAAACATCTATAAATATTGTTGTATTGTATGCAGTAAACATCTATAAATATTGTAGTGTTGTTTGTAGTAAACATATATAAATATTGTTGTATTGTATGCAGTAAACATCTATAAATATTGTAGTGTTGTTTGTAGTAAACATATATAAATATTGTTGTATTGTATGCAATAAACATATATAAATATTGTAGTATTGTATGCAGTAAACATATATAAACACTGTAGTGTTGTATGCAGTAAACATATATAAATATTGTAGTGTTGTTTGTAGTAAAATCTATAAATATTGTTGTATTGTATGCAGTAAACATATATAAATATTGTAGTATTGTATGTAGTAAAATCTATAAATATTGTAGTGTTTTTATGCAGGTAACATATATAAATATTGTAGTATTGCATGTAGTAAAATCTATAAATATTGTAGCATTGTATGTAGTAATATCTATAAATATTGTAGTATTGTATGTAGTAAAAATCTATAAATATTGTAGTATTTGTGTGTAGGAAACAACACTACATTATTTATAGATGTTTACTGGTTGTAGTATGGCAAAACTATCGGATATCTCCCTGTTTGCTGGTAGATTTGAGATCCTACGACTACGATATCTAATGATATCAATTTAGGCGCAAGGCGAACAATCTATAGGGAGGGAAAGTCGACTACATCTACCAAAGTACATAACTGGTACTTTGTTTTATTGATCCCGGGAGGTTGATCTCGGCAGGATTTGAACTTAAACTGTAAAGAACCCGAACAAATACCGCAATTACATTTCATCTGACGCTCTGCTAATTCTGCCAATCCACAAGGCCAGCAATTTGAAGGGGAGAGGAAGTCGATTAAATCGACCTCAGTGCATTACTGGTGCTTTATTTTATCGACCTCGTATGGATGAAAGGCAAAGCTAACCCTTGGCGGAATTTGAACACAGAACGTGAAGGACCGTAACTCTATGCCACGAAGCATAGTGTCCGACTCTCTACCGATACTGCCAATGCACAACCTTTGTGGTTGTAATAATAATAATAATAATTGTTTCTACTTTAGGCACAAGGCCAGCAATTACCCAGTACATTACTGGTTCTTTATTTTATCGACCCCGTAAGGATGAAAGGCAAAGTAAATCTCGACAGGATTTGAACTCAGACTGTAAAGGGATGTAACTATGGTAGAAAGCATGGTGTCTGACGCTCTACCGATTCTGCCAATCTACCAAAATCAATAAAGTAGTCAGTCAAAGGGAGTCGTGAATTAAGCCAAGCAATTAAGAGAACATGTCAAACTTTGGTGGCAGACGACACAACCGGAGGCCGACATTTTATCATTGACGAAGGCAAATAAAAAACCAAAAGAAAGGTTTATAAAAGTGTCATATATATATATATATATATATATATATATATATATATATATATATATATATATATATATATATATATATATATATATATATATATATATATATATATACATAAAGAGAAAAAAATGGACGAAGCTGAGTATATATAAACACACATGTTTGTAGGGAGTGACAGTAAGCATTTTCTCACTATTTTTATTCATTTTTTTTCCTTTTTTGTTTCTGTTCTTCTTTCGAGATCAAATTTCAGTCGAAATAATATCTTCCAAGCTGGTAACTGTCATAACGGGTTATAAAACCATCTACCTGGTACATGTTCCTATCAGATTTT
>OZ024747.1:79271707-79276707 GCA_964016885.1 Eledone cirrhosa
ATATATATATATAGAGAGAGAGAGAGAGAGAGAGAGAGAGAGAGATGGAGCGAGGGAGAGAGAGAGAGAGAGATGGAGCGAGGAAGAGAAAGAGAGAGAGAGAGAGATGAGAAGTAACTAGTTAAAACCAGGACGACCATTATTTAACTTAGAAAAGAAGTGTCGGTATTGTAAGGATTGTTTGTTCTTACAATAATAGAAACTTAACGGTAGGGCAAATAATTCTTATAACAACCATAATTGTGTCTACTTTAGGCACAAGGCCAGCAATTTGAAGAGGGGGGAGGGAAGTTGATTAAATCGACCTCAGTGCATTACTGGTTCTTTATCTTATCCACTTCGTAAGGATGAAAGGCAAAGCTAACCTTGGCGGGATTTGAATTCAGAACGTAAAGAGCTATAACTTTATGCTGCAAAGCATGGTGCTTGACTCTCTACCTTTACTGCCAACCAATAATTGTTTCTACTTTTTGGCACAAGGCCAGCAAATTACCCAGTGCATTACTGGTACTTTATTTTATCGACACGGTAAGGATGAAAGGCAAAGTTAACCTCGGTGATGCAGTCACAGTATATTTTTAACCTCTGCGGGATTTAAACTCAGAATGAAAAGGGCCGTAACTCTATGCGTCAAAGCATGGCGTCCGACCCTCTACCGATACTGCCAATCCACCGCCCTTCTGCCAACCAATAATAATAATAATAATTGTTTCTATTTTTGACACGAGGCCAGCAAATACCCCAGTATATTACTGGTACTTTATTTTATCGATCCCGTAAGGATGAAAGGCAAAGTTAACCTCGGTGATGCAGTCACAGTATATTTTTGTACATTTCAAGAATGTCTTGCTAATGTTGTTTCATTTGGGTCGTTAATTTAAATATTTACTTGTGGAAGAACAGATTGTTGTAAATATTTGCAGTATTTCATTAAATACATCTGTGTTTGTATCTTTATTGGTGGTCAGAGATTTTTGAAAATTTACAGTTAATTAAAGACTTGAATATTTCATATGATGCAGTCATGGTGTTGTTTTGTACTTTTCAAGAATGTCTTTGTGAATGAAGTTTCATGTAGTACAGGACATTAAGAGTTAAAGAACTGAAATATAGATAGGTTACACATTATAGTTACACATTATAGTTACAAGTCCTTATTATACAACCTTGTTACACGTCCTTGTTACACATATTTGTTTTACACCCTTGTTACACACCCTTGTAGCATACTCTTGTAACATACTCTTGTAACATACTCTTGTTACACATCCTTGTAACATACTCTTGTTACACACCCTTGTAACACTCGTGTAACATACTCTTGTAACATACTCTTGTTACACACCCTTGTAACACATCCTTGTTACACATCCTTGAAACACACCCTTGTAACACATTCTTGAAATACACCGTTGTTACACTCCCTTGTAACACACCCTTGTAACACACCATTGTAACATACTCTTGTTCCATGTCCTTGCTTTCGATCTTTAAAAATGAATTCAAAAGTTTTTTTTCTTTGACATTTATCCAGGTGAACAATTATTGTCGTTGTTATTAGTGTTGTAGTGGTGTTGCCGCTGGTGGTACTGGTAGTGGTAGTAGTAATAGTAGTAGTGGTAGTGGTGGTAGTAGTAGTAGTAGTAGTAGTAGTAGTAGTAGTAGTAGTAGTAGTAGTAGTAGTAGTAGTAGTAGTAGTGGTGGTAGTAGTAGTAATAGTAGTAGTAGTAGTAGTAGTAGTAGTAGTAGTAGTAGTAGTAGTAGTGGTGATGGTGGTGTTGCTGGTGGCGGTGTTGGTAGCCTTTTTATTATATCAGCAACAGGAGCAACAGCAGCAGCACATAAAAGAAACAGTAAATCAATAAGAGATTGATGACAAGAGAAAGTGATATATATATATATATATATATATATATATATATATATATATATATATATATATATATATATATATATATATATATATAGAGAGAGAGAGAGAGAGAGAGAGAGGTAGAGAAAACAGGGGGCTGGGGCAGGAAAGAAAGAGTCATCCTTATTTGATGTTATTTTTTGTTTTGTTTCATTCGTTCTTTTCTGTTATTTGTTCTGAACTTCTAAATTGGAAGGAAGAAATTTCATAAAGACGTTGGCATGTGACCCCAAGAAGATCTGCCTGTTGTGTCTCGGCCGGGAAACGACCCACTCATATCACACGTCGATTCGTAAGATGGCTGTACAGTGTTCATAGCAGTCGTCTGCACATTCGGAACAGAAGTAGACGTGGACGGAAGTGTGTAAGGGTTAGTGGAGCTCCGCAGATAAGGCATGGCACAGCTTTGATTGGAAGAAATATTGCTCATTGGGCCACCCACCCACATGCTGTATTGTCCTTGTGTGGCGGGGGCGTTACTGGAAAGCATGCTGTGTCCACTGGTAGAGAGATGTGGCCAGTTCTCTGGAAGATTTAACATGGGCAAGTTTGATGTCACATCCCTCGAGTAACCACCTATATAGTCAAATATAGAGAAGAAAAAAAAGAATTAAAAAAAAACACCAACAAACAATAGTTAAAAATAACTACAAAAAACTGTTTAGCAAATACAAAATCTGAAAATATTTTGGTTTATGTTTATGTTTACAATGGAATTAAATTATACTAGCTGACCCGTTAAGGGTGAAAGCAGCGATTCTTTGCTTAAACTTTAATCTGTTATTTTAATAAATATTTGCTCTAGAGTTCTTATATATTTATCCTTATCGAGCCCTCTTTGGATTTTAGTCTTCAAATTTATTATTATTACTATATATATATATATAAGTATTGAAGTTTCCGTTGAAAATTGAAAAAGTCATGGGAGTGAAGAGTGCTCTATGTAAGTACCAGAGCTAAATTTAATTATATATATATATATATATATATATATATATATATATATATATATATATATATATATATATATATATATATATATATATATAACGGAGGAAATGTGGTAAGGAACCAGGTGGACCATAACGCACCAAAGTACTCAATACTTAGGGTAGTAGTATATATATATGAAGGCGTGTGGCTGAGTGGTAAGAGAATTGGATTCGCAATCGTGAGTTCGATTTCTGGACCAGGCGATGCGTTATGACCTTGAGCAAGACATTTTATTTCACGCTGCTCCTTCTGGAGGTGCGATAGATAGTATTAGCAATTGGAAAGACGAACGGAAACATTGTTTCCTCGGTCCGATTTGACGAAAGTCGATCGTTCCTTTATATATATATGGATATATATTATAAAGAAAGAAGAAACATTAGATATATATAAAAAAGATATAATATACCTAAGTTCCTTCATTATCCTCGACAGCCAAAGCTTCGATTTTACTAAGCTTCCACTTGTATATATGGATATATATATAGATATATATATATGGATATATATATATAGATATATGGATATATATATGGAGAGAGAGAGAGTTAGTTCACCATACCGAGAACAAATGTTTCACCTTATTTGGATCCTCAGTATTATTTGGTATGGTGATCTAACTATATATAGTACTAGCAGTAAAGCCCGGCGTTGCTCGGGGTCGCTCAGTAGCTGTGTTAAAGTTACAATGTTAAGTTTCTTTCTTGGCTTAAAAACTGTAGTGTCTACTGTGCAGACTTGCATGTGGTGTTTTTGATTAATATTCCCTCAACCAGCCTTATGAAGTTAAGAAAACATAACGATAACCCGAATGTTATAACAAAAGAGGATGCTGGGGATAGAAACTGCACTGGTTATTTATTAACAAATATCGAAAATGTAAACACTGCAACGCAGAGAAAAACATTAGCGTAACCAAATTATCAGTTATGTCTGTCTGCACGCCTATATCACCTCTCTGCACGACTGTCTGTCTGCACGCCTATATCACCTCTCTGCACGACTGTCTGTCTGCACGACTGTCTGTCTGCACGCCTAACGACGAAATATTTGCTTGTTTTACGTAGTCTTTAAATAGACTTGTTTTCAAGTAAAAATATTGTTTTAGAATGCTTTTAAATGGAAATGAAGCAAAACGGAAGCTTAGTGTTCGAACTGATGAATTTTGCAGGTCAATATTTTGCTGGCTCGACAACTGTTCGTGTCAGCGTAATTTTTTACGTAAGACGCTCAATGTAAACAGAACAAAGGGAAATAACTGATAACTTACGCTCAAAAATCGATACATTATATTCGATTTCGTCAGATAGGGCGGGTCAATTTGAAATATTTTTTTTCCGATGTCTTCGCTAGGGCTCAATGTACAAGTATAGCAATTTCGGTGCAATTCCGTGAGAGATTCTAAGAGGAGATGTGTGCCAAAAATCGATAGACAGACAGACAACCACAGTTTTATATATATAGATTAGAATCAGTATTGAATCAGTATTGCATCATATACATATTTAATTACATATTACATATGTTTCAGTACCGATCGTGGAACGATCGATTAATGTTCGATCCTGACTCGAGAATCGGAAACTCCTCTGATATGTGTTCTCACATGTAGACGCACGTCCTTTACTACCTATATATATATATTTAATAAATTTGCACTATATATATATATATATATATATATATATATATATATATATATATATATATATATATATATATATATAGAGAGAGAGAGAGAGAGAGAGAGAGAGAGGCAGACAAATAAAGGTTTATTAGGTTCACGCTTTATATATGTGTGTGTGTATGTGTGTAAATGTCATATGTCCGTAACGGCTGACGATGTGTGTGTGTGTGTGGTCAGAGATCAAAGGCGGCGGCGGCGGAGGAGGAGGAGAAGGAGGAGGAGGTTGTCTAGTTAAGAAAAAAGCCATCAAATACATTGATGAAAGGAAGATGAATGGATGTTTGGGGAGAGAGAGAGAGAGTGGAACCGTGTGGAGGGGTAGAGATGGGGAGAGAGGGAGAGAAAGTGGGAGAGGGGGGGAGATGGGTAGAAAGAGAGGGAGAGAGACCTCCCACGCTTTAGCCAGTG
>OZ024747.1:79279207-79294207 GCA_964016885.1 Eledone cirrhosa
TGACCACATATGGTCTGAGAGGTTTCAGTTGATCACAGATGGACTGAGAGGTCTCAGTTGACCACAGATGGTCTGAGAGGTTTCAGTTGACCACAGATGGTCTGAGAGGTTTCAGTTGACCACAGATGGTCTGAGAGGTTACTGTTGACCACAGATGGTCTGACAGATTTCAGTTGACCACAGATGGACTGAGAGGTTTCAGTTGACCACAGATGGTCTGAGAGGTTTCAGTTGACCACAGATGGTCTGAGAGGCTACTGTTGACCACAGATGGACTGAGAGGTTTCAGTTGACAACAGATGGTCTGAGAGGTTACTGTTGACCACAGATGGTCTGAGAGGCTACTGTTGACCACAGATGGTCTGAGAGGTTTCAGTTGACAACAGATGGTCTGAGAGGTAACTGTTGACCACAGTTGGTCTGTGAGGTTAATATTGACTCTAGATGGTCTGAGAGGTTATTGTTGACCACAGATCGTCTGAGAGGTTTCAGTTGACCATTATGGTCTGAGAGGTTACTGCTGACCACATCGACTCCTCACATTGACTCAAGAGCACACATATAGTCTTGAAGGTCACAGTTGACCATACAGTCTCTTCACATCGCCCCTAGAACCACACATGATTTGAAAGATCTGTGTAGTAGTTGATCATATCTATTCTAGTGCTTGACCAGTTCTTTATTTTATCAACCCTCACGAAAAGAAAGATGTCAATTGTACCCTTTCAAAGGAAACATTAATACTAAATGGAGTCCGACAGGGAACTATTTTTAGGGCACTATTGTTTGTTGTGGTCCTCTAAAACATGTCTTTAGTTATACAGGCAGCCATTCTCACTAAATATGCTGACGACACGAACATATCACAGGCAATCAAAGATTCTGATGAAGTTACTTTCCTTCAGTGACATTGGGCAGAAGGTACAATCCTGTTGTTGAGGAATGGTTGTGTATATTAATATATATGCATACGTATATATATTATACATCATATAGTTTATATATATATATATAATATAAGAATATTATATTATATAATGATTATATATATATATATTGTTATACTTAGGGAGGGTCATATTGTTGTAATAATAATGCCAGAAATAATAACAGAACACACTCACTGTTTGGTTGGGTTTCGCTTCTGTATCTTTTATATCTCCATAGTTAATTTATTTGGCAATCAATGTTTATCATTGATTGACTAACGGTTAAAAATACAGATATAAATATATATATATATAGTCTATCAAAGTTCTTTCGTTGCACATCTGTAACATCATCAGTGGTACTATTATTATGTCCCCTCCTATTGTATTGTATTATATATATATAGTAATAATAATAAATGTGAAGACTAAAATCCGAGGGGGGGGGGGCTCGATAAGGATAATATATATGTCAAAATATATAAAACAGTGCAAATATTTATTAAAATAACAGATTAAAGTTTAAGCAAAGAATCGCTACTTTCACCTTTAACGGGTTCTTAGTTTCAGAAGATCCCGTTAAGGGTGAAAGCAGCGATTCTTTGCTTAAACTTTAATCTGTTATTTTAATAAATATATATATGATTCACACGCATATGAAGAGAAGTTCCAGTGATAAATAGGAGGAGAAATGTCGAGAGAAGCAGTAAGTTTCTTACCTGGAGGAGGTGTCCGTCCTTGATAGGGGTGTGTGTAAGGTGCAGGACGACTGTTTCGGAAGCTGAGACGTTCACAGTGAGGATTGGATAGGTTTAGGGCGTTGGCAAACTGGTGAGCTGGTGGTGGCACTAAAGTGGCACCGCCCGCTGGAAGGAACCATGCCCCTGATACTGAAAAGAGAAACAATCATCATTATCAACATCATCTTTGCAATTATAAGCATCATTAATATTCTCTCTCTCTCTCTCTCTCTCTCTCTCTCTCTCTCTCTCTCTCTATATATATATATATATATATATATATATATATATATATATATATATATATATATATATATATATATATATATATATATATATATATATATATATATATATATATATATATATATATATATATATATATATATAAGGGAACAACGAATCAGTGTTGCATCATATACATATTTAATTACATATTACGCATGTTTCACCTTCTATCAGCTCGAGCAACGATCGATTAATGATCGAACCTGATTCTGGATCGGGACCTCCCCAGATATGTGTTAACATGTAGACTCGCCTCTCTATTTTATCCCACTCTTCCCTCTCTCTGTACTTTTTTCTTCAACCCTGTCTAACCCTCACCTTGTCCTACTCCAATGCAAAATAGTTTATTATCTAACCCTCACCTTGTCCTACTCCAATGCAAAATAGTTTACTGTCTAACCCTCACCTTGTCCTACTGCAATAGAAAATAGTTTACTGTCGTCTAAACCAAACATTCTGTTTGATATCTGTGACTCGGTACGGCGGAGGGGGAAATAAAAAAATTATTTCTTCGTGGTAAACTTTAGAAAGATTCAAGGTAGAATTGAGGGAATAAAACTGAGAAGAATGCGTTAAAAGGTGGAAGCAATAACAATAACAACAGCAACAACAGCAATAACAACAGCTACAACAACAACACAAACCACAACACCAACAACAGCTACAACAACAACACTAACCACAACACCAACAACAGCAATAACACCAGCTACAACAACAACGCAAACCACAACACCAACAACAGCAATAACAACAGCTACACCAACAACACAAACCACAACACCAACAACAGCAATAACAACAGCTACAACAACAACACAAACCACACCACCACCATCACTACAACCACCGCCACCACCATCACCACCACCGCCACCACCACCACCATCACCACCACCAACACCACCACCAACAACAACAACAACACCACTACCACCACCACCACCGCCACCACCACCAACAACAACAACAACAACAACAATCACAACAACAGCAACAACAACTACAACAACAGTGCCAACAACAGCTATAAAAACAACAACAATTGCAGCAGCAACATCAGCAACAATAACAACTGCACCAATAACAACAGTAACAACCACCACCACAACAACAGCAACAGCAACAGCAACAAAAACAACAACAACAACAATAGTAACAGCAGTAGCAACAACAACAATAACATGCAACAGCAACAACAACAGCAAGAGCAATAACCATAACAACAACAACAAAATGAAAGGAACGAAACAAGATTCTTTCTTTTGTCTTGAAAAAGATAAAATAGAAATTGATTGAACAGACGATAGTAGTATATGTGGCGCCATCACGTAGCAGAACTATAAACTACACTTTAGTTAGGATCATGTTATAACTTTAGCATGTGTATATATATATATATATATATATATATATATATATATATATATATATATATATATATACATATACATATATATATATATATATATATATATATATATACATATATATTTATATATATACATATATATATATGTATGTATGTATGTATATATATATATATATATACATATGAATATATATACATATATATATATATATACATATATATATATATGTATGTATGTATGTATATATATATATATATATACATATGAATATATATACATATATATATATATATATATATATATATATATATATATACATATATTTATATATGTATGAATGTATATATATATATATATATATATATATATAAATATATGCATATATATATGTGTGTGTGTGTATTATATATATATATATATATATATATATATATATATATATATATACATGTATACATACACACATACATATACATGTATATATATATATATATATATACATACATGTATACATACACATATACATATACGCGTACACACACACACACATATATACATAGAAAGGTGAGAGAAGATAAAATAAAAACAAAACAGAATGAGGGAGGAGAAAATGTGGAGAAAGATTAAAGAAATAAAAGTTTCTTACATTGGTTCAATGTCACAGATTGTAAAGGAAGGGGTCGGGCAGACGATTATATAGACTCACATTAATACTCTAGGTACTTATTTCATCGACCCCTGCAGGGATGAAAGACACAGTCGAGATCAGGGGTTGAGGCAGGGTCATATTCTACCATGGATTAAACTTGTATGGGACTACTGGTTGAAAGTTTCACCGGGGCCGTTGTATATAATTTATAGTAGCAAAAGAAGAAGTAATCTGGAGCTTTTTAAATATCGTGTGGACCCTGCTGTCTATAGCCCACTTAGCCCTCCATTAATCCATCACTGTGTCAATAATACACGTCTGCTTTTCCTCAAAGATTTTTATCGTTTCTGCCACTGCTCAATCTCCTCTATCTCCCTACCTCTTCTTTAATATCTCATTCTGTTTTCTGATGAAGGACTATCGACCGAAACATTAAGACTCTTTCCCTACTATATCAAGCGTAAAACTAATATATTTCTTCATTGTACACTGCCGTTTGCTTAGTTATTTCTGTTTACCTTTTGCATATATATCTACATATATATGTATTTCTTCTGATGAAGGACTATCGTCCGAAGCGTTAAAACTCTCTTCCTGCTATTTCAAGCGTTAACCTAATATATTCCTCCCGTATACTGTACCGATTGTGTTGTTATTTCTGTTTAACTTTTACATTTATATATATATATATATATATATATATATATATATGTCTTTTATCTGAATTCTCCTTAATGTAGAGAAAAAATGTTGTATCATGCTGCTATTTCTAGTAACATGAAATATCAACGAGTCTATAATTCCCGCCTTTTTTTACGGCCTATTTGTGTGTCGGTCATTTTAACGGCTTGATTCATTCACCGGGCAGAGATCGATACATCTACATCTATGTGGATTTATATCTAGTAGGTTTGGAAAAGCTATCTTTCCATTGGAAATTCTCTGAATTTCCAATCTTTTGATAAGCGAAACCATCGGTCATGGCACTAGAAGAGGTAAATATTTAAATCGTATTTTAATTTATTTAAAAGATTGTTTAATGTTTACTTGTTCCGCTCATATATATATATATATATATATATATATATATATATATATATATATATATATATATATATATATATATATCACTGATATTAATAATATTAATAAATGGAAACTATATTTATAAAACCATATTTATTCTATTATATATATTTCAAGGGAACCACAACTTTGGTTCGCTCTCATCAGATGAAATACAAACTTTTAAAAATAAATATTGACATATCCAGGAACGAAATCTTAACGGTTCAAGTTAAAATATCCCTTTACTTATATATATATATATATATATATATATATATATATATATATATATATATATATATATATATATATATATAAGAAAATTTTCGCTCTACATAGCTGAATACAATAAATGTAATCTGAGTTTTTCGAATATTAATAATAACATTCGATTCGTTTGCAATTATGCAAACAAGCCTCAATGTTAAAGCCATGTCAGTAGAATGAATCCTTCATTTTTGGTCTTGCATTGGCATGTGAACATTTATTATATATATATATATATATACACACACATATATATACCCCACATATTACATATATATATATATGATTTTTAGTTCTGTTTATATATAGATTGCTTCTTTGGTGGGTACTCACAGTGAGAAAGATTTCGCTGTTGGCTTTCATTTGGATCTTCAATAATATCTCGCTGCTCCGGCCTGTAAACGAACAAAATATGATGGATATATATATATATATATATATAATATAAGATCAAAAGATGGTTAAAGGAGTTCCATGTATTTTATTATGCGCATTTCAAAAACAAACATCATCATGCAATAATATTTGTGTTTTCATCAGATAAAACAGGAGAACATGATATGAAGGCTAAAAAACACTTGTGGATAGTGCAGTTTTAAATCAATATATGGTTAAAGAATACTCAATCGGAAGAAAGTGTGTGTCATATATATTTATTACACTAACAATAATTGTTTCTACGTTTTGGCACAAGGCCAGCAATTATTCCAGTACATTACTGGTACTTTATTTTATCGACCCCGTAAAGATGAAAGGCAAAGTGAACCTCGGTTTGATTTGAACTCACACTATAAAGGGGCGTAACTCTGTGCTGCAAAGCATGGTGTCCGACCTTCTACCGATACTGCCAATCCACCGCCCTATATATAATGTCATATAGATGCAATAGTTTCTCTGGTTATCTCTTTCAGATGTTCGTGTCTTTTCCATATCAGTCACCGTCGTCACTTCTGGTGGTCACGGTCGGAACTGCTTTTTTCCTTCCACAAATTAGGAAAAGTGCATCATAAACATATTGTAGGAGAAACTTACCTTTCTTTTGCATCCAAGAAAGCTTTGGCAAATGGATTGTGTTTTATTTTCAACGACGTAATCTGAAAAAACCGAAATACAGTCATAAATAACTTGTCAACTATTGGGTTTTAACTTGTGACATAAGGCGGGACGAGTTTGGGGCCTTTGAACCTAGCGAAGCTTATCCCTCTCCATGTCTGAACACATCCAGTTTTATTTTCAGAGAAAGAGAGAGGGATATATATATATATATATATATATATATATATATATATATAGTAATAATAATAAATGTGAAGAATTTCAGAAGATCCCGTTAAGGGTGAAAGCAGCGATTCTTTGCTTAAACTTTAATCTGTTATTTTAATAAATAAATATATATATATATATATATATATATATATATATATATATATATATATATATATATAGAGAGAGAGAGAGAGAGAGAGAGAGAGAGAGAGAGAGAGGTGAGATTTAAACGTGTTCTCTTAACGCAATAATTATGGTGATTCAGTGTGACACAGTGTGCAACAAGACGGATTTGTAAAATTACAGGTGCAACTCAATTTTACTGGCTTAGTGAACAGGAGCAATGTGAAATAAAGATGCCTTGCAACGAACCACCGGGTCCGAGAATCGAATAGCTTACGATCGGAAACCGCACACCCTAACCACACACGCAGGCATGCGCGCACACACATATACACATAATGGTGATTTCATTCGAATGAAACAGTTCTAATCTTGTAGAAGCCATTTCTATATTAAATATTGTATATACTCTATGTATTGAGTACCTTACTTTCTGTAGTTACCCCCGATTGAACCCGGGATACACACACACATACATATATATATATATATAGAGAGAGAGATAAATTGAATATACAAATGTCTTCTACAGGACTAGATCTATTTCATTCGAAGGAAATCATCATATATAAATGTATTGAGTATCTTACTTACTGTAGTTACCTCCGATTGGAGGTAACCACAGGGGACTCACACATATATATGTATATATAAATTATATATATATATATATATATATATATATATATATATATATATATATATATATATATATATATAATTTATAAGTAAAGTATTCAATATATAACAGAGTATAAATATTTATATATAGAAATGGCATCTACAGAATACAGAACTAGAACTGTTTCATTCGGGAGAATGATGATTTCTCCCGAATGAAACAGTTCTAGTCCTGTAGAAGACATTTCTATATTAAATATATATAATAAACAACATAACTAAATAGCTCTGTAGCCTACATAGAGCACCCTCCTTTCCTTTACCTTTCCCACGGAAACATATATATATATAAGATTCCTGATGATTTCTAAAGAATGAAACAGTTTTAGTCCTGTAGAATCTCATCTATATTAAAACTGTTATACTCTGCTATGTATTGAGTACCTTACCTACTGTGGTTACCTCCGATTCAACCCGGAATAACTTACCTATATATATATATATATATATATATATATATATATATATATATATATATATATATATATATATATATAATATATACATATATATATAATATATACATATATATATATATGTGTGTGTATTTCTCTCTCTCTCTCCTATCTCATGCACATACCATCAATCTAATATCTACTGACTCCTTTTTGCTATTACTTTTTTTATTGCACCTCTCTCTCACACACACACACACTCTCTCTCTCTCTCTCTATCTATCTCTCCCTCTCTCTATCTCTCTCTCTCCCTCTCTCTCTACTGTTTCTCCAGCTCGTCCCCCTCTTCTTGTTACTCTTTCTTAATTAAATCTTCCTCAATTTGCCGAGAAAATAAGATCTTTGACATTTTATGCATTTTATGAACTGTTTAAACCAAACAGAAACCTCAGCTAAACCCCACCCCACGGGCCTACGGATTAATTAGGGATTCTACGTCTACTACACTTGACCCATATGGCGGTATATAAGAAAGTTCAAAGAGATTTTTATATTTGTTACCTTTTTTTAATGAATCTCATTCGAAATTAAAACTATGTCTTGGTCTCAACTCGGTGGTGGAAGAGGACGTACATTGCTGTTGTTGTTGTTGTTGTATTCAATCAATGAACATAGTTCTTTGAAACAGGTGTTTCGTAGGAGTCGAGACGTTGCTTTTTTGTTTTTTTCATTTTTCAATCTAAATTTTTGCTCCACACATACATACAACAACACACACACACACACACACACACACACACACAGACGCACACACACACACATATTCACACACACACACATATATATATTTGCTCCACACACACACACACGCACACAGATTTTTGCTCCACACACACACACAGATACACACACACACATTCACACACACACACATTCACACACACACACACACACACACACACACACACACACACACACACACACACACACACACATATATATGAAATATATTATGTGTTTTCGTAGGAAAGGTAAAGGAAAGGAGAGTGCTCTATGTAGGCTACAGAGCTATTTAGTTATGTTGTTTATTACATAACTATATATATATATATATATATATATATATATATATATATATATATATATATATATATATATATATATATATTTAATATAGAAATGTCTTCTACAGGACTAGAACTGTTTCATTCGGGAGAAATCATCATTCTCCCGAATGAAACAGTTCTAGTTCTGTAGATGCCATTTCTATATTAAATATTTATACTCTGTTATATATTGAATACTTTACTTATTAATATATATTTTCAATACTGGTATTGAATACTTTACTTACTATACACATTTATTAGAATGATGTTGAAGTGTATATACATTTTTTGGGGACACCCTGTTGATACTTTTCTATATATTATTAATGGAGCTTGAGCAAGTCTTTCACCATATACTATTTTTACATTTCTTTCCTGTTGAAACATGTCTCAGACGAATAAAATATCTATATCTAAAATTGCTTCATCTTATTTCATATTTGCCTGTCCATATATATATATATATATATATATATATATATATATATATATATACGATACGTAAAGCATAGTTTATGTGCTTATATATATATATATACATATATATATATATATATATATATACATATATATATATATATATATATATATATATATATATATATATATATATATATATATATATATATATATATATATATATTATAGTGTAATCTTCCCCATGCCTTATTATACACTATTAATTACCCCCATGCTTTCTAGCATAGTTACGGCCCTTTACAGTCTGAGTTCAAATCACGCCGAGGTTAACTTTGCCTTTCATCCTTACGGGGTCGATAAAATAAAGTACCAGTAATGTACTGGATAATTGCTGGCCTTGTGCCTAAAGTAGAAACAATTAATTATAGATTATTATTATTACTCTTTTTCCATTTCTAATTACCTCATGTACTTTCTCCTCCGCTATATATATATATATATTGTACGCCCTTTGTGTTTGTGTAGCCTCTGCGCACCCTCTGCACCATACTATCGACGCCACCCCATCTATGGTTCTGCTAACCACCCGACTCCCGGGAATGAATATGACCGCAGCTAGTAAACAAGGACCCACACCCCACCCTCCCGCACCAAAATTAGACTTATCGTCCCCTACTTTTGCTCTTTACTCTCTTTACTCTTTGTTCTTGAATGTTTGGTTGGTAGAGTCCATAACACCAATCAAACCCCTTTTATAGCTCTGACGAATCCTACGGTTACGTAAGGAAGAAACATTGTAAGCCAATAAAAATCTTTTGATGTTGTAGACGCTCTTGTGTTCTTTTTCATATATGTATGTATATATATATATATATATATATATATATATATATGCACATAAACTATGCTTTACGTATCGTGTGCATTTTCTTTCGTTTATAAACCAAACGTATAGCCCCCCCCCTCCCCTCATAAACACCCCGTACCGCAACACACACACACACACACACACACACACACACACACACACACACACACACACACACTCGTTGAAAACATATCCGAAACGAATAACCACTAGGCCACGCGTCTTCACATCGAAACAAAAAAAAATAATACAGAAATGTTCATGAAATGAAGTGTCTTGCTCAAGGACACAACACATCCTGCAGTATGGGTCACCAAAGCCACGATTATATAATCGTGAGGCCAACGTCCCTAACAACTAGACCACGCGTCTTCACAAGGAAACAAAGAGAAACAAAAAAATTCTTATAAATGTTTTCATCAGAAATTCTCAACTCACTTCTTCATTTTGGTAAGCGGTGACGGCGATAAACTGGGTTTCAACAAAGCTGTAGGTCATCACACTCTTCCGATCTGAACGACAACTGACTTTCACTATGTGTAATCTGGGTTCGTATTTGTGTAGTGAGTTTAACATGATCTGTAAACGAGATAGCATAAAAGATAAACTCAACATTTATTATGGGGGATTTAGACAAGAAAAACAAAAGTTTCTCAAACTTTATTTAGTGCGTAATTTGCAATAGGTATTAAATCATTTTTATGATATTCACAAGGTTAATAACGGCCTCACGTCACATATACTATAGTTATAATTAGGAAGTCGATTAATGTATGTATGTATTATGCATATATATATATATAAGTATGACTCCGACGGCAGAGCTCAAGCCGTTTCGACGGCTATTTCTGGACGTCCAGAAATAGCCGTCGAAACGGCTTGAGCTCTGCCGTCGAGGTCATACTTTTTCCTATTTCCCACTCTACTACCCTAAGTATTGAGTACTCTGGTGCGTTATGGTCCATCTGGTTCCTTACCCAATTCCTTTGTTATATATATATATATATATAACCCGGGTGGACCAGCTGTACCTTTGGTAGGGGTAGAAACTGCCAAAGTCCATCTCAACGGCCGATTACCTTGGAGTTCTATGTCTTTCGTTTGTATTTTTATTTAAAAAAATAATTTTTGATATCATAGAGCATGGCTTGGAAGCTGTAGGTTTCCCCTCCCAGCTCAATCCGCCGGCGCTGGACCGATGGGGCGGCAAAAGGCCAGACGGCATGACAACCTTCACGTTCCGTGGTGGTAAACCCCTCATTACGTTTTAAGGTTTCCCCTAAAAAAAAAATAGTTTTCATTTTGCCTTGTTTTCGTTTGTTTTCTTGTCCCCCTCTCTGTTAATTTTTCTAAATTTATTATCATGTATATATATATATATATATATATATATATATATATATATATATATATATATATATGATTAATGGGGTTAAACATTTCCTATTACCCACTCTACTACCCTAAGTATTGAGTGCTATGGTGCGTTATGGTCCATCTGGTTCCTTACCACACCTCCTTTGTTATATATATATATATATATATATATATATATATATATATATAATATAATATAATATAATATATATATATAATATAATATATATATATATATATATATATATATATATATATATATATATATATATATATATATATAATATAATATATATATATATTTAGTATATGAGTAAAACTGAGTTATTTTAGTTTGTCTAATATGTATCCCACCAAATCGATAATTTGGATTAAGTTTGATATGTTTAATTTCAGAGTTGAGAAGATTTTATCTTTTCATTGAGATATCTAAATATATGAGAAACAAATAACATGTATATATCTGTGTGTGTGTGTGTGTGTGTGTGTGTGTGTGTGTGTGTGTGTGCGCGCGCGTGTGCATGTGTGTGTGTGTGTGCGTGTGCGTGCGTGTGTGTGTGTGTGTGCGTGTGTGTGTGTGTGTGTGTCTGCGTGTGCGTGTGCGTGCGTGTGTGTGTGTGTGTTTATTTCGCGTAACCTAGCGGTTCAACAAAAATAAAAACAACAATAAAAAACACGATAGTTTTAAAAAATGAATACTGGTTGGTGGGAGGTGGTGGGGATATGACGGACTAAAATCCCTTCAAGGCAGTGCTCCAGCATGGCCACAGTCTAATGAGTGAAACCATTAAAAGAATAAAAGAATAAATGTATAAAACAATAAAATACATGGCTGAAACATTCCAAGCCCCAAGCCCAGTAAACAAAGTTGACCAAACACGAGGGCCTGAGGAAATGTTTGTAAGTTCAAGCATTTACAATATCCCCTCCACCCCAATCCTCCCCTCTCAATATTTCCCTCCTCAAATAAGTCCCCTACAGTTTGTCGACAGGTAATTTCTGGGTCCCTAATTTGCCAGCAGGCACACGAGCACATATTTTAGGAAGCTAGGGATTTGTAGCTGATCCGATAAGCCCACATTCTTGCTCTACTCCACATATTACAACTACGGTCAAGACACGCACAGAAACTTACACCATGTACACTTCTTTTTCTTTTTCTTTTTCTTTTTCTCATTTTCATTCTTCCTTCTTTTCTTTCTTATCTGTTTTTTTCTATTTTTTTCTGCCATTTGTTGCTTTACACATTCCCCTCTACCCAGGTAAGAAACACCTGGATATTTCTTTATCCACATCCTCTGCTCTTGATTTTCAACTAATTTTGAAAATAATCAAGAATTTACAGGGATTTAGTAATATAACCAACTTTCTCATTATTACTTTCATGTTAGGAACCAAACTTAACAAAGGATCTTATATAAAATTATAAAGGAAGGTTTTTAGAGGAATATAAACACTTTAAAACAAAGTTTTGTAATATTTAACCAAAAACTGTTTTAGTTGGTTTTGTATGAAAAGGGTTGAATGAAATCATATTTACCTGTCCTCCTCCATTAAGTTTGTTCGTCAGTTTCACTTTGCTGAACGATGTTGGTTCTCGCATCCAATGTGCCCCGAAATTAGGCGAATCTGGGTGTATATAAACAGAGTTTGGTGCTGCCGGTTCAGCCTTACCTCCAGCTACCCACTCACCGTTTACGTATTTCCATCTGTGGTTGTCTACTTGGGCAAAATCAAGCAGTAAGGTGTACATTGCATTGGGATCTAACCCTGTGATGGATACTTTGAATACAGGGAACATGCGTCTGCCGAAAAAATAGACAATTTATATATATATATATTAATTTAATTTAGATGCCATATACAAATGGCTGACGACAACAATATGTAATTTAATACCGGAAAATTTCAAGCCCTCCGCTATCAACACAAAGACAAAGCCACTGCAACAAAGCTACACCGAATCGAAATCAATTCAGGACCTGGGATTGACACCATTTCATGCACACGTCACCAAAATGACGGCAATGTGCAGACGACTGGCAGGTTGGATTCTGAGGACTTTCAGGACAAGAGACTGGGAAACCATGTTGGTCTTCTGGAGGATTATTTTACCTCAGCCGATTGGATTATTGCTCTCAGCTGTGGTCGTTCCACAGAGTCAAACTAACTACATACTTTGAAGCAATCCAACGAAGTTACACCAAAAGGGTTGCTTTAATGAAAAAGATGAGTTACTGAGAGAGGCTGAAAGAACTAAAGCTCTACGGGAGAGATACGCTGTGATATACGTATAGAAGATCCTGGAAGAGCTAGCACCAAACTTCGGCATTGAGAGCTGAACCAACTCACTGAGTAGTGTTAAATGTCACATCCTTTACATCAAGAATAAAGACCAGATATTGCAATAACCTTGGGTCCAGAAATCCCGGCTTTTTAATAAGCAGCCAAAAAAATCTGAGAGATCTACATGGTATAAATGTAGATGTTTTCAAGAAGCATCTCGACATTCTGCATATAACAACGTGTAAAAAGGCTGGCCTTTTCAATTCAGGGACACTTCCCCATTTTTCTTCTTTTTTTTTTTTGCAAGTTGACTGGATTGGAGCAAGCTGCACATAATGGTGTCTTACTCAAGGACACAGCGTGCCGCCAGAAATAGAACCCCTGACCTTACGATCATGATCCAGACATCCTGACCACAAAGTTACACGCCTTCACTTTGGTCTACGTAAACCACAACCAGTTCCTCCGAAAAACAATGTCTTGTTCAAGGATACAACTAGCTTTTGGAAATCGAACTCCCGACCTTACAATCGTGTACCGACACCCTGACCACTTAGCCACACGCCTTCACAACAACAAATCAATACTGATATGTTCGTTGACTGGTGGAACATTGTGGCTAAATTATAGAACGGTGTTCAGTACATTGCTGGGTACGTATTTAATTGAATCACCACTTTCTCTGGGGGAAGGAGAAAGATCAAAGGCCAAGGTGGCGGCTCCTGTGAAATAAGAACAACAGACGTAAATATCATCTTATCCTCCGCACCTAGTTGGCTCGTCTCTTTCATTGATGATACTACAACCCAACCAGCCCGACCCCAGAACAACTATAAATCTCTTAACAAGTACCCTGATATATTTATAGGTGAGAGAGAGACAGGTTGGTTGGTCATGTGGTGGAAAGGTGGGGGTCTGTGTGTCTGTAGGGGTGGGGGGGGGGGGTGGATTTGGGATGACTATCATGAATGGCTTTTACAGTAAAGACATTTCTGTAAAAGATGCTAAAAATCGAAACCAAGGTTTTAATTTTCTACTGTTTGTCACCATGACAATCGGTACAAGAACAACATCAGCAGCAATTTACAACTTCTACTACTACTGTTACTACTACTACTACTACTACTACTACTACTACTACTACTACTACTACTACTACTA
>OZ024747.1:79296707-79299207 GCA_964016885.1 Eledone cirrhosa
CAAACAACATTCGGCTTCATGGCTTCATTGTGCGGTAGTTAAACTACGTAAGATTCTCTATTGCTGTAATACATCAGATGTTTATTGTTTTTGTGCTTAGTTGACATGAACCGCGAGGCTAAGGGGACTATATGGGTTGCAGCGCCTCAGACGACATAAAGAATATATAATATCGAGATAGAGTGTAAAACATATTTCAGTATTATTGGACCTCAAATGAAGGACATCTCGATTGCATGAAGAGCCGTGGAAATAATTATTATGATTAAACGATATATATAACCTCAGCATCTTATTTTGTTTTATATATATATATATATATATATATATATATATATATATATATATATATATATATAGTTTATGTTTTAACTATATTCTTAAGATAAATATTTTTTTAACTTTATAGCATTTATGACTTCTTAAAAAAAAACCTATGGTTTATGTTTTAATTATATTCTTAAGATAAATTTATGACTTCATATAAAATAACATATGGTTTATGTTTTAATTATGTTCTTAGGACAACATTTTTTAACTTTATAACATTTAATCCTTGGAGTCATTTGAGATCTTAAAAAATCACTTCTAACTTCCTTTACACTTCCTTACTGTTTTTATAATATAATTAAGTAGTTATTACTTTGTAAATTTTCTCGTAAATTTTTCATAAATTTAGAATTATTTGGATGTTTAAATTTTGACTTACAACTACTAATAAATATAATTTTGCCAAATTTACTTTAATAAAATAAACTATACTAGATTTTCTCTAATGTAAAATACTATATATTTATTTAAATAATTTATAATCCTTAACATACACATCTAAACCAATATATTATTACTAATAAATCTTAATATAATATAAATACTTCTGTTTTAATTTTAATTTTAATTTTAATTTTAATTTTAATTTTAATTTTAATTTTAATTTTTAATTTTTAATTTTTAATATTAATATTAAATTATTAAATTAAATCATTAATATTAAGGCAAATTTTAATCTTTAATTTTGATTTCTAATTTTTAATTTTAATCTAATTTTTCAACCTATCATTATAAATATTATAATCACAACGTAATGAACCCTATATTATAAATATTATTCTTCCACGTTAATCTTATTTCTCTTTCACTTCTTTCACTTAGATATATTTAAGCTGTGTATATTTCTCCATTGATACTTATTTCTTCATTCACTCTATCTTCACTATCAATATATATAATCGTTCTTTCTTTCCTATTTTCTCTTTCTCCTTTCTTTTTTCTTTTTTCTCTCTCCCTTACATATCATCTTCTTCCAACAGTTTAATTTAAATAAACCGTTATCTTTTCAACCTTTCGGACACTCATTTGCATACTCACTCATAACTTTGTATTACCCCCAATAAAGTATTATCTCCACTAACCAGGAAGCTCCAACCGTTAAGGTTGTCTTTTTTCCGGGTATGTCAATATTTATTTATAAAACAAATCTGTATTTTATCTGATGAAAGCGCACCATAATTTGCCTTGGTTGCCCTTGAAATATGTATAATAAAATAAATATGGATTTATAAATATAGTTTCCATTTATTAATATATTGTATATATATATATATATATATATATATATATATATATATAAATTAATAAAGTAATGAATAAACAAAGAAACAGTTCCTTATATTAAAAAAATTCATCATTTTACGATCGTTTCTAGGATATATATGAAACGATCGTAAAATGATGAATTTTTTTAATATAAGGAACTGTTTCTTTGTTTATTCATTACTTTATTAATTTATCTTGACTCTGTTTTCCGTTAATTTTCACCGAAAATAGTTTTTGAATGCATCTTCTCTTTTCATGATATCCGGATTACATTGAGTTCTTCATACGGATTGGACACTACCGTAAATTTTTGGTAGATTTATCTACATATATATATATATATATATATATATATATATATATATATATATATATATATGTGTGTGTGTGTATGTGCGTGTGTGTGTATACACACACACACACACACACACACATATATATATATATATATATATATATATATATATATATATATATATATATATATATATATATATATATATATATATATATATATATATGTGTATATATAAATATATATACGGAATCGGCCTTAAAGAACCAAAACCACGAAGACCTCCAGCGGTTGACTGATGAGGTGGAGGTGTTCTGTGTTTCGACCTTTTTTCATTCATTTTGTATGGGATACACACACTCACACACACACATATATATATATATATATATATATATATATATATATATATATATATATATAAACATCTATGTATATATGTATGTATGTTATAAACATGTCGAACCTTCAGTTTAACACACCACTTTCATATCTTCAACTACAGTGAATCCTGTTTCGTTTCAGCGATGAACGAAAATACTTTTCTTTCTTTCTTGTAAAATTGTTGTTTAAATCATTGAATGTGTTTTTCTCATTCCGTGGTTCGTT
>OZ024747.1:79316707-79319458 GCA_964016885.1 Eledone cirrhosa
AATGACGTATTATCTTCGTTTTTTCCCGTTCTTTGCCAGGGAACGTTTCCACGAACCAAAGTATCGTCTTCCTGTCTTCCTCCGGTTGCAACGTTTTTTGAAATATTTACTTCTGCGTTCATAGATTGACTTTGTTAGTTTCAGAAGATCCCGTTAAGGGTGAAAGCAGCAATTCTTTGCTTAAACTTTAATCTGTTATTTTAATAAATATTTGCTCTACGGTTCTTATATATTTGATATATATTTATCCTTATCCAGCCCTCTTTGGATTTTAGTCTTCAAATTTATTATTATTATATATCCAGCAATTATCCAATACACTAAAGTACCAGTAATGTATTGGATAATTGCTGCCCTTGTGCCTAAAGTAGAAACAATTATATATATATATATATATCTATCTAAGGCGGGTAAAATTCCCGAGATCCATGGACGAGTTCTCTCCAGCGGTCTCTGTCCCTCATTATCGCTGCCATATCCTGCATCTCCAACAGACCAGTGTCTGTCCTTAGGGCATCAACATATGTTAACCTTGGTCTTCCTCTTCTAGTGTGTCCATGTAGGGGCTCCCAAAGGAGCACTGAGTGCAATGTCAACTCTGGATGTCGGTGAGCATGTCCAGCCAACCTCAGTCTCCTCTGTGTCACTTTTGAGCTGACTTTTGGGATGCTCCCATACAGCTCTGAGTTTTTCATCCTCAGTGTATACTGATTAATGTTCAGAGCCATCCTCAGCATTCTCGTGTAGCACCCATCCACCATCTGAGTGAGTTTCTTGGTCAGTGTCCAAGTCTCAGACCCATACAGCAGCACAGACTCCACTACAGCAATGTATATATATATATATATATATATATATATATATATATATATATATATATATATATATATATATATATATATATATATATATATATGGGATAACAAGTTATCGTTTTAGGTAATCCAGTTAGAGGTTGTGAGTACTCTGTACTTTGAATAGTTTTAACGTACGGCGTTGTTTGACTCAAGAAGAGGTTTCCATAGTTAGGTAGCGAATTTGCGAGAATTCCCATGCAGGTTATTCTTGCAGTAATAGTAGTGAAAGAGTGAAGAATAACATGGTCGGCTGTACAAAAAAGGTGTGTGTATATATATATATACATGGTTATCTATCTATCGATTTATCTGTCCACACACACACACACACACACACATATATATATATATATATATATATATATATATATATATATATATATATATATATATATATATATAACGAAGGAAGTGTGGTAAGTAACCAGGTGGACCATAACGCACCAGAGTACTCGATACTATGGGTAGTAGAGTGGGTAATAGGAAAAGAGTCAGGACCCCGACGGCTGAGCTCCGGCCGTTTCGACAGCTATTTCTGAACTTGAGTTCTGAACGGAACTCAACCGTCGGGGTCCTGACTCTTTTCCTATATATATATATGAAGGTCTGCTCCATACAAAGTTTGACTATTTCTTGCTGGCATGAGATCCTGAAAGCCTGCGGAAGACCCGTCCCTAAATAATACAATAATGTCTCATTTCGTTCTTGTTTCAACGCTGGGTTTATTCTGTATGTTCAGATGTCGCTTCAATCCACCTGATTTATACATTTTCTGACAAATATGGAACTGGAACTGATTCTCTGCAACGAAGTTTAAATATTCCACATTATGTGATCGTTGGTGTATATAATACAACTTCAATGTACTACTATATATTTAACCATATATATATAACTATATATAACGATATATAACTATATAACTATATATATATATATATATATATATATATATATATATATATATATATATATATATATATATATTTAAAATAACAGATTAAAGTTTAAGCAAAGAATCGCTGCTTTCACCCGTTATTTTAATAAATATTTGCTCTACGGTTCTTATATATTTATTATTATTACTATATATATATATATTTAAAAAAAAAAGGAAAAGAATGACTTCACTTGTAGTTCTAAATAATTTGATTTAATTTTATAATATATTATAAGATTATGAGTTGGTAGAAACTAGATCTACCAACTCATAAAAAAAAATAAATCAAATTATTTAGTACTACAAGTGAAGTCATTTTTTTCCTTTTTTTCAAATATACTTAACTGTAACAAGGATCTCACACATTTTCCTATATATATATAATCATCATCATCATCATCACCGTTTTACGTCCGTTCTTCCATGCTAGCATGGGTTAGACGGGTTGTCCTTGTCTTGCTCATACGGGAACTGATTCTGGCTTGATTTCTACAGCTGGATGCCCTTCCTAACACCAACCTCATTTACAGTGAGTGCTGGGTGCTTTTTTGCTGTGGCACCTCCACGACCACTTTGCAGTGGAATGATAGGGACTGGGGTCCCTATCTCATTTCTACAGCTGAGTGAACTGGAGCAATGTGAAATAAAGTGTCTTGCTCAAGGAAACAACAAATCACCCGGTCCGTCCGAGAATTGAACTCACAACCTTTCGATTGCAAGGCCAATGCTCTAACCACTAAGCCATGCGCCTTCATATATATATATATATATATATATATATATATATATATACATATATATATATGAGAAAGAGAGAGAGGGAGAGATGTTTCTGCTTTTCACGTAGTTTGATCTCTCTCTCTCTCTCTCTCTCTATATATATATATATATATATATATAGAGAGAGAGAGAGATGATGATGATGATATATATATATATATATATATCAATATA
>OZ024747.1:79322158-79327158 GCA_964016885.1 Eledone cirrhosa
TATATATATATATTACTAGCATTTTAAGGGTCCGTCGAGCTGCGGATTATTGAGTCGGGTAAGATCGATACAGATCGAACCTTGAGCTGATCACTGGCGAAACGCGCGTCACCTACCAATAAATGTAATGATGGAGTAACCAATTGTCCTTGTTATCTTTTCAATATAATACACTCTGTATAGCTCTACACCTCGACACAGAAGTGAACCTAAACATCGAGTGCTCACCTGGTGAAATATATATATATATATATATATATATATATATATATATATATATATATATGTCTTCTGGATAGTTTCCGTCTACCAAATTTCACTCTGAAGGAACTGGTCAACCTATTGTATGTGATAGAAGGAGGAGTAATGGGATTCAGCAGGTTTGGCAAGTGGAATCTTCTTCATGGGAATTGAGTGTCAATGGCGGATTAAACCTATTGACATTTAGGAGAATGTCAGAAGATTTCACACTCGTGTCTTCCCATACACACACACACACTCTCTCTCTCTCTCTCTCTCTCTATATATATATATATATATATATATATATATACATAGCGAGAGAGAGAGAGAGAGAGAGAGAGAGAGAGAGAGAGAGAGAGAGAGAGAGAGAGAGAGAGAGAGAGAGAGAGAGAGAGAGTTGGACAGTCAGATAGATAGATAGATAGATAGATACAGAAAGATAGTTAACTAACAAGATGTATAGATAGGGAGGGAGAGAGAGAAATATATATGTATATATATATATATATATATATATATATATACATACATATATATATAACGAAGGAAGTGTGGTAAGGAACCGGGTGGGTCATAACGCACAAGAGTACTCGACACTTAGGATAGTAGAGTGGGTAATAGGAAAAGAGTCAGTACCCCGACGGCTGAGGCGTTCGGATCTAGCTGTCGAAACGGCCGGACCTCAGCGGTCGGGATCCTCACTCTTTTCCCATATATATATCACATAAGAAACGGAGAATCAGTGGTGCGACGAATTAAAATTTATTAGACATATTACAATCGCTTGTAATTACAACGATTGTAATATGTCTAATAAAATTTAATTCGTCGCACTACTGATTCGTCGTTTATTATGTTCGAGTGCTCAAACGGCCTACCGCATACGGACGTTTTAAGCATCCCACATCATATATATATAAAGAGAAAGAGAGAGAGAGAGAGAGAGAGAGAGAGAGAGAGAGAGAGAGAGAGAGAGAGAGAGAGAGAGAGAGAGAGAGAGAGAGAGAGCATAACCGTTCAGGTAAATAGTTTACTGAACAACCAGTGGTGATATTAATGGTTCGTTTCTTGTCAACGATACTTAAATATGTCAATGCCGAAGGCCCAGTTGTTAGTTTTATTCTAAGAGGGTACCCGACAGTATAATCCATCACTGTCAACCGTGACTCCATTGTAGACATAACAAATTATTCATTAGCTGTCGGGATGAGTTCAATATAAACATATACGCACGCGCACCCACATGCACGCATACAAATGGGGAAATTAGGAACGATAGGCTAGCGTCCGATCCAATGGCGGATTTATCTTTCCTCTATTTAACCTTTTCACCACCCATTTCTAATAAAAGACATTGCCCATGTCCTTAACCCATTCGTTACCACATTTGTAATAAAAGACACTGCGTGAGATTTTCAAATCATTTTGAAAATAACCAAGAATTTGGAGGAATTTATTGAAATAATTAACTTTCTTATTATTGAACTTGCTTTGTGCATGATGTGACGGTGTGTGGCTGAGTGGTTAGAGAATTGGATTCACAATGGCGTGGTTGTGAATTCGATTCCCGGACTGGGCGCGGCGTTATGTCCTTGGACAAGACATTTTATTTCACGTTACTCCTTCTACCTGGAGTTGCGACTATTAGTAATAGCAATTAGAAAGACCAATGGAAACATTGTTTCCGCGGTCCGATTTGACGAAAATCGATCGACTGTGTATGATGGAAGATTTTTGAGATAGCTATTAATACTTTAAAATAAACAGCTTTATTTTAAAGTATTTATATTTATCTTTTAAAAAATCCCATTATAATTTTATGTAAGAATATGTTGCTAAGTTATGCTCCAAACACCAGCTTAGTGTTGTAGAACAAGGATCGGTTTCACGTGGTTTAGTATCAATAGGGTTTTAATAGAGAGCGGAGTGGGGATGAGTACCGCCCACTAGACAAGGGGCAGGTTTTTTGAAAGGTCATAAATGAAGAGAAATTGCTATAACTGGCATCCAAGATTTTATTGGCACCAACCATGCACAGAATTTATCTCTTAACTCTACGAACTTTATATATTTAATGGTCGAGGTTTCCCTACAGAAAACTCTGGGAGTATTAAATAAAACAGTATTAAACAGTATTAAATAGGGCGATGGATTGGCAGTATCGGTAGAGGGTCGGACGCCATGCTTTGCAGCAAAGAATTACGGCCCTTTACGGTCTGAGTTCAAATCCCGCCGAGGTTAACTTTGCCCTTCACCCTTACGTGGTCGATAAAATAAAGTACCAGTAATATACTGGGATAATTGCTGGCATTGTGCCAAAAGTAGAAACAAGTATTAAATAAAACAAAAAAAATTAACAACTTTAACACGGATATATTCTGCTATAAATAATTCATTCTAGCATTGGTGCACAGGGAACAATTTGGGGTAAAGAGAAAAGTCAGTTATATCAGATCCAGTATCTAACTGGTACTTTATTTTATAGAACCCGGAAGAATGAAAGGTAATGTTGACCCTGGCAGGATTTGAACTCAGAAGGTAGAAAGTCGTTACAAAATACCACAAAGTATTTTGTCCGATGTTCTATCGATATTGCCAATTCACCCCCACCCTTATTCTAGATTGATTAATTGGAAGAATTAATCAACCATCGGATAAAATGCCATTGCAGTATTTTTCTGACTTTACATTCTGAGTTCAAATCCGGCCGCGGTCAACTTTCCCTTTCATCTTTCCGGAGTCGATAAAATGAAGTACCAATCAAATAATGAGGTTGATTCAACTAACTCCCAGATTTGCTGGTCTTGTGCCTCAATTAGAAATTAATAATAATTATTTCTACTTTTGGCACAGGGCCAGCAATTACCCAGTGCATTACTGGTACTTTATTTTATCGATCCTGTAACGATGAAAGGCAAAGTCAACCTTGATAATAATATGGCTCAGATATTTTTTTTAAATCTGAAATAACAACTGAACATGATTGTTTTCAGAAAACAAGTACAATACGTAGTCAACAATTCGTCAGATTTTGGCAAGATTTTAGCAAGAATTTGAGAAGGAAATAATGTTTTCATTGGTAATTCTATTGCTGATACTGCCGGTTACAACTCCTGGGTGAAGGAGACGGAATTTTAACACAAAAGTCACAGAGAAGGATTTATTCTGGCAATCCACCGTCTCTGGACAGGTACTTATAGTCATACCTTGAAAAAATGAAAGATAACGTTAACCGCAGTAAAATTACAATAGCAAAAGTAAAGCGACAGAACAAGTAGAACAAATGGTTTTGTCTGACGCTCTACCGATTCTGCCAATCTATAGACAAGCCAATAAATATAATAAAACAGTTATATATCAAATATAAATGAAGGCTTCATAAAGCCAGTGCCATGAAGTCAACAATGGAATGCGTCAAACAACTTAAACTAATAGATTGATTTACAATTTTTATATGTAAAATATATACATACATCACATATATTACACACACACATACACACACAAACAAACACACACACATGAATATACATAGATATATATTTATATACACACATATATATTTAAATACATGCATATATATATATATATATATATATATATATATATATATATATATATATATATATGTATATATATATATATATATAGTTTATATATATATATATATATATATATATATATATATATATATATATATATATATATATATATATATATATATATATATATATATATATATATATATATATATATATATATATATATATACATATATGATTGTTTCTTATGTTTATTTTAGATATATATATATGTCAATCAATTTCTAGTTGATATAAAATGCTCGGATCTATTCATTGGAATCTTTCTACAGTGGATATGGCGCATGTCATATATATATATATAAATGAATATATTACATACATATATATTATGTACTTATAGATATGTGTATATATATCTTTTGAAGAGAAGAGACGGGCAGAGGCCACTGCAGCCCGTGAAAGGAGGAGAAAGGCATCAACAACTGCCCCAAGTAACTCCGGTCTCTTCCTCTGCCCCCACTGTCCCCGGACCTGCAAGTCAAGCATCGGCATCCACAGCCACCCTCGTGCCCACGGCAGACGGGAACTAAAATAAAGAAGATGCCATAATCGTTTACCACGGACAACCAAGATATATATGTCTATTTATATATATATATTAAGCGTGAAACTAATACTATTTGTAACTTGTACTCCTGCGTTTTCTGGTTTTTTTTTGTATTCCGAACTATATATATATATATATATATATATATATATATATATATATATATATAAAGAACAGATTAAAATTTAAGCAAATAATCGCTGCTTTCACCCTTAACGGGATCTTCTGAAACTCCCTTCCAGAAAATCCCGTTAAGAGTGAAAGCAGCGATTCTGTGGTTAAACTTTAATCTGTTCTTATAATAAATATTTGCTCTACGGGTTTTTATATACATATATATTTATATATATTTATATATATATAATCCTTATCGAACCCTACATTTTAGTCTTCACATTTATTATTACTATATATATATATATATATATATATATATAACGAAGGAGTTGTGGTAAGGAACCAGATGGACCATAACGCACCAGAGTACTCAATACTTAGGGTAGTAGAGTGGGTAATAGGAAAATGTATGACCCGACGGCAGAGCTCAAGCCGTTTCGACGGCTATTTCTTGGTCCATAAATAGCCGTCGAAACGGCTTGAGCTCT
>OZ024747.1:79334658-79337158 GCA_964016885.1 Eledone cirrhosa
GATTAAACGAAATTAATTTTAACCCATTGACTTACACTTCTTGTTATATATATAAATATATATATATCAATAATATTAATAAATGGAAACTATCTTTATAAAACCATATTTATTTATATGGTTTTATAAAGATAGTTTCCATTTATTAATATTATTGATATTACACTCCAGAAGAATACTGCAGAGTGCTTCGAATCTGTTATAAATAAATTTCTTGAATAACCAACAAATTAAATAACTCTTTGCTTATAAATATATATATATATATATATATATATATATATATATATATATATATATATATATATATATATATATATATATATAGAGAGAGAGAGAGAGAGAGAGAGAGAGAGAGAGAGAGAAAGAGAGTTAAATATGGTACTCAATACGATAGTAGAATATAAACAAACAAATGAAAGACTTCTAATCTTGTAGAAATCATTTCTATATATAATATATATACATATATACAGACACATATTTTATGTAAGAAACTTCATCAAATTATATTTCAAATACCAACTTAAGAAGAAAGTTAGCTATATAACTAAATACTTCTAAATTCTTGATTATTTTCAAAATTATTAAAAATCACAAGAAGTCTTTTTCATTAGAAATGAGGAAAATAATGTTTATATTTATATGAAAAACATCACAATTTTATGTTAAGTTATGTTGGAAACACCAGCTTATTAATGAGAAAGTTAGATATTATATAGATATTATATATTACTAAAGCACTCCAAATACTTGATTATTTCAAAAGTATTTGGAAATCCCGGGCAGTGCCTTTCATTAGAAAGATGGTAAGGAAAATTTTAAGGTATATATTTATCTAAAAACCTTGCCTTATGATTTTCTGTAAGAACTGGGTTTAGTTATGTCCCAAATAATAACTTAATATTGAGTAAGTTAGTCATATTAATAAATCTCCCAGAATTTTCAATTATGTTTAAAATGATTTTAAACTCAAAGCCGAGTCTCTCGCCAGAAATATGGCAACGAAAGGGATAACCAATGATCTGTTTTACATATTTTTTGCTATATCTGTTAGTCTTTTAAAAGTTTTTATATATTTATCTCAGTCTTGTTTTTTACTCCTATTTTCATGTCATATTTTTCCTTTCTGATTTCAATGTTTTATTGTCTTTTGTTTCATTCTTCCAAGATTTTCTTTCGTTTATTCTTTGAATCTTTCTTTTTCTTTCTCTCATTCAGTACTTTCTTTTCTGTATCTAAACATCATATTTTCCTTCATCATTTCGTTCCCTTTCTTTCCTCATATATTGAAAATCTCTTATGTGATCCTTTTTGATTGTTGGTGTTTAGATCATAATAACCAATTGATTACATTAAACAGACAAACAATATCCGGAATATGCTAGGATTTGATAATGTTGATAAAATATCTGTTTGCTGCTCTTCTTCGTTTCAGCGGGAATCTTTAAAATTCCCTCTAACTTTTTTGTTATGTCTTTCTTTTAAAAATAAAACAGTCTTTCTAATTTTTTAAAAGTCTTTTGTTTCCGTATTTTTATTGAAATACACTGCCAATGTGTTTCAATTAATTATAAAAGTAATTAAAAATTTTATTTAGATTAATTTCTAAACCTAGATTGAGAAACTATATTTATATTTTTAACTGTTGGTCAATCAATGATAAACATTGATGGCCAGCTGAATTTATTATAGAAATATCAAAAATACACAGAAGCGAAAACCAACCCAACCTAAACAGTGAGTGTGTTTTACTATATTTTTCTGGCAATATTATACATGGCCCTCCCCAAATATAACAATAATAACTAATATTTTCATTAACTAGCAAGCAGTTTAGAATATTACTTAAACATTTCTTGCATATAGTTATGGTAAAATGTTTTAATATAAGCATGAACATATTAAAACAAGAATCGTAGAATAAGGGTAGGTTTAATGTGGGTTTATACATCAAAGGTTTACACATCAGAGATTGAGAATCGTAAATTTCTTTTTAATTAAAAGGAAACCAAAACATTATTTATTTTAGAATAAATTAGGGGGTTTACAGCTGAAGTATTACTTAGTTTTTATATGAACATGTATTTTGTTTACATCTGATATATATATGACTGTTTTAACTTATATATATATATATATATAAAATATTTAAAAAATAATGAATAAAACAATGAAACAGTTCCTTATATTAAACAAAAAAAGTTCATTATTTAACGATCGTTTCTAGGACATATATGTGTTAGAATTGGCATGCATATTCAACAGATCTATGTACAAAATTATACAAAATTATACAAACTTTCAAATAGAATATACATACCAACACATGCATATGCATTATTACATTGCAATTATTTCTGAAGACGGCATATGTATGTGTTGGTATGTATATTCTATTTGATAGTTTGTATAATTTTGTATAATTTTGTACATAGATCTGTTGAATATGCATGCCAATTCTAACACATATATGTCCTAGAAACGATCGTTAAATAAT
>OZ024747.1:79347158-79352158 GCA_964016885.1 Eledone cirrhosa
AAACATTATAATCGCTTTAATTTGCTGCAGATTTTAACAATAACATGTCCACTAGTAATGATAATTTGAACATTTGAATTAACAAACCTGTTTTTAGATATTTTCAGCTAAATTATTACAGGTTGTTAAGAGTTAATTGGTGGCAGCTCCGACATTAGTTTGTAGTTAAACATCGTTCCTTATCTCTCGAAAAACTAATTACTTACATAAGTACAAGACAACAAATTGAGTAGGGTATAGTCGATTATATTGACTTCAGTACATTACTGGTACTTTATTTTATTGACACTAGAAAGATAAAAGACAATATTGACTTCAGTGCGGGATTTTAACTCAGAACGTAAAGTTGCGGTAATTAAATACGGCAAAGTATTTTGTCCAATCTCCTAAACATTATTGTCACAGATTTTTTTTGTCGTGTAGCCTCATATCGAGTAAACCAATAATTAAAAGCTTTCCAGCCATGACCATTGCATCTGTTCCTTAGGCCCATTGTACTCGTTTAACGGATTTCTTGTTAGCAAAGTCTTCCTCGTTTGTGCGGATATAATGTTCTGCTGAAAGTGGTCAGTGAACTGAAGAAATATTGATATTTCTTTATAAAAATATTGAGGTTTAATTTCCGAAACACTAATCTGTTTTGTTTTGTTTTTTGGTGTTGGTTGGGGAATACTATCCTATACATTACAATATTTGTAGTGAAAGACAAATAATTTTGAAAATAGTCAAGGATCTGATAGGGTAGATTAAAATAGCCAATTTTCTCATTATTGAGCTGGTGTTTGGAACATAACTACCAAAGGCTTTTACATACATTTAGATAAATATAAACACCTTAACCGTTTCATTTATATATTTCCACTGAAAGAAACAATTTGGTGAGATTTATTAAAAAACTCTTTATTAAACTGGTGTTTGAACATAACGTAACAAAGGTTATTACATAAAATCATGATGACTGGTTTTTATTTAGATATAAACAAAATTTCGTGTCGTAAAACCAGGATAGTTTCTGGCGCTTTGGTATCAAAATATATTAATTGTTAAGATATTCAATGTATAATGATGTTAAGTGATATAAACATTCATTTTACATTACAATTCTATCCCGTCAAGAAATAAGGTTTTCTTTGGTATACAACCAGTAGCGTTCTCTGTATGGCTGCAAGATACACAAAGCAATCTCAAGACATAAATAAATGTAAATGACAAATTCGAAGAAGAAATTCGTTATACACAAACATAAATATTATTGTGGCGTTCATTGTTAGATAGTGAGCATTGCTGAATTGAAACCGAGTCCTGGTGAACCGGACACAGGCTCTGTTGGGGTTGAACGAGGGATATACAACAACAACAATTCTTATAATGTTTTAAATGTTTGTGGAAGTTGCTGTACACAATTACATACAACTCATTTCCAAGTGTGGTGTTAATCGATTCCTTTCATTTCACTATATTTTCTTGAAATCGTTAATATCGCCAAGAAAGGCATGATTGTTACAACTTCCCATACTGAACTAGAGTGTCAGATTAAACAAATATTTTGTAGTGTTTAGTTACTGCCTTCGGCTCTCACGCTCTGAGTTTAAATTCCACTGAGACTAACTTCGACTTCTCTAGAGCAGCGTTTTTCAACCTTTTTTCCTTTGTGGAACCATTGAAATAATTTTCATATCCCAGGGAACTCCTGCATTAAAATTATCATATACTATTATTAATATCTATCTATTTTAAAGGTTGAAGTTTTTATTATAATAACCAAGGATTTTCCACAACCGTTTTACCCTTGTGGAACCCTTGATATAGTTTTCATGCCCCTGGGAACTCCTGCATAAAAATTATCATATACTTTTATTAATATATATCTCTTTTAGAGGTTGAACATTTTATTATAATAACCAAAGATTTTCCAACAATATTCCGTACGTGTATAGTAAAATTACGAATATAAAATTAAACAAAAATTACTCAAAAATACATTAGTATATTTATCACTATTTCTCGCGGAACCCCTAGAGATCTCTTGCGGAACTCTAGGGTTTCGGGGGACACCAGTTGAGAAATGCTGCTTTAGAATAATAAAAGCAAATATTAATAATATAATAGGGAAGATTCAACTTTTTATGGCCTAAGGTGGGGATAGAATTATAACACGTTTTAAATTTTAATTTCAAAACCTAACACATTTAGTTTGCTCTTTCATTACTACATTTCTAATGAAAGATACTGCCTGTGATTTTCGAATAATTTTTGTCAATAATCAAGAATTTCAAAAGGTTTAGTAATATCATTTTTTTCATTTTAACTTAACAAAAGTTCTTATATAACATGATGGAGAGTTTTTAGATATATATAAACACTTTAAAATAAACAGTTGAGTGCCGTAGAACGAGGGGCGGTTTATGGCGGTTTGGTATCAAACGGGTTAAATTATAATTTGTTGGGGGTAAAAATGCAGTTATTCCTTGTAAACTATTGTTCATTAATTTTTTATTAATTAACACATGAACAGTTTTGATTGTTTAAGAATGATAGTTTTAAATTAATTAATCCGGAAACAAATTTCTAATTGTTTTAGAACATAAACGATTATATTAAATTAATTAATAGAAAAACATTGTATGTTATTTATACTGAAAATAAAATTTGAGGATATGTAGAGATATTATAAAAAGTATTCACTGATATTCAAGGAGTCTTCCTTAATTGTGTTTTTCTCAAATACAATAAGGATATTATGAGATGACTATAGATATGATGTTTTTGATTGAGAATATAAACATCGTTTATCTTTCCGTTTACGATTCTTTTTCATTTTTTTTTCCTTACGTTATCTTTTTTTAATTTTGTTTCATTTTTCACTTCAAAACTTAGGAACAAGAGAAAAGTTGGTAATTTAATTATATCAAATATAATTAAATTGCCAAACCTCTTTTTTGTGCCTTTATTCTGTTTTGCTAGATTGTATTGGCAAAATGTAAAGTCGGATATTTTCCGTTTGACGAAAACTGTCCGATTTTTTTCTTGTAAATTTTTACACAAAACTTTATCTGTTTAGAAATTTATATAAAAAAAGAAATACAAATAAAAATGGGCTGTTCGTTAAAGGGAAAGATCCGTAAAGTCTACTGAAAACTTACATTTTCTTCTCTTTTTATTAAATGTAAGTTGTGAAATTGTTTCAATTTGTTTACAAAAATCAATGCCATGCAACATGTTTATGCAAGAAAATATTATTTCATAATTAATGTATGATATAGATCCTTTCCGTTTGAAGAACTGTGTCTGAAATTACTTCTTTGTGGAAATTTACAAAAGAATCGGACACATTAGGGTTGCATTAGGCTGACCAGGGGACTTGTAAGGGCTAGAAGTTCATGATTTTTTCTGTTGTAGTGCAGTAAATGATTGAAATATCAAAAGGGGTCCGACATGCCCGAAAGCCATGGATTAATACGGTAAAGGACACAGTTGATCAAACGGAAAAAATCCAATAATGTTATTTAGCGGGGATGGGGGCTTACCTTCCGTTTTTGGTAACAATCATTTCGTTGGTAAACTCCTTAAATTTTATCCACAGATCCTTATCTTCCAAGGTAACGGTCAGCTGGCGTTCAGTAGGGTCCCCCTTTTCACTACCCACCGTCATTTCCGTGTCAACCGCACTTAAAAGGTGGTTAACGTTTAGGGTTTCTGTTTTCATTTTGTTCCGAGGGAGAGACGATCCTGAGCCCACCGGATATAGAATTGAATTCAATGCGTTATTAATCCTGATAATGTCGCTGATGTTACTGTTGTTGTTGTTATTGTTATTGGTGGTGTTGTTGGTGTTGGTGGTGTTGGTGGTAGCAGTGGTGGTGGCTGTTTTGTTATTGTCGTTGGCGGTGTGTTGTATGTGGAGATGGTGGGGAGGGTTTGGGGGGTAGCTATCAAGACATTGAAGATGCTGGTGGGGTCGATGTTGGAAATGAGATTGATTTTGTTGTTGTTGTTGTTGTTGTTGTTGCTGTTGTTGATGATGATGATTGTGATGATGATGATGATAGAAGTTTGGTGTTTGTTGTTGTTGATAATAATAATGTTGATGAAGGTGAGGTGTTTGTTGCTGTTGTTGTTGTTGTTGTTGTTGTTGTTGTTGGCAATGATACTCGTGGTAGTGATGTTGGTAATGGTTGTGTTGACGTTGGTCGTGTCGGTGGTGGTGGTGGTGGTGGTGGTGGTATGGATGAAAGGAACTATTGATGAGCGTGGCGGGAGTGTCGGTGACGGTAGTAATATTAGCAGTATAAGTAGTAGTAGTAGTAGTAGTAGTAGTAGTAGTTGTAGTAGTAGTTGTAGTAGTAGTTGTAGTAATATTAGTGGTGACTCCGCCACCGAAGCTGCCGCTACTGTTACTGATGATGTTGTTGGTGTTGTTGCTGTGGTTGGTAGCAGTAGTTATGATGATGATGGCTGTAGGGGCCGCCGTCGTGACTGTCGGGGTTTCGATAATACAGTCAGGTGTTGATGGGAACAGGCAGGAGCAGAAATACTGGTGGAGGTGGTGGTGGTGGTGGAGGTGGTGAAGGCGGTGGCGGTGGCGGTGGTGGCGGTGAAGGTGGGGGTGGCGGTGGAGGTGGTAGAGGTGGTGGTGGTGGTGGCGGTGCTGTCAGGGTCAATAGCCAGTGTCCAAAGTGCCGCCGAGACCCGAACCACCGATGGCACCAACGTAGACGTCGTCATTGGGTGAATAAAGTGAGTAGATAAATAGACAGACAAACAGACAGAGAGACAGACAGACAGACAGAGAGACAGACAGACAGACAGACAGACAGACAGACAGATAGATAGAGACAGGCGGACAGACAGACGGGCAGATAGACAGATAGACAGACAGATTGATTGAGATAGACAGACAGATTGATTGAGATAAATAGATAGATAGATAGATAGATAGATAGATAGATAGATAGATAGATAGATAGATAGGCAGATATAACTAGAAAGTGAGATATAGA
>OZ024747.1:79357158-79364658 GCA_964016885.1 Eledone cirrhosa
GTTCTTGGATTGCAAAAGCATATGCTTCAAAGTGGGAGCCAATACAGCGTTTGTTGGTCCAAGATAAACCACTTTCCTTATCTATATATTACTCTCACTTTGAAGCTTTCTGGCAACATATCCTTGCATGATTTTTGCTGTGAAATTTCCCTCTGTATGAGTTTTTAGCTATGCAGGGAATATTTCTCAAGGAGCTTCTTCAGAATCTCTCATAATGTAATCTACCACACGTAGACAGACTTGTTCTATAAATGGGCTTCTACACTTGCTGGTTCGTGGATGTAGGAGGGATATGATGCAACAGTCAAATACTGTTTGGGTTCATGTTACTGTTTGGATCTATGTTACCATTGCTATTTCCGGTGCCAGGTAGAAATTTTCAATGGCTCGGATCTCATCCAGTGTCCAATCAAGTAGTCCAAATGTTAGTGTTGACAGATGTACGCCAAACACATTGTGCGCCACTGATTTATTGTGTGTAGAGATTTCAGAAGATCATACTTTTCTTTTTCTGGAATTATATTCACCAGTTACTCGTATAAAATACAGGTAAAATTCCGTTATAACGAATATTTCAGTATAACGACATTTTTTCAATCCTACACGCTCAATGTGTTAGGTCGATCTCGTTATAAAGAATTTTTCGTTACGACGAATTTTTTTTTATACTCTGTGAATTTCGTTACAACGGAATTTTACTGTATTCCATTATAGAATATATTTTCATCTAGCCCTAGGTATCTGTAGCAGCCCTTGTTAGATACCCGTAAAACAGTCAGGCCATTGATAGACATATAATTGGTTTGTAGTTTTTCCTCGCTTTACGATCATATAGGAACATTTATCCTGGCCAAACTCCATTCCTATATCTTTCGAGTATGTATGTGTATATATATATATATATATATATACATATATATATGTATGTGTGTGTGTGTGTGTGTGTGTGTGTGTGTGTGTGTGTGTGTGTGTGTGTGTGTGTAAAATGTATGTGTGTGTGTACGCGTGAATCTATCTCATTGCATAACATATAGATACACCTTCAGAAAGTTCGACAAATATTGACAGTCAAATAGAGACTTTACATACATAATTCATACATTCATGCATACACACATACACACGCATACATATATACATAAACGCGCGCACACACACACACACACACACACACACACACACACACTCATAAATATATATATATATATTTACACACACACACACACACAGAAGGAAGAAAGGATGTTTAATAGTTTGAACTCTCATGATGAAACGTGAACAACACAATACGAAACTGAGAAAAAAGTGAAGCCAATGTGGACAGCAGCAACTATAACCAGTATAAAAAATGGCGAATAAAAGGAAATATCAAGATAAGCAGCAGACGATCAAACGAAAAAACAAAATGGTGGACAAAAAAATTGGAAAGAACGCTGAACAATGACGAAATATATATAATGCACTGCATACTCCTTCCTTTTCGACCCCATTTCTTATATATCACACATATGTATAATTTTAATGAGAGAAAGAGAATAAAAGAGGAAACGATGAGGGGTAAATGAAAATAGGATATAAAGAAGAAGAAGAAGAAGAAGGGGAGGGGGAGCAGGAGGAGGAGGAGGAGGAGGAGGAGGATGGTAGAGAAAGAGGAGGAGGATAGAGGAGGAGGAGAATGAGAATAATAATAATAATAATAATAATAATAATAATAATAACAATAATAATAATAATAATAATAATAATAATAATAATAATAATAATAATAATAATAATAATAATAATAATAATAATAATAATAAGAAGAAGAAGAAGAAGAAGAAGAAGAAAAAGAAGAGGGTATTAATGGTGGAAATAGACAAACGAAGAGAAATTAATTAATGGTTGTCGTATTTTTGTGAAATTGTTTCGTTTGTGTGACGACATGTAACGAGTCAGTGTGAGATGTGGGCGAGAGTTAGAGAGATAGAGATAGAGAGAGAGAGGAAAGATAGAGACAGAGAGATAGGTGTAGGAGAGAAAGGGGTGACGTGCAGAGACAGAATGTGTGTGTGTGTGTGTGAATGTGTGTGTGTGAATGAAAGACAAAAGCTCATGTATGTGATAACGAGGGAGAGAGGGGGGGGTGTAATGACAGAGAAAGAAAGAGAGAGAGTGTGAGAGAGAGAGAGAGAGAGAGAGAGAGAGAGAGTCACACAGAGAAAAAGAGTATGCATAAAGGTTGGTTACGAAATTCTCCTTAACAAATGGGTGATAAGTTATAGATTTGAGACAGACAGACGTATCAGAGGGGTGGGGGTGAGAGAGAGGGGGGAGGGTAACAATGGTGAGAGAGGGGGAGAGAGAGTAACAGTGGTGAGAGAGTAACAGTAGTGTAGAAGAACAAGTGTGTGAAGACAACAAACTGATAAGCACCACCAACAAACGGCTTCAAAACTAATCCATTCAGAATGCTAATGAACATATATATATATTTGAACATATATATATTTGAACATATATATATATTTGAATATATATATATTTGGACATATATATATTTGAACATATATATATATTTGAACATATATATATTTGAACATATATATATATTTGAACATATATATATTTGAACATATATATATATTTGAACATATATATATTTGAACATATATATATTTGAACATATATATATTTGAACATATATATATTTGGACATATATATATTTGGACATATATATATTTGAACATATTTGAACATATATATATATTTGAACATATATATATTTGGACATATATATATTTGAACATATATATATATGAACATATATATATATTTGAACATATATATATTTGAACATATATATATTTGAACATATATATATTTGAACATATATATATATTTGAACATATATATATATTTGAACATATATATATTTGAACATATATATATTTGGACATATATATATATTTGAACATATATATATATTTGAACATATATATATTTGAACATATATATATTTGAACATATATATATTTGAACATATATATATTTGAACATATATATATTTGAACATATATATATATTTAGACATATATATATTTGGACATATATATATTTGAACATATATATATATTTGAACATATATATATTTGGACATATATATATATTTGAACATATATATATTTGAACATATATATATATTTAGACATATATATATTTGAACATATATATATTTGGACATATATATATATTTGAACATATATATATTTGAACATATATATATATTTGAACATATATATATTTGAACATATATATATTTGAACATATATATATTTGAACATATATATATATTTGAACATATATATATTTGAACATATATATATATTTGAACATATATATATTTGAACATATATATATATGAACATATATATATTTGAACATATATATATTTGAACATATATATATTTGAACATATATATATATTTGAACATATATATATTTGAACATATATATATTTGAACATATATATATTTGGACATATATATATTTGAACATATATATATTTGAACATATATATATTTGAACATATATATATTTGGACATATATATATATTTGAACATATATATATATTTGAACATATATATATTTGAACATATATATATTTGAACATATATATATTTGAACATATATATATTTGAACATATATATATTTGAACATATATATATATTTAGACATATATATATTTGGACATATATATATTTGAACATATATATATATTTGAACATATATATATTTGGACATATATATATATTTGAACATATATATATTTGAACATATATATATATTTAGACATATATATATTTGAACATATATATATTTGGACATATATATATATTTGAACATATATATATTTGAACATATATATATATTTGAACATATATATATTTGAACATATATATATTTGAACATATATATATTTGAACATATATATATATTTGAACATATATATATTTGAACATATATATATATTTGAACATATATATATTTGAACATATATATATATGAACATATATATATTTGAACATATATATATTTGAACATATATATATTTGAACATATATATATATTTGAACATATATATATTTGAAACATATATATATTTGAACATATATATATTTGGACATATATATATTTGAACATATATATATTTGAACATATATATATATTTGAACATATATATATATTTGAACATATATATATTTGGACATATATATATATATTTGAACATATATATATTTGGACATATATATATATTTGAACATATATATATTTGAACGTATATATATTTGAACATATATATATTTGAACGTATATATATTTGAACATATATATATATATTTGAACATATATATATTTGAACATATATATATTTGGACATATATATATTTGAACATATATATATTTGAACATATATATATATTTGAACATATATATATATTTGAACATATATATATTTGGACATATATATATTTGAACATATATATATTTGAACATATATATATTTGAACATATATATATTTGGACATATATATATTTGAACATATATATATTTGAACATATATATATTTGACATATATATATTTGAACATATATATATATTTGAACATATATATATATTTGAACATATATATATTTGAACATATATATATATTTGGACATATATATATTTGAACATATATATATTTGAACATATATATATATTTGAACATATATATATTTGAACGTATATATATTTGGACATATATATATTTGAACATATATATATTTGAACATATATATATTTGAACATATATATATATTTGAACGTATATATATTTGAACATATATATATTTGAACATATATATATTTGGACATATATATATTTGAACATATATATATATTTGAACATATATATATTTGAACATATATATATTTGGACATATATATATTTGAACATATATATATTTGAACATATATATATTTGAACGTATATATATTTGAACATATATATATTTGAACATATATATATTTGAACATATATATATTTGAACATATATATATTTGAACATACCTATATATATTTGAACATATATATATATTTGGACATATATATATTTGGACATATATATATATTTGGACATATATATATTTGAACATATATATATTTGAACATATATATATATATATTTGAACATATATATATTTGAACATATATATATTTGAACGTATATATATTTGAACATATATATATTTGAACATATATATATTTGAACGTATATATATTTGAACATATATATATTTGGACATATATATATATTTGAACATATATATATTTGAACATATATATATTTGAACATATATATATATTTAGACATATATATATTTGGACATATATATATATTTGAACATATATATATTTGGACATATATATATTTGAACATATATATATTTGAAACATATATATATTTGAACATATATATATTTGAACATATATATATATTTGAACATATATATATTTGGACATATATATATATTTGAACATATATATATATTTGGACATATATATATTTTGAACATATATATATTTGAACATATATATATTTGAACATATATATGTTTGAACATATATATATATTTGAACATATATATATTTGGACATATATATATTTGAACATATATATATTTGAACATATATATATTTGAACATATATATATTTGGACATATATATGTTTGAACATATATATATATTTGAATATATATATATTTGGACATATATATATTTGAACATATATATATTTGAAACATATATATATTTGAACATATATATATTTGGACATATATATATTTGGACATATATATATTTGAACATATATATATTTGGACATATATATATTTGAACATATATATATTTGAACATATATATATTTGGACATATATATATTTGGACATATATATATTTGAACATATATATATTTGGACATATATATATTTGGACATATATATATTTGAACATATATATATTTGGACATATATATATTTGAACATATATATATTTGGACATATATATATTTGAACATATTTCGAACACATGTATACTTATATATTCAATTGTATATTTGAACATATATATTTGAACATAAATATATTTGAAGGAATTTTGTACGTGATTATATATTTGGAGGGATTTAGTATTAAGCTGGTATTTAGAGCATAACTTAATAAGGTTTCGTACAGAAACCATTTTTTAGTGAAAAGACACTGCCTATGATTTGAAAATCATTTAATAATTATTCAACAATTTTGGAGGATTTAGTAAAAAAGCTACCTTTTCTCGTTATTATAAGGTGTCTTACAGAAACCATATGTTTAGTGAAAAGACACTGCCTATGATTTACAAATAATTTTGAAACAAATCAAGAATTTAGAGAGATTTAGTATTATAACTAACTTCTCATTACTAAGCTGATGTTGATGGCGGTGGATTGGCATAATCGTTAGAGTATCGGACAAAATGCTTTGCAACATAGAGTTATGGCCCTTTACGATCTGAGTTCAAATCACGCCGATGTTAACTTTACCGTTCATCCTTCCAGGATCGACAAAATAAAGTACCAGTCAAGTTTCTAAGGTTGATAGAAGGGACTTTCCCCTTCCTCACAAAACTGCTGGCTTTAACCTAAACTAGAAACAGTTATTACGTTGGTGTTTGGGGCATAATCTCACAAAGGTTCTTACATAAAATTATGATGGAAGGGGTAGATAAATGTGTATACTCTAAATAAACCGTTTTGTATCGCAAAACCGTGGATGGTTTCAGGCAGTTTGATATTAAAAGGGTTAAATATTGAGAGACTGACAAATATTCTGTGAGGAGAAATTGGGTGAGCAAATACTAGAGTGGGTGAAAATATATAATAGGGAGCTGAGCTGTCTTAACAATATACACAACCAGAACATGTATAGATTAGCATTAGGTTAGTAGACCCGATTGGCTCGTGTAAAGTAATACATTGGAGTCTCTACATATACAACCATGGCATATAACTGCTTAGTGTGTCCATGTCTTTTGACAGTAGAAATATATATATATATATATATATAGAGAGAGAGAGAGAGAGAGAGAAGAAGGGGGAAATTGAGGAAAAAATATTAAAAAAAAACAATTCTCGGGAGAGGGAGAGGGATAAAGAAGAAGAGATGGAAAGAAATAAAGAGGGAGAGATGGAGGAAAAAGGGGTGAGAGAGAAGCAGAGAGAGGGGAAAGCTGGAGCGACAGTGGGGGAGAGAGGGGAAGAGGCACGCAGTTAAAGTGATGGAAAGAAGCTAAGAAAAATAGAGATAAATAGACAGGAGTTTATCGGAGCAGAGTTGGCTACTCGCAAGTGTGACCCCGTGAGGTGGAGTGGCTGTTCTTGAGCATCTCACTCGCCGTCCTCTGGGGCAATGTATTCTCCTCCCTGTCGGCCGGGACCAA
>OZ024747.1:79369658-79377158 GCA_964016885.1 Eledone cirrhosa
TATATAATAAAATATTATTGATGTCTGTGAAGCTAGTGAAGATCAAAGATTGACTAAAATCACCGCCACACTAACAAGTATCACTATACTAACCACCAATCAAAAACATTGTTTTACAGTACACACACACACACACACACTCACATACACGCACTCTCATCCACACACATACACACACACACACACACACACACACATACACGCACACACACATACACACATACACACACACTCACACACACACACTCATACACACACTCACTCACATACATACACACACACACACTCACACCCACACATACACACGTACACACTCGAATACAAACACAATTATATATATATATATATATGCACACACACACATAGATGCACTCCTGCAAAGTGTGATATTCATCCTAACAACTCACAGACGAACAATTACCAGTAATATAACGATAGACGCCACCAGACCTTTTTATGTTTAAATATATATATTTATGTATGTATAACAATCAGCTTGAATTTTAGTTAAATTCGGCGATTTTAATTGAGATCAAAGGTGTTTTGATCAAAGATATCTTCTTCTTTCTATTATTTCTCTTTAATTTTACATGGATGTTGGTGAACACCAACAGACCTAAGATAGAGACATCCTGCCTTTGATCCATCACCGAGTTGGGATCACGTGAACACCAACAGACCTAAGATAGAGACATCCTGCCTTTGATCCATCACCGAGTTGGGATCACGTGAACACCAACAGACCTAAGATAGACATCCACGTGATGTACGACCTGTTCTTTTACAACCACTTTTTAAACATGTTTCAAAGGTGGCGAATTGGCAGAGTCGATAGGATGTCGGATTAAATTTCTTGATATTTGCACCGGCTCACTCCTAGTTCAAATCCTGCCGGGGTCAATTTTGCCTTTCATCCTTTCGAGGTCGATAAATAAAGTACCAATCCAGTACTGAGTATAAGTCTATTTCTTTTTATCATTTTCTTTCGCTCTCTCTCCTTTTCTGAAAGAAATCGGCTGTGTTCATACCTGCAATGGGATGGGCATCATCAGGTGTAAAATGCCCCGAAACACCGTTTGTCTGGACGGTGCTTCAACGACCCCGTCTGGAGTTAAGGTCCCTTTCTTTTCGTTTCCTTTCCTTTAAACACTCCCTCCCCTCAACACTTTAATTCATAAGTTGGACGTTGATCGAACAACTAAATGATGATCATCAAAACCAAGGGATGATCCATCAGCTTAACCTTCTGAGTTCAAATCCCGCCAAGGTCAAGGTTTCTTTTCATCCTCACGGGTTTAATAAAATAAAGTACCAGTTACGTACTGAGGTCAATATAATCGACTTTTTCTTTCCTTTCCGAAATTGCTGGCCTTGTGTCTAAATTAGAAATGAAGGGCGGCAGATTGGCCAAATAGTTAGGTCGTCAGACAAGTGCTTAGCAATATTTGTTATGACTCTACGTTCTGAGATAAATTTAGCCAAGGTCAACTTTGCCTCTAATCCTTTCAAGGTCGACAAAATAAAGTTACGGTAAAATCTGGGGTCGATAATAACCACTTTCTCCTCCCTACAAATTGCTGGTCTTGTGCCTAAATTAGAAATCATTATTTAAGAGGTTTCAACATCTGGGGACATATACCCTAAAGAAGATACACGGATGGAATGTACTGGAATGTACTGACTTCCGGTCTATATTACAGTCTGGGCACGTCGGGTAAATAGTACACTGCATATCATGGACAATGGTAAAGTGTGTGTGTGTGCGTGTGTGTGTGTGTGTGTGTATGTTTATGTGTGTCTTTGTGTATATATATATATATATATATATATATATATATATATATATATATATATATGTACATGTATATATATATATATAGTGAAAGCAGGTTTGTATGTGCCTATATATATATACCTTTCTATACCTTTCATTTATATATATATATATATATGTATATATATATATATATATATATATATATATATATATATATATATATATATATATATATATATATATATATGGGGGAAATCGGCAGTTAGAAACGTCGGATAATGTTTACCGGGTATTCGACTGAGCTCTCTGCACTCTGGGGCAAAACTACTACTACTACTACTACTACTACTACTACTACTACTACTACTACTACTACTACTACTACTACTACTACTACTCTATTACCATCTTCATCGCCCCAAAAAATTAATTATGTCTGATTACACCACTAAAGTACCAGTAATGCACTGGGTAATTGCTGGCCTTGTGCCAAAAGTAGAAACAATTATATATATATATATATATATATATATATATATATAAAATATTTAAAAAATAATGAATAAAACAAAGAAACAGTTCCTTATATTAAACAAAAAAAGTTCATTATTTAACGATCGTTTCTAGGACATATATGTGTTAGAATTGGCATGCATATTCAAAAGATCTATGTACAAAATTATACAAACTATCAAGGAGAATATACATTTCTGAAGACAGCATATATATGTGATGGTATGTATATTCTCCTTGATAGTTTGTATAATTTTGTACATAGATCTTTTGAATATGCATGCCAATTCTAACACATATATGTCCTAGAAACGATCGTTAAATAATGAACTTTTTTTGTTTAATATAAGGAACTGTTTCTTTGTTTTATTCATTATTTTTTTAATATTTTATCTTGACTCTGTATTCCGTTCATCTTTCACCGAAAGTGATTTTTGAATGCATCTCTTCTTTCCATGATATCCGGATTACATTGAGTTCTTCATACGGATTGGACACTACCGTAAACTCTTGGTAGATTTATCTACATATATATATATATATATATATATATATATATATATATATAATGTAAGAGTTGATTCAGTCAACTCTACATCTTATCCCTTCACCCAATGGATATCATGCCTAGCCAAATGAAATTATTAATAATCCTTTCGTTACTGTATTTCAAATGAAAGATGCTGCCTATGGCCCTTTTGAAAATACTCAAGAATTTGAAATGATTTAGTAATATAACTAACACAACTCTTAAGTTGGTGGTTGAAGTATAACGTAACAAAGATACATTAACATTATGGTGGAAGGGTTTTAGATAAATAAAAACACTTTAGAATAAATAGTTTTGTATCGTAGAACCAGGGGTGGCTTCAGTCGGTTTGATATCAAAAGGGTTAAGTTAAGTCTGGTCAACTCTGGTCAACTCTGGTCAACTCTGGTCAACTCTGGTCAACTCTGGTCAACTCTGGTCAACTCTGGTCAAGCGAATCTCTTTCTTTGAAGTAATAGTCCTTTTATTGTGAATGACCCTTCAATTTTTTTAATAATTGTTCATACTGCACTTGATGACCATACGTCCATATATTACTACCTAAGATCAAAACCGGAAGCCTGACAGCTCTACAGGAAGTACGAAACATCGTTATCTCTTTATTGATAAATCATTGAAATAATCAAATTTCAATAGTTAAAAATTGTTTGCTTGTTTGCTCACATTGTTTTCTCTCGGATCACGGCTTAACTAAATTCCACGGACTAGTGTGTCCATAGCGTAGTTCTCAGGGAGATTCAGCGGGACACGGCGTGTGACAAGACTGTCTCTTTGAATTATAGGTACAACTCATTTTTACCATCTGTGTGGCCTGTAGCAACGTGAAATAAAGTGCCTTGCTCATGGGCTCCATGTGTCACCTGGAATCGAAGTCATGACTTTTCGTTCGTGAACTGAACACCCTAACCACTATGCCACTTACTTTCACCAGTAATATACTCCAATTCAACAGATTGACAATAAACGGTTTGTTGTTGTTGTTGGTGCTGTTGTTTCTTTCATTCTAAGTGGAATTTTGGCTTTATTTTTATATTTTGTCTTTCCAAAAGCAATTACAGGTGAATTACGAGTCTTATTACTAAAGAAGAAAGAAAACATTTTTCAGAATAAGTCGGCCCCTAAATTTTAGATCCTATAATTTAAAAGAAAAAAAAGTATAAATAATAACAAAAAAAGAAAAAAAAAAGAAAAAAGAAAACGGAAAAATAAAATAAAAATACACGAATTGAATGAGAGAGAAGGAGAGAGGAAGAGAGAAAGAGAGAAAGAGAATGAGAGAGGAAAAGAGAATGAGAGAAGAAGAGAGAAAGAAATAAAGAGAGAGAGAGAGAGAGAAAGAAAGAAAGAAAGAAAGAAAGAGAATGAGAGAGAAATGGAGAAAGAGAGAAAGAGAATGAGAGAGGAAGAGAGGAAAAGAGAAAGAGAGAAAGAAAGAAAGAAAGAAAGAAAGAAAGAAAGAAAAAAAGAAAGAAAGAAAGAAAGAAAGAAAGAAAGATAAAGAGTGAAAGAGAGTTATTACGACACGCAGGTGTTATTTTATAAGGTGCAACCTTAAGTAAATTCACGATTACTCACCCCACAGCTCTGGCTCTAAACCCTCATTTTTATATGCTGATGAATTGCAAACCCATTATTTTAGGAAAGATGATGATGATAATATTGTTATATTTAGGGGGAAGGTCATGTTGTCCTAATATTGCCCCAAAATAGTAAAACAAACTCATTGTTTGTTTTTGTTTTCGTTTCAGTTTCAGTATATATATATTTTTTTTTATATTTCCATAAATAATTTAGCTGGCAATCAATGTTTATCATTGATTGACCAACAGTTAAGAATATAAATATAAATATAAATATAATTTCTCAAAATTCTTTCGACACATTTCTGTGACAACTTCAGTGATTATCTCTGTGTTTCCTCCCGTTGTGTTACTAAAACGTTACAGCAACGGGGCCATGCCAGGATCGTACCTTCCTGGCATGGCTCCGTTTTAGTAACTGGGCTTAATAATTACATTATATATATATATATATATATATATATATATATATATATATATATATATATATATATATATATACAAAGAGAGGGAGAGAGGGGGGAGATAGAGAGAGAGAGAGAGAGACCCATTATATGTGTGTATTTAGCTCCTCTAAAGTAATTTCAATCAAGAACAACACCAAAACCCAAAAGACAAGAAGAAGAAGAAGAAGAAGAAGAAGAAGAAGAAGAAGAAGAAGAAGAAGAAGAAGAAGAAGAAGAAGAAGAAGATACAACAGCAACAAACACATGGACGACAACAACAACAGCTACAAGAACAACACCAATATGAAATAAGCAACAGTAATAAAAGAGTCGTAATGTTTCTTCTAGTTAAAGACCTATAGACTGAATAAAACGACCAAGTCACGCAGAGATGTCAGAGGTGTTAGCGAGCATATGAAAACGAGGTTATGAAATATGACTGAGCAGACGATCACTTGGGATTCTTTCCTTTCCTTCTTTTTCTTTATTTTCTTCTACTTCTCTTTCAACGGGATTCTATTTGTTTTTCGTTCTGTTGGTTTATTATTGTTTTTTTGTGTGTAAAGGCGCCAGACAAAATGCCTCGATCATTAAATTATTTTTAAATTTTCTTTACTGGTTTCAGTCATTAGACTGCGGTCATGTTGGAGCACTTCTTTGACAGGATTTCAGTTGAATTTATCGAATACAGTACTTCTTTTTCACTTATTTTTTATTACCCACTCTACTACCCTAAGTATCGAGTACTCTGGTGCGTTATGTTCTACCTGGTTCCTTACCACACTTCCTTCGTTATATATATATATATATATATATATATATAATGAAATGACAGGAGGCTGGATTTGTGTAAATCCTTGAAAGGTTTATTATACTATGATCATTTCAATGACCGGGTTCCGTATGAATCCGGTGATATCATCAGGTATTCGAAATATAATACGTGAATGTAATAGGTAAAATCCATGGGGCTGAAAATCGAGACCCGAGGGCGACCGCTATTCTGTTCCTTCAACCTCAGCCGGTCGCCCTGGAGTGACGTGGCTAAATTTTATAGTATGCTACTACCGGTCAGATGAACGAAAACAGAAAGGGATGGGAGCATAAGTTAACGTCGATCCCATGACACAAGGTAAAAGAAAGAAAGAAAGGAAGGAGAGAGAAGAAGGGGGAAGAAAGAAGTAGAGAAGCCAGGGTTAATGTCAGCTAAAAGAGGAAGGCAACTACTACTGGTCAGATATAGGCAAGCAAGAGGGGGAAGGAAGATAAGTCTGCGGGAGGAAGACAGGAGGAGGGGAGAAGAGAAGGAAGGGAAGAGAGAAGTAGAAAAGTAAGGGTTGATGGCTACAAGAAGGAAGATAGAAAGAAAGAGGAAGAAAGGTCGATATTAATGTCAGACCACAGTCAAGCCAGGAGTGGCGCGAGAGAATTTTCACAGGGACCCGCATCTTAGCAGAGGTGAATATATTGGGAGTCAGTGTGTTACAGTGTTTAGACTTCTAGGATGAAGTTAAAAAAATTAATAATCAATATTCAGTATTAAAGAGGTTAGAAAATTTAAAGTTCAACAGTTTAACATTTAATTATATAATAGTTCCGATTTGTTCTGTAATTTAAAGGTACTATGTGGCGGTTAAAACACCGGCCGCGCCCCGGGCCCCATGGCGAATTAAACCACGCCGAGTATTTTCATTTACTGAAAGAAGGGGAAATTTATTTTTCCAAGCACTCCAGGTGAGCTCGTTCGCTCATATATATATATATATACATATATATATATATATATATATATATGTATATATGTATATATATATATGTATATGTATATGTATATATATATATATATATATATATATATATATATATATATATATATATATATATATATATATATATATATATATATATATATATATATGTATGTATATATATATATATATATATATATATATATATATATATAACGAAGGAAGTGTGGTAAGGAACCAGGTAGAACATAACACACCAGAGTACTCGATACTTAGGGTAGTAGAGGTGGGTAATAGGAAAAGAGTCAGGACCCCGACGGCTGAGCTCCGGCCGTTTCGACAGCTAAATCTGAACTAACCCAGTAGTGTTAAGACGGTAGTAATCTAGCTGGACTTATCAAGGGGTACAGTCCATATATATATATATATATATATATATATATATATATATATATATATATATATATATATATATATGATGCCTCTAAAATTGGTGCAGATGGTAAGATTTCTTGTCTTGGGTCTTGGCATTATTCCTGATGTCCCCCTCTTCTCATGTCTGTGACCTTTAAAAGTTTCAATGCGGAATCCCCTTAGAAGCTTGTGAACCTTGGGTAGTTTTCATAGATCTATAGTTAAACTGTCAGGCCCAGAAGCTTTGCCTGGTTTCATTACCTTTAGAGCAATATCCACTTCTTCAACAGAGAAGTCAGCGATGTTTATCTCTGGATGGATTTCAAATATTGGGTTTATTTCTACATCTAGACCTCAAGGACTGTCTGCTGATAAGAGTTTGTAAAAGTGCTCCTCCAAAGTTGCCAGGCGATCTTCCACTTCAATGTATACCACCCTCTTCCTTTAACCAGAAAGTTCCGTCGAGGTCAAC
>OZ024747.1:79389658-79392158 GCA_964016885.1 Eledone cirrhosa
GCTATTTCTGGACTCGAAACGGCTTGACCTCTGCCGTCGGGGTCCTGAACCTTTTCCTATTACCCACTCTACTACCCCAACTATCGAGTACTCTGGTGCGTTATGGTCCACCTGGTTCCTTACCACACTTCCTTCGTTATATATATATATATATATATATATATATATATATATATATAGGAAAAGAGTCAGCGCCCCGACGCCTGAGCTCCGGACGTTTCGACCGCTAGATCTGGAGCTCAGCCGTCGGGTTCCTGACTCATTTCCTATTACCCACTCGACTACACTAAGTATTGAGTACTCTGGTGCGTTATGGTCCACCTAGTTCCTTACCATCCCCCTTTTGTTATATATATATATATATATATATATATATATACGTGTGTGTTATTGCCGTTGAGTTGTTTGACTATTATCATCACCTCTTTTCCTTTCTCTTGTGTTTTACGGGTATCTTCTCTTTCTCATTTTTGTCTATTGGGTTAATTACCTACCTTATTCATACCTGTATTCCAGATAAAACTAGGGATTGATTGCCATTTCAGCTTAAGTACACACGTGTCGCTTAATTGCACTGACTGAACTAATTAACCGCTATTGTTCAATAATCACCTGTAAATCTGATGTAATAATAATCAGTCGCTGGTTGGGATGTGAATGGAATTTCTATGAAATTATTTATTTGTGTGCTGTGATGATGAGGGCTGGGGAATGGGAGCACATCTATATTTGTGTGTGCGTGTATACACACACACACACACACACACACACACACACACACACACACACACACACACACACACACACATATATATATATATATATATATATATATATATAGGTGAGGTAGAATCCCGACGGAGTGTCCTGCCGTTTCTAATGATTGCTAGTTTGGTTTCGCAATAGTTTGGTCAGTTAATACGCTCATATATATATATATATATATATATATATATATATATATATATATATATATATATCGATCGATGGATAGCTGAATGTATAAGTAGAGAAGGTATTAAATCGAAATAAAAAAATTATTATCTCGCTCAATATCAAATGTTCCCTCTTCTTTTGTGGCTCTCTGTTTTTATCAAACGGTATACTCCGATTTTACACACACACACACACACACTACACACACACACACACACACACACACGTATTGATACACACTCATAAATTCACACCTACACACACGCAGCCACCCCTAAACACACACAATCCATTGTACCTATGTTTACAGACACATAAACCTATCCTATTCCACGGCTGGAGCGGTTGGTTAATCGTCAGAACCGTCCTCTGTCCGTTTTTATGTCTGTATCTGTGTTCTGAGTTCAAATCCTAGATTTGCTGACTTTATTACAATACCCTGTAAACCTTAACTAACTATTTTCACTGATAAAGTTATGATATATATATCTGGTTTTTTGTGTGGTTGATTATGCTGATTGGGAGAGGAAATAATTGTTTCTACTTTAGGCACAAGGCCAGCAATTACCCAGTGCATTACTGGTACTTTATTTTATCGACCCCGTAAGGATGAAAGGCAAAGTCAACCTCGGCGGGATTTGAACTCAGATCGTAAAGGGACGTAACTATGCTGGAAAACATGGCGTCCGACCCTCTACCGATACTGCCAATCCAAGGAAATAATGTATATATTTTATCAAATGATTCTATGGAATACTTTATTGTGTATATATATATATATATATCGAAGGAAAGGTGGTAAGGAACCAGGTGGACCATAACGCACCAAAGTACTCAATACTTAGGGTAGTAGAGGAGGTAATAGGAGTAAGTAAGACCCCGACGGCTGAGCTCAAGCCGTTTCGACGGCTAATTCTGTACTGAATGAAAAAGAATTAGCCGTCGAAACGGCTTGAGCTCAGCCGTCGGGGTCTTACTTACTCCTATATATATACATACATATATATATATATATATATATATATATATATATATATATATATAATAAAGTATGTCCATAGAATCATTTGATAAAATATATATATATATAATTGGGTTGTGCTTAGTACTACCCTCCATATTTATAATTATATATAAACCATATATAAGTATAAATATTATTCTGTGGATTGGCAGTATCGGTAGAGGGTCGGACGCCATGCTTTGAAGCATAGTTACGTCCCTTTACGGTCTGAGTTCAAATCCTGCCGAGGTCACTTTGCCTTTCATCCTTACGGGCTCGATAAAATAAAGTACCAGTAATGTACTGGGTAATTGCTGGCCTTGTGCCAAAAGTAGAAACAATTATTACTATATATATATATATATATATTTGTGTGTGTGTGTGTATTTAAAGCCCCCCCCCCCCCCCTCGGTCACTAATAACCATGATTTTGTACCTAGAAAGTTTCCCTCCAAGGCACAAGTTCAAACAAAGTTGTTTGTGGAAGACTAGTAGTCACCCATACATAACAGTCTCCCCTCTCCACGCCACCGATGTTGTCCAAGAGAAAAGCAATGGCTG
>OZ024747.1:79419658-79424658 GCA_964016885.1 Eledone cirrhosa
TTGTGTGGCGAGGGGAGGTGTCAGTAGGGGAGGGGGTGGAATGCCAGTTAAGGTGGAATGATCAATGGTAGGTGACCACATAAACGAAAAAGAAAAAAATATTACAGGTGATTAAAGTTAACATCTCTTGGGCGACAAACTCGGGCAGCGCTGCTCAGACTGTCATAGAAGGGTGGAAGCGATCGAAAATCCTGGGAATTTATCAAACGATTCCTTTTATGTCTGTTGCTACCGAGAGTTACGGGGGTCTTTCGTCCTCGGACTTTTACACAGAAACGGAAGAGATCCAAAATACCGGGAATTTATCAAAAAAGTGTAAAGTCTAAAGACTGTATTCAGCCCGTAGGCTCATCCGACCGGTGCTTATCCCAGACCGGTGCTTTCTGTGGCGTTAAGTGACTGAGAGTTCAAATATCCGCCCCATAGACAGGATTCCAGTCTTTCGCAGGGTTAAACACCCAACCTTCCTTTTTGTGCCTGTTGCCGCCAAGATCTCCAGTGTCCTTGGTCCTCGGACTGTTACAGAGGAATTGCAGATATCCAAATACTGGAACTTGACCGATCGACCCTGTTATGTTGTCTGTAGCCGTCGGAATCTCCGGTGTTCTTGGTCTTCGGATTGTGAAATAAGAAGCGGAAGTTGTCCAAATATCGAGAGTTGACTGACCGCTTCCTTTCCGTGGTGACTGTGTTCGAAACTTCCAGTGCCTTCCTCAGTCTCCAGACTGCCGATTTGGGGGTTTTTTCCCGCAAAATCGGGAGTGCATCTCACTTGAGAAAGGAGGCCCTTGAGGCGGAATAGTGATGTAGCGGGTTTCAATGGTTGTTGCCCGTGTTCAGGGCCGGATTTAATAGAAGGCAATTTCCTCGGGTCCCGTGCAGTAGGGGGTTCCACCAGCGACGGCCGTAGCAATTTATTTGTGCCCTCAGTTGGGCTTTTAGGATGGTTAGAATTTTTTTATTTTAATACCTGTATAACTTTTCAATTACTTGCACCGAGCTAACTTTGATGTGAAACCGGGGAATTGCTGGCCTTGGGCCAAAAATAGAAACAATTATTTTATATTTCTGTTCGCTAATAAATCAGTTCCTAACTGACACAGACCATTGGCTTTTGTAACAGGTGAAAACTATTGTGTGGGGGGAGGGGGGGGATGCAAACGTGGCTGAGTCGTTGGGAAGTTCACTTCGCCATCAGGAGGTCTGGGGGTTCGATCCTAATAGCTGTCAAAAAGAACGGACCCCCCACCCCGACAACACAACCACCGACCACGTGACCAATCTCCACAACCAATCGGAAGGAGCCGAAGACCTTTAAATACCCTGACCCCTCTTCCGACCCCTTTCATCGTTTCATACACACCGATGAATTGTAGTTGACTAACACCAGTTGCATGAAACATTTAGGTATGAGGAAAGAATCTGGTTTATCAACACATAATTGTGTGTGTGTGTGTGTGTGTGTGTGTGTGTGTGTGTGTGTGTGTGTGTGTGTGTGTGTGTGTGTGTGTGTGTGTGTGTGTGTGTGTGTGTGTGTGTGTATATGCAATTTTTCTCTCCTATACCCTTTCCTATCCCATCTCACTCCCAAAGCCTCTCGCTCTCTCCTCTTTCTCTCCTCTCCCTCCCTCTCTCCTCTCTCCTCTCTCCTCCCCCCCTCTCTCCTCTCTCCTCCCCCCTCTCTCCATCTTTAAGGGATTAAGTGTAACAGCTCCTATGTCACGTCCGCTTTGTCTTTAGATCCGTGTCGGTTTCTACAAAGAAACACCTCAGCTAATTTAACATTACGCACCTGTGATCTGACTGCTCATGCTAGTCATGTGACCCTACACACACACACACACACACACACACACACACACACACACGGACACACAGGCAGAAGCACATATACAATTATATTTGTACCAAGCCATATATATATACACATATAAACCCATGATGTCCCATCACCAACCTCAGGTACCGTTACTATTTGCATACTAACTTATATGACGTCACATACAGATACCCTGACACCCAGATACTCTGACATACAGATACCCTGACACACAGATACCCTGACATACAGATACCCTGACATACAGATACCCTGACACACAGATACCCTGACATACAGATGCCCTGATATACAGATACCCTGACATACAGATACCCTGACACACAGATACCCTGACATACAGATACCCTGACATACAGATACCCTGACATACAGATACCCTGACACACAGATACCCTGACATACAGATACCCTGACATACAGATACCCTGACACACAGATACCCTGACATACAGATACCCTGACACACAGATACCCTGACATACAGATACCCTGACACACAGATACCCTGACATACAGATACCCTGACACACAGATACCCTGACATACAGATACCCTGACATACAGATACCCTGAGATACAGATACCCTGGCATACAGATACCCTGACACACAGATACCCTGACACACAGATACCCTGACACACAGATACCCTGACATACAGATACCCTGACATACAGATACCCTGACATACAGATACCCTGACATACAGATACCCTGATATACAGATACCCTGACATACAGATACCCTGACACACAGATACCCTGACATACAGATACCCTGACATACAGATACCCTGACATACAGATACCCTGACACACAGATACCCTGACATACAGATACCCTGACATACAGATACCCTGACACACAGATACCCAGACATACAGATACCCTGACACACAGATACCCTGACATACAGATACCCTGACACACAGATACCCTGACATACAGATACCCTGACACACAGATACCCTGACATACAGATACCCTGACATACAGATACCCTGACATACAGATACCCTGGCATACAGATACCCTGACACACAGATACCCTGACACACAGATACCCTGACACACAGATACCCTGACACACAGATACCCTGACATACAGATACCCTGACATACAGATACCCTGACACACAGATACCCTGACATACAGATACCCTGACATACAGATACCCTGACATACAGATACCCTGACATACAGATACCCTGACACACAGATACCCTGACATACAGATACCTTGACACACAGATACCCTGACACACAGATACCCTGACATACAGATACCCTGACATACAGATACCCTGACACACAGATACCCTGACATACAGATACCCTGACATACAGATAGCCTGACACACAGATACCCTGACATACAGATACCCTGACATACAGATACCCTGACACACAGATACCCTGACATACAGATACCCTGACACACAGATACCCTGACATACAGATACCCTGACATACAGATACCCTGACACACAGATACCCTGACATACAGATACCCTGACACACAGATACCCTGACATACAGATACCCTGACACACAGATACCCTGACATACAGATAGCCTGACACACAGATACCCTGACATACAGATACCCTGACACACAGATACCCTGACATACAGATACCCTGACATACAGATACCCTGACATACAGATACCCTGACATACAGATACCCTGACATACAGATACCCTGACACACAGATACCCTGGCATACAGATACCCTGACATACAGATACCCTGACACACAGATACCCTGACATACAGATACCCTGACATACAGATACCCTGACATACAGATACCCTGACACACAGATACCCTGACACACAGATACCCTGACATACAGATACCCTGACATACAGATACCCTGACATACAGATACCCTGACATACAGATACCCTGACACACAGATACCCTGACATACAGATACCCTGACATACAGATACCCTGACACACAGATACCCTGACATACAGATACCCTGACATACAGATACCCTGACATACAGATACCCTGACACACAGATACCCTGACATACAGATACCCTGACACACAGATACCCTGACATACAGATACCCTGACATACAGATACCCTGACACACAGATACCCTGACATACAGATACCCTGACATACAGATACCCTGACATACAGATACCCTGACACACAGATACCCTGACACACAGATACCCTGACATACAGATACCCTGACATACAGATACCCTGACATACAGATACCCTGACATACAGATACCCTGACACACAGATACCCTGACATACAGATACCCTGACATACAGATACCCTGACACACAGATACCCTGACATACAGATACCCTGACATACAGATACCCTGACATACAGATACCCTGATACACAGATACCCTGACATACAGATACCCTGACACACAGATACCCTGACACACAGATACCCTGACATACAGATACCCTGACATACAGATACCCTGACATACAGATACCCTGACACACAGATACCCTGACATACAGATACCCTGACACACAGATACCCTGACATACAGATACCCTGACATACAGATACCCTGACACACAGATACCCTGACATACAGATACCCTGACATACAGATACCCTGACACACAGATACCCTGACATACAGATACCCTGACACACAGATACCCTGACATACAGATACCCTGACACACAGATACCCTGACATACAGATACCCTGACACACAGATACCCTGACATACAGATACCCTGACACACAGATACCCTGACATACAGATACCCTGACATACAGATACCCTGACATACAGATACCCTGACACACAGATACCCTGACATACAGATACCCTGACACACAGATACCCTGACATACAGATACCCTGACACACAGATACCCTGACATACAGATACCCTGACATACAGATACCCTGACATACAGATACCCTGACACACAGATACCCTGACATACAGATACCCTGACATACAGATACCCTGACATACAGATACCCTGACATACAGATACATAATTATAATAATAATTGTTTCTACCTTTTGGCACAAGGCCAGCAATCACTCAGTACATTACTGGTACTTTATTTTATCGACCCCATATGGATGAAAGGCAAAGTTAACCTCGGCGGGATTTGAACTCAGAATAGCAAGG
>OZ024747.1:79429658-79502158 GCA_964016885.1 Eledone cirrhosa
TACAAGACTTCCCCCATCGCAGGGTTAAACCCCCAGCTATTGCTGGTTCTCATTTTGAGCTGAGTCTACTGGAGCAACAGTAAAATGAAGTGTTATGCTCAAGAACACAACACACAGCCCAGTGCATTGATGTGTAATGTTCAGTTACTGGGTTACCAGTTTGAGCACACAATGCTACCGGCGTGGGATTCCACGTTTGCGTCTTCACCAGTTTCGGTATCGGTAACAAGCAGAGTGTTCGTAATAATAAGAAGCGGGAATGAAGTATCAATATAGTATCAATTGACTAGCTCAAGGTGCGATCGGTAATGATTGAGATTCCACAAGCCTATAGATTCCAGAGTCGGGCCCGATCACTACCGATCACACCTTGAGCTGACTGATTGTGAAACGCGCGTTACGTGTGAATAAAAAAGAAAAAGATATATTGATATTATATTGATACTTAAATTATTCTTTTCCATTTATCGTTTTCTGTACGCCCGGCCGACTAACTCACTTGATATGCAAATTAGGCTGCTCAGCCGTTAATATGCATAAGGAAAGTATATTTCAAACGTTCAATCATCTGACAAGAAGGTATACGATGCTGACGATAACTAATAAGCTTGAAACTAGTACATCGTTCCTGTGTCAGTGTTGAACAAAAAGGCGACGATGGTTGCCGAACACTGTACGGCGTAATTCGGGCTGTTTGTTTACAAACAAACCGAACATTATAATAAATGTTCGGTAAACCCATACGTACATATATATATATGTGTGCATGTATGTATATATATACATACTACTGTACGTCTATATACATATATGTATGTACGTATATATACTTACATTTAAGTATCAGCCGTACTAAGAGTGAGAAATGAAATTTTGTTTCATTCTTTTCCATTTATATTGATACTTTGTTCCCATTTAATATATGTATATATATATATATATATATATATATATATATATATATATATATATATATATATATATATATATATATATATTATATATATATATATATGTAGGAGGTGAGTTTTATTGTAGTACAATAAAGCAATGCAGATATCGGATAAGAAGCACTCTACAGTTTGTAGGACTGGAGTATACATAATATATAAGATCAAAAGATGGTTAAAAGAGTTCCATGTATTTTATTATGCGCATTTCAAAAACAAATATCATTCAATAACATTTGTGTTTTCATCAGATAAAATAGGAAGACATGATATGAAGGTTAAAATACACTTGTGAATAGTGCAGTTTTAAATCAACATATATATATATATATGTGTGTGTAAGTGTCTGTACGTGTGTGTATGCGTGTATATATATGTGTGTGTGTGTGTGTGTGTCTGTGCACGTGTGTATGTGTGTGTGTGAAAGAAATAAGAAACACAATATTCGTTTAACGGTTTAATGGGTCCAAGGGAGGTTAATCCTGTTATTAAAGGTGTTTATATGTGTGTCGACATATCGTGGATATTATAAGTTATCGTTACCCCAATGATACAAGTGTAGTAGAACCCTCTCTAGCGTGCAGAATAGAGGTGCCAACCATCTTGTGGTTCCAGCAGGCAGAATGGAGAAAGCACTTCCCCAGAGAATAATGAAAGAGTCTCGTTGAACTAGATACACGTGGAGCTCACTCTGCCGGGTGGCTAACTTCGTTACGATAACAGTAAGTAGGGAGATGATAGAGGACCAAGAACACCAGAAGTGCTATAGGTTCAATGTTAATATTATTAACTATTTCTGGGGCTGTCATTATGTATCACTATGTATGTATCCGGTGTTGTCGAGTTATGGCTAATCCGGAAGTTGTTTTCATGCCTTCCGTCTGCTTACGTATAGCGGGAACATCAAAATCTCATAACTTACGTGTTTCTATGTTTTGCTGAATTTTCGCAATGAAAACATTGAAGCTGCCCGATAGACATATTACGGTGGCTTTACACGAACAACATTGGTTGTATGTCTATTCGGGAGGAACACGGCAAGTGAGTAAATTAAATTTAAATTGAATTATATTCTCTAACTTTCATCTTTATAATATAGTTATTTGATACTATATAAGAACCCATTTTCCCTGTTAAAAATTACTTTTAAAATATTACTAGGGCCTTATATGCAAACTTGAGTTAGGCTAGTGTTTATTTCTTAACCTTAATATTCCCTGTGGAAACTGGGAGGGTATCTTAAATATCCGGGGGTCATACAGTTTATGCCATCAAATACGGTATATTGGCATTTTTTAGTTTTCTTCTGGAAATGAGTTTTATATTTGCAATATTACGATCATTTAATCAAAATCTCCATCGGATATAAAAGAAGGCTTATGAATTTTTGCTGCATCTGTAAAGTTAAATATTAAATGTAATTTGCTTTTATTTATTTATGTTAATAACAATTTCTAAACATGCGTTATAATATGTATACAAAGAAGAGTTCAGCATTTATTATCATAAGATTAAATAGAAGTATATACATGTAATTATAATCATTTTAGGAACCTTATAAATATAATATATTTATATAATATATATAATTAAAGCGAAAGAGAAAAAACAAGAACAAAGCCATAAATTTAAGTACGTCAATCGGTCACACACCACAAGGGTCATTGGAAATATTTTGCTGTGAAATTTTGACTGTGTCTAAAATAATAGTTGATAGTTGTTCTATCAAGAGTGGTTCTACTTAGACTTGGAAGACGAAAATAAATTCTGTTAGGTGGTTTTTAAATAATTGTCTGGTATTTAAAAATACGATGAACGAGTAGAATTAAAAAGACAGCAGGGAGACAACACTGTCTTATTCATACTTTCTTGAAATAAGAGTTATTTCCCGCTTTATCCCCTTCCTTCGCCTAAGTTAAACTGCCATGCTAGGGCAGTGCCTTGATTTCCTCGTTCATATTGACCCCAGTAATTATTGTTTTAAGTTTGGTACATATTTTATCAATAGCATTTTTCCGAATGGCTAAGTTACGTGGCATAAAGACATATACAAATGTAATTATAGACACACATACACACATATATATATATATACACTGGTCTCTGAGAGACGCAGGACATGGCGGCGATGAAGGATGGAGACCATGGGTGGATCTGATGAATTTTACCCGCCTTATATATATATATATATATATATATATATATATATATATAGGAAAAAATATGACCCCGACGGCAGAGCTCAAGCCGTTTCGACGGCTATTTCTAGACTAAATTAGAATCTAATTTAGTCCAGAAATAGCCGTCGAAACGGCTTGAGCTCTGCCGTCGGGGGTCATACTTTTTCCTATTTCCCACTCTACTACTCTAAGTATTGAGTACTCTGGTGCATTATGGTCCATCTAGTTCCTTACCATAATTCCTTTGTTATATATATATATATATATATAGTGGTAGAACACTGGAAGCTAATATCCGTAGTGGTAGAGCACTCAGTCCATGGGACGAGTTAGGTAGAAGTGGTTACACAACAGTTAGTTCACCATACCGAGAACAATTGTTTCACCTTAGCGGATCCTCAGCTCGGAATGGGCATGATTATAGGTCCTTCCTGTTCCTATAATCATGCCCATTCCGAGCTGAGGATCCGCTAAGGTGAAACAATTGTTCTCGGTATGGTGAACTAACTGTTGTGTAACCACTTCTATATATATATAGGATAACAATAAATCGTTAAAGGTAATCCGATAAGAGTCTGTGAAAACTACTTATCATGGACAGTTTAAGCGTACGGTGCTGTGTGACTCAACAAGAGGTTTATGTTGGTGACGATTTTATGACTTTGCTTGTATTCTTATGTAAATATATCTTGGAATAATAAAAAAGTGAAGAATAAGATGGTTTGACTGTAAATAAATATCCTTGTTTGTACTGTCAACTATGTTATTCTGCACTTTTTTATATATATATATATCATTTCATTTTATGTCCGCTTTTTCCCTGCTTGCAAGGGTGGGACGGGAACTGATTCTGGCTTGATTTCTACAGCTGGATGCCCTTCCTAACACCAACCTCATTTACAGTGAGTGGTGGGTGCTTTTTTGCCGTGGCACCTCCACGACCAATGATATGGACCCCTGTCCCTATCATCTCATTTCTACAGCTGAGTTAACTGGAGCAATGTGAAATAAAGTGTCTTGCTCAAGGAAACAACACATCACCCGGTCTGAGAATTGAACTCACAACCTTTTGATTGCAAGGCCAATGCTCTAACCACTAAGCCATGTGCCTCTCTCTCTCTCTCTCTCTCTCTCTCTCTCTCTCTCTCTCTCTCTCTCTCTCTCTCTCTATCTATCTATATATCTGTAAATGTGGTTGGTGTTAGGAAGGGCATCCAACTGTAGAAAACCTGCCAGACAGTCCTATGCGAGCAAGACAATCACTCTTGCCTCAAGTGGGACTACCCCCGTCCAAACCCATGCAAGCGTGGAACACAGACGTTAAACGTTGATGATGATGATGATGATGATATACACACACACACACACACACACACACACACACATACATACGCGCCGGGCTTCTGCAGTTTCCGCCTGCCAGTTAAGTACTGGGGTTGATGAAATCGACATTCCCCTTCCCCAAATTGCTGGCCTTGTACCAATGCTAGAAAGAATTATTCCATCAGTCTCAGAGACTTGTGTAATAGGAATTTGTTTTAATTTTAAGAGTAGTTTGATTAGAATTTTAAGGTGAAGCTGTACTTTATCCAATTTTATTGACTATTATTTGTAGTGATAGACTATTATTATGGTCATTTGTGTTGGGATGCACATTTCAAATTATTTTAATTTTATTTTTTAGCATATATTTTCTTTTGTGGAAACTGTGGCTGATTTTTCCCTTGAAGATGCCCCCAACAGCAACCACTGGCTGTTGTGGGTTCTATCAATACCAGGACATCTTTATAGAATCTCTGAACAAACTGTTACAAAGTCACCTAAGTAAGTTGCTGCCCTGATTTGTTTTGGCATGTTTTGTTTTTAATTTTAGTCTTAGTTCTTTATGATGATGATACATGTGTATCATCATCATTATTTAATGATAAAAGGGCAGTGGATTGGCAGTATCGGTAGAGCATCGAACACCATGCTTTGCAGCATAGAGTTGTGGCCCTTTGCGTTCTGAGTTCAAATCACGCCGAGGTTAGATTTGCATTTCATCCTTATGGGGTCAATAAAATAAAGTATCAGTAACGCACTGGGATAATTGATGGCCTTGTGCCAAAAGTAGAAACAATTATTTAATGATAAAAGGCTAAATTGATGGTGGGATTTGAGCTCAGAGTGCAGAAACCCAGAACAAATACTGCCATAGCATTCTAGTCAACATTCTAACGACTTTACCAATTTGCTTCTGTACAAAATAAATCGCATAAACTTAACAAATATTTAAAGTAAAATCAATAATTGTGTTTTTATTCATAAATTGATTTAATCTTTCTTCTCTTTTGTAAAAGGTCAGGTTCTGCAACTGCCACAGTTGGAAAAGGAAATGATTCCATCTTTGATGATCTTTTATCAAACTCTTCAGGATTAAACTTCGTACAAAATACTGAGCCAACTTCATCCATACATCCACAGGATTCTCTTTCTCAATTAACTCCTTTCTCCACTGCATTGTGTATTTTCAATGATTTCATTATTGTCTGTTCTGTTGCTAATGATGTGTGCACTGTAAACATATATCGAAAAGAGGATACATCTTCTGTCTCTGAAAAAAATGTCACCAGTACCTTGGTGGTACCATACTTCAGTAAATATGTCCCTATGCAAAACTATGACAGTCAGTCATGTGGAAAGTACATGAATCTTTATTTAATTACATCTTCTGACAATTCTTTAGTTCACTGCTCCCAAACCATCCAACTTCCATCCATGGTTTTCAGTTCGTTGTTTGGTGCAGAGGCCAGTATATTACATTCAGCTGTGATATTATTAACTATGCCATCTGGGTGTGTTTACCATTTCCCTCTTAAACAGTGGACACCTCAATACAATTCCGTGGGTTGCAGCCTGTCTATCCTCTGTAATCTGAATGCTCCAGTTGTCAAAGTATGTTTTATTCATCTCCAGAAACAATTTGACAGTGACCCACAAACTGAAACCCTATCTAATTCCCAACTGGTTGCACCTACCAGAGAATTCCATTATTTTCCATGCTTACTTCTGGCTGCTAAGAATGGCAAATGTTTTGTATTTTCTTCACCAAATAATTTCAATAATCAACTCAGAGTACTAGAGACCATTAATTTGGAAGATTGTCCAATATCAGACTGTTGTTTGGGAATCAAACCACACCAGTTAATCTACACAACAAAGAGAAAGATTATACAACTTCATTTTGTTTATAATGAATCCATTAGACAAATCCACAAACAGATTTCATCTTTGTCTAGAATTTCTACCTTGGCAACTCTTCAACTAAAAGGTGGGGTTTATATATTTTTTTTTATATTATATTTATTTCTCCGATGTTTATGCTGTGAATCCCGATTAGATATATACATGTGTGTTTTTATATTTTTTTTAGATGACAACACGTTGCTATGTTTATCCACACATGGCCAATTCCACAAGCTATCTATATCTGAAGAAGGATTTAAGATGAACACAAAATTGAAACAAGAAGAGGAATCTATTCCACAGCTTTTTGCTCAAATGGAAAACATGAGTAAAAAGATTACAATAGCTTCAGAAATGTTGGAAGCTCAGTCCCATATAATTTCTCAGTTGGTTGTTGGCAGTCACATTATGTGGAGACAGTTTGTGTCTAGCAATATCCAGTGTAAACTGACTGTTGACAAAGACAGCTATGGAAAAACAATCCTTCAATGTGTGCTGACTAATGGCAAGCTAACTTTCTCGTCTGACTGGTCATTTCTCATTGAAGCTACAACTAAACAAAAATGTCAACAAGGAAGTCACACAGCGTGTCACACTTTTAAAACTTTATCTCTTGCCAATGGTTTAAAGCCTGAGGAATCTGCCAAGATTGACTTTACATTGGATATCTTGGCACCATCAGACACTAGAATTTGCATTTCTGCTTGGCTTGTATTCAACTTAAAATCTGGTATGTTTTATTTAGATTCTCCAAATGAAACTTCTAAAAGTTTAAAAACCCAACTCTCTAAGGGATTGGCTATTCCTATTTATAAAGGAAACACTGATTTCTTATCTTTTATTTTACCTTCAGAAAGGAAAGAATATAAGATCCATTCCATTTCAGAGATAAATGTTCCTTCTTTAACTTCAATTGTACAAAAAATTGCCTGTGATAAACCAATCTATAAAACTTTTTCTGACCTCCACAAAGATCTTTCTACTGAATCAGAACAGATGTTAACTTATACAATTGACATTCCTCCTTCTCTTCAAACTTTCCTGTTTAGTCATAGCTGTACAGGTAAATATTCAAATTCCATTTTAATTTAATTTTATTCATTTTGTATAATTTGATCATTTTTCTTACTAAGCATGTATCTGTTATATTTTTACCATTAGAGGTTTTTATTTGTTTTGGTACTGTTTAACTCTTTCATTAACATATTTCTAATCTAAAATATTGCCTCTGATTTTCTGTTAATTTTGAAAATAATTGAAAATTTGGATGGATTTAGTAATATAACTAACTTTCTCATTATTAAATTGGTGCTCAAAGCATGACTTAACAAATGTTCTTGCATAAAATTATGATGGCAGGCTTTTAGATAATTATAGACATTTTAAAACAAAGTTATTTTATTGTCAAACCAGTGGCGGTTTCAGGTGGGTTGGTATCAAAATATGACAGAAACCTGTAATTTAGTGGTTCCTTAAGAAGCTATGAATGGCTTGTGAGAACCAACAATCTGATATAACTAATCTCATCACTTCCTCTGTCCCGAGTACATTCTAGTGTCAACACAGTAGTTTTTCCATCAGCAGTCATTGTTCAATTACATCTCATGATTATATCAGTGCATCTAATGTTGCTCTTCAACATTTAACTTTTGTTTTTTTTCTTATACCAAGCAACACTTTATGTATAACCTTTTAATTCTTAATGTATGTACCACATGAAATCACATTAATAAGACATTCTTGAAAAGTACAAAACAGCACCATGACTATCACATTAAATATTAACCTCTTTACTCTAACACTGCAAATTTTGACAACAATCTGTCTACTAGCAAAGATACTATAAACATTTGAATGAACAAACCTGTTTTTAGATATTTTCTACTAAATCATTACAGGATGTTAATAGTTAATCCTAATTTCTATTCTGAAAGATCCAAACCACCAATCATGTCTTCTCAAAGATTTATTGTCTAAGATGAAAGTAGTGATGCCATGTGATGTGATCGGATCAGAGTCATCAATAACTCTCAGGTCATCTGATTGTGGAGATCTGGTTATTACTGTTCATCAGCAAGATGATGCTAAATACACCCTGGAAATCCAAGCTGCCAACCAAGTAGCCATTGCTGAAGCTGTCCAGACCATCTTACTTCGACTTAAGGTAGGAAACGTAACATTTGGGTCTGTAGAAAATTAGAAGAAAGACTAATCAAAGCCCACCCCCACATCTCTCTCTATGCTTGTTAGTACTACAAAAGACATTTCTTTAATCATTTTATTACCATATTTCTAATGACATATACTTCCCATGATTTTCAGTTAATTTATAAAATAATTAAATATTTGTCCTTTTTGTTAATATGTTTAGAACATAACTTAAGAAATGTTCTTACATAAATTATAATTGATGGTTTAAATTTAAATATGAACACTTTAAAATAAATGTGTTTGTGTCAAAGAAACAGGGACAGTTTCAGGTGCGTTGATATCAAAAGGGGTTTGAAATAATCTCAAATGTTTTTATTAATTACCTACCATCTGTAATGTTAGTATGAAATTGTCTTGGTGGTTTCTCTGCTGTGTGTATCTTGACTGTTATATATATAACACTTGGTTTCTTTTATTTTGATTCTTTGCTCTTATATTTGTTGTTTCAACAGAAATTGTTACCTGACAAACTTGCTGTCATATTGGATTGTTCCAAGTTTCTTCATGAGTCAGAGGTGAGTTTGATATTTTTGTTGTTACTACATAACTCCATGAACCTTAAACATTTCTTGGAGCTTGTCATACATTCTAGATATTACCTCTATACCACAATGGATCTATAGCTAGTGTCTTCTCTTCATTACTTAACATCAGGTAAGTCATGAGATTGAACCATCAGTGCACTGCTTAATAATTCTATTGACAAGACTATACAAACATCAAAACAGACATACACACACTCATATATACAGGGTGTGGCAGAAAAACCTCACATATTTTACACAGCCAACTCTTAAAATGTGGGAGGTATTTTTGCTGCACCCTGTATATACTTTCCAGTTCACAACATTCTGAGGTGTCTTTGTTTTCCCATTCAGATAATTAAAGAAGAATTGAAATCAATCCAAGAAGATGTGGACAAGATAAAAATACTCGATAACAACATTATGACCCGGCTGTTGTATGCCTGCCTAAAGTTAAGGAATCTTGATTTCATGATAACATCAGATTTGTATTCCTAACAAATTTTAACCTTTAACACTATAGACATTTTTTGTAATTTGCTTCCGTTGACACTATATACTCTATCAGCGCCTTATGTCGCCTAGAGCATGCTAAAGGTTAATGAGTATGAAAAAAGGAATTAAGTTCTAGGAAGCCACTTCAATGCAAAAGGAACTATAAGTATTTATTTGTTTTGTTTTTTATAGTTGGATGTCTGTCCTTATTTCTAACCTCTTCAGTTATGAAGTGGTTATGGCGTCTAATTTTCCTCAGATATACTGGAGCAAGCAAATGTATAGACATTGTTGCTCTAAAGTTTAAAATATTATTTGGAAAAATATACAAATTTATAATCAGTAGACTAGTTAAGTTCTCCACCATTGTGTTTCATATAGCTCTCTCTCTCTCTCTCTCTCTCTCTCATTATATATATATCATTATAAGGGCGGTGGATTGGCAGTATCGGTAGAGGGTCGGACGCCATGCTTTGCAGCATAGTTACGTCCCTTTACGGACTGAGTTCAAATCCTGCCGAGGTTAACTTTGCCTTTCATCCTTACGGGGTCGATAAAATAAAGTACCAGTAATGCACTGGGTAATTGCTGGCCTTGTGCCTAAAGTAGAAACAATTATATATATATCATCATCATCATCACCATTTAACGTCCATTTTTCGATGCTAGCATGGATTAGACAAGTTGTTCTGTTGTGAGACAAGCCAGGTCAGGACACCTTGTCTTGCTCATACTGAACTAATTTTGGCTTGGTTTCTATGGCTGGATTCCCTTCCTAACACCAACCACATTTACAGAGTGAACTGAGTGCTTATTATCATGGCACCTACATGACCACTTTACAGTGTGGACTGCGGGCTGCTGTGGGGGAGGTGCATGGGAATTTGACAGGTAGTTCTAGGATGGGGCACTTATCTGGTGGGAGGGGGAGGTAAGGGAAAGAGGTGCATACTAGATGTATGCTTCAACCTGTGTCAATACCTTTAGAGGTCAGTGCAGTTATCTGGAACAATGATAATGTTTCTTGAAGTAAGATCAGCAGAAAGTTGTCTTAAAATATTCCACTAGCTGAATGTCATTAGTGAAGTGCTGCTCAGTTGGAAAACATAGGACATTAAAGAATTTTGAAGCACATTTGAGTATTTCTTCAGAATAACCCCACACCTGTACTGTTGGTCACACAACAGTACTGTTGGCCACACACCTATGCTGTTGGGACACCCTTTTGCTGTCAGATGTCATTTTCTGGTTGATCAATGAATGTCTAATGTCTGATATGAGAATATTGTTGTTGTTGTAAAGTCTCAGCTGTTGCCTGTTTATTGATAAGATATTTAGTTTTAGCCCTTTCACATTTACATTACTCTATATTTACTATTGTATTTTTATGGTAAAGGCTTTACCTCACATAATATCAAAGCTATGAGATTTTGATGATATTTATTTTAAGAACAATACCTTAACATTAGTATGAGTGGCCTGTTACAACCAGTTTGAAAAGAAAGAGGTGAGAGAATTCTGGCCGGATACAGCTGGTTTAAATGCTAAAGGGTTTAACTCAACACAACTGTTTGTGTTATTTTTTGTACAATTGTTCGTATATTTATTGTTTGTTTATTTATTTATTTTACTACACTTTTTTTAGCTTCAGTTTCCATTAATTTGCATGTTATGTTACATGGTGAACTAGTAAAGATAATATAAACATTTGAAAACCATATGAAACCATATTAGCAAGACATTCTTGAAAAGTACAAAGCAGCACTTTAACTGCAAATTTACACAACAAATTGTTAACTAGTAAAGATGCTATAAACACATGAGTTAACAAACCTCTACAAACTGCACTATGACTGCATCACATTAAAAGTCTTAACTTTAATACAGCAAATTTTCACAATTTGTCCACTATAAACATTTAAATTAACTGCAGTTAATTTAAATGTTTATAAAATCTAAAGCCTTTACTCTCATACTGCATGTATAAATGTTTATAAAATCTAAAGCCTTTATTCTCATACTGCAAATTTACACAACAATCTGTCTTCTAATAAAGATACTATATGCATTTTATTAACAAATCTGTTTTTAGATATTTTCATTTTCTTGTAAATCGTTACAAGATGTTACGGGTAAAGTATGGCTGTGGCTTCTGTTTTACATATTCAGATGTTGGATTACTTTTTGGATCAATTAATGTGATAACAAAACTAGCTCAAAGATCAATATACTTCAATGGTCTGTGTATCACTGGGAAATCTTTATCATTACTGATCAAAATGGTGTATCAGAGCCTTAACGATTGTTTCAATTGTGATGTCAGAGAAATAGTTTCAGACCATCAAGTAAATCTGTTGATGATGGGACTATTTGAGGGTCATCTACCAATGATGTCACTGGCTGAAGGTCATCTACCAATGGTGGGGATCTTGGCTTGAAGGTCATCTACCGATGATGACACTGGCTGAAAGTCATCTACCAATAGTGGCACTGGCTCAAAGTCATCTACCATTGATGGTGTTGCTTCAGGTTTAACCACCAATGATGTTTAAAGTATCTTCACTAATAGATGGATGTTTTTGTGAAAAATTGCAGTATTAGAGTTAGTGATTGGTGTTAGGAAGGGCATCCGACTTTAGAAAACAAGTAAAATATAAAGTGTATGAGCAAGATGTGGTCACTTGACCGGTCTAACCTATGTAAGAATGGAAACAAAGACGACAATGATGATGATGGTGATGATGGCGGTAGTGATGGCAATGGTGGTGGTGGTGATGGTGCAGTCATTGTGCTGTTTTGTACTTTTCAAGAATGTTTTGTTAATATAGTTTCATGTGGTATAACACATTAAAAGTTAATATCTTTAGTAGTTATAAAAATAAAATGATAATAAACTATATTAGATTAAAGTGAACATTTATATTTCTTTATTGGCTGAGATTGGGACTGTGTTCTTTATTCATTTATATTTTACTATGAATAAAAATGGAGAAGCTGTTGTTTTTATAGAAAGAAATGATTAATGAATGAATTATGTCTATAAATGGCCAGAAATATTTGAAGTCATGGCAACAGAAATCCTGAACTGCAACACATAAGAAATGTCAGAGAATAATTATAGATGTATTTAACTCTAAGAGGCCATAGAGTTTAACGCACTGTTAGCAAATTATTACACAAATGGGTGTAATTATATTACACTTACATAAATGAAATCAGGATATAAAACATGTCTGAGTGGTTAAGTTTGTTTCATAATCATGAGGTCTTGGGTTTGATTAAGTAGATTCTGGCAATCCAGAAGTATTCTGTAAATAAATTTCCCAATACCTATTGATTATTATCATTTTTATTGTTAGTGGCTTTGCTTCCTAGAACCAAATCCAGTTAAGATTACATGGATAAATGAAATCAAATTTTTTAAAAATATATAATTTACAGCTCCCATTTATGGCTCCCTATAAGGTTGCATCTCATACGAGGTTGTGTGCAGGTGTTTTAATGATAGAGGCCTCAATGCTGTTGTTACAACTCTCACCTATATAAGTTCAACTGGCCTCCTATAGTTTTCTCATAAGAGGTTCCCTATGATAGGGGCCACAGTCTTATTACAGCTCTCACCCACAAGTTTTAAGGTGGAAAAAGACGACACAAAAACAAAATCACAAGAATATTTCAACTATTTTAACCTTTTCATTACCATATTTCTAATGAAAGACAGTGATTAATGTTTATTATTTTTTTTATTATTTGTAAGGATTTTATAATATATGACATCATTATGTCTATAAAAAAAATCTTAGAAATCTGGTTAGGATGGTCCAAGCTGGATTGCTTTTATTTTAAGTCTGCTGAATCAGAGCTGGCCTGAGGCTAAACAACAACCTACAATGTACATGACAAGTGTTAGTAGATAACCTGTTTCATGAAATAAATTAGAATGATTCACTTAGTATGTCAACAAACCAGACAGAACTCTAAATAAGTCCAAGTAGTGAAAGTTCGTTTACATACATATAGTGCATGTATGTATATATATATGCACACACATGCACACACCCAGAATACATAATAGACACATGTAGATTAATATGAGAATTATTTAATAGCTATAATAAATTTTATTTATTCTTATCAAAAGACATGTTCAATCGTGTCTGCAGACGACTTAGTCCAGGGATTATAGAGACAGTTCTAGATATAGCAACACCTACCCAGATGTCTAAACAGCCATTAAACCAACAATCATCATCATATGTTCAGTTTTCCATGCTGGCATAGGTTAGATGAGATTTTAGATACTATTTAAAAAAAGCATCTTTCCACTCAGACATAATGTGCTGGAATAAAATGTGATTAAGAGATGCAGAGAATATTTGGATATGTAGAGAGAGGGAATAAGAAAAATATAGACTTTAGCTGGAAACTAATGTGTGCGTGTGTGTTAGACCTCTGTCGGTTTTAGCAATGAGTATTTCATTTGAACAGCCTACTCATGAAATTAATATGCAAGTGGTTGAGCATTCCTCAGACATGTGTACCCTTAATGTAATTCTCAGGGAAATTCAGCTTGATACAATGTGTAAAATGGTTGGCTCTCTAAACAAGAAGTAAATTGACGAGTTGTAGTGCACCTGAGCACTTTACACAATAATTTCATTATTATTATTTATAAAACCCATTTTTTATCAGCTGAATGACCTGGAGCAACAGGAAATAAAATGCCTTGCTCAAGGACTTAACTTGCCACAAGGAATTGAACTCTTGACCTTACAATTGTGACACAAACATCCCTAACAACCAAGCCACAATTGTCATCCCCAAACTTCTAGCAGAAAATATCTAAAAAAAAAAAAGTTTGTTAATTTAACTGTTTGTATATTACTAGTAGACTGACTGTTCTGAAAATTTGCAGTATTAGAGTAAAAACTTCAATTTTTAATGTGATGCAGTCATAGTGCAATTATTCAATTATTTATAGTGGATATTATTGTGAAATTTTGCAGTATTAGAGTTAAGATTTTAATTCTTAATGTGATGCAGTCAAAATATTGTTTTGTACTCAAGAATATTTTGTTAATGTGGTTTCATATAAGAATTAAAGGACAACAAACACAGAATAAGGAAAAGCAGCAAATTCATTGAGAAGAGCAGTGTTTATTGTTTTTGTAATGGCAGTTCTATATATTTAAATGTATATCTTTCTTTTCATTTTTTTTAAACACCAACAAATGTTGACCTGAAAACAAATTTTAATATACTTCCATACAACATTATTATAATTATTTAAAAATAAAAACAATTAGATAACAAAAATCAATGGAATCATATTTAGAGTTGTTGGAAAAGAAATATGAAGTTGTGATGGCTATGTTTTTACCCCAGGGAGCATTTGCAATATATAAGTTCAGTGGTTTTGATCCTTCAACAATTTACCATCACACCATTCATAATAATAATGATTTTTTTTTTTTCAATTTAGGCACAAAGCCAACAATTTGGGGGAAGGGAAGAGATAGTCAATTAAATCAGCCCTAGTACTTGACTGGTACTTTATTTTATCGTCCCTGGAAGAATGAAAGGCAAAGTTGAACTCAGACTGTAAAGGGATGTAACTAAATACTGCAAAGCATTTTGTTCAACATTAACAATTCTGTCAATGTACTGCCCTATTCATAATAATAATTACAAATTCTGAGAGTAAAACATGCAGCTCAAGATTTTCAAATTAAATGACGTTATAATATAAGGATGTTTTCCCAGGGAATATGGTTGGTTAGCTCCAGCTGGTATTTAAAACCAGACATCAGAAAATAAAAGTTTAGAATTTATTTATTTACAATTAAAAGTCAGCAAGCTAGCAGAAACTTTCATAAAATGTTGAACTAAAACACCTTAAAATATTTAGTTTAATCTATCTATGATCAATAAAATATATACCAGTAATATCATATCATATATATATATAATTCAGATTCTTAAAGCCTGATGGAATTGTAAGGGCAGTGCTGTGATATACTGTACACCAGTCTTTTATATCTGTTGCAGTTGCATGCCAGGTCTCCACTAAGGATCTGCCTATCCATCTTTTTCTTTATCTTCCTCTTCTCACCTTTTCCACAGTTCCTTGCATTCAAGGCTACAAGCTCTTGTTACATGGCTATACCATCACATCTTTTATTTACTATTGTGGGAAGGAAAGCGAGGACAATGTGATGTTGTATTGTTTTGCAGACCTACACATTTCTGATATGCTCTAAGTATTAGACACCAGGAGGTTGATTATATCTACTACCCTGCAAAAATCAACCCTATACCTGTTTCAAAATTCAGTATTTATTATACATTTTATAAGGATAGAATCAATTTTTGAGAATGAACCTATGTGAAATTGTACAATTCTTTTCCTTCCCAAAGCCAATAACAATATATAGAATACAGTTACAACAAATTACAATTTCTTTTTTTCAACCTTCTCAGTGTATTACTGGTACTTATATTACTGACCATGGAAAGATGAAAGACAATGTCCTTGGCAAGATTTGAACCCAGTATTTTTAACTATTATCTCTCTCTCTAACACTTTAATAATAATAATTTCTCACTGACACAAATTTGTAGGGGAAGGAATATATTTCAGTATGTGACCAACTGGTAATTTTAATGACCCTGGAGAGCAAAAAAAAAATCAACCCAGTACAATTTGAACTCAGCATATGGGAAGACAGAACTAAATACTGTTAACTATTCACCGCCCTATTAATATTAGTGTTTTTTTTACATTGGCACAAAGGGAAGGAGTAAAGTCAAATTTAATTGACTCACAGTATATGACTGGTACATATTTTGTCAGTCTCGTATATCCGATTTCTATACGATAAAAAAGCGTACCAAAGAACACAAGACTTTACTAACGTCTGGGTGAGCAAACAAAATGAAAACTTTCTACTAGCATTAGCTCAGCCGATGTACAAAAACATCCTCAAAAAAGTAGCAGAAGTAAGCAAGGTGAAAACACTAAACACACCTTTCAAACAGAAATTTCTCGACAATGATTGGGACTACTACATTAATATAGACAACATAAAAATACATGAGCATGAGAGTGTTTAAGAAAAAATTAGAAATCCAAAGTATAGACATTCAAGAATTTGTCCAAGACTTATGGGACCTATTAAACCAAACTTGGCCGAAGAAAAATACCTTTGTCATGGAAGGTGTACCCAACAGTGGAAAGTCCTTTATTACTAAATCGATAGCTAAACTATTCAGATATACCAGCACAATACACGGAACCTCGTCATTTCCTTTTATGGACGCAGTTAACTGCGAGATTATTATTTTCGAAGAACCAAACATGATGCTGGAAAGCTTCATCCATTTAAAAAATTTTCCGAAGGAACAGACTGCTCAGTGGAGGTTAAATATAAACCTTCAGCTAAAATAACCAGGATGCCAATCATCATAACTTCAAACTCTCCTTTCGATAGAAATGCGAGAAAGAAGCTTTTAAAAGCACTGATTAAGTACATGTTCAGACATGAATCACACTTTCTCAAATCAACTCAACTACAATTGGATCCTAACATTTGGAAGCAATTGTTCAATGAATACGTAACCGAGTTAAGTTTACAACACAAAATATCAGACGACGAACTAAATATAAATGAGGTGCGTGATGCATTAGAAATGCCAATAACAAAGAGACCTGAAAACAACGAACAAGGATGAAAGGCAAAGTTGACTCTGGCAGGATTTGATGATGATAATAATAATAAGTTTTTAATTTAGACACAGAGCCAACAATTTTAGAGAAAGTCGATCCTATCAACTGGTACTTCATTTTATCAACCCCCGGAAGGATGAAAGGCAAAGTTGACATTGGCAGGATTTGAACTCAGAAAGAAAAAGCTGTAACTAAATACAAGGTATTTTGTCTGATGCTCTAATGATTCCACCAATCAACCATGCTAGTAATAACAATAATCGTTTCAAGGAGTATGAAGCCCCCAGGTTTGAAACAGAAGGGGAAATAAGAAGTGGAGACCTACATGCTTTTCCCTTGAGTATTAGCATTATTAAAGTTATATTTGCAGTGAGTCACAATGTTATTTTGATGAAAACCTACCATCAATAATAAATACATTTTTTTCTAATTTTGGCACAAGACCAGCAATTTGGAATGAGGTGGGGAGTCAATCCAGTATTTGTCTGATACTTTGTCGGACCCGGAAGGATGGAAAGTAAAATTGACCTTGGTGGGATTTAAACTCAGAACTAGATAGCACAAGACATTTTGCTCAACTCTCTAATTCTACCAATTTACCACCCTTACAAATAATTTTACTATAATGTCACAAAAGCTAGTTGTAGAGGACAATGTCGAGTTGACTGAACCAACCACAGCCGAAAAGAGGTAGTCATGGTTCTAGGACAGCATTCTTCACCATATGAGATGTCATCTAGTGTACCACAGAGATCTGTTCTTGGTCCCCTTTTGTTTGTTGCATACATTAATGACATAGATGCCAACTTAAAGAATGCCACAGTACTGAAATATGCAGATGACATCAAGCTGTACCTTGAAATCAAAAGGACAGATCCTGAAATCTATAACTCTTTCCTACAATCAGACCTGGACACAATGCAGCAATGGATCACAGACTGGCAACTGAAGCTGGCTGTGGACAAGTGTACCACCATGCATTTTGGGAGGAAAAATCCAGCATCCACATACTCCCTCCACAACACTGATATCAAGAAGTCCTCTTGTGAACATGACCTAGGCATTACTGTCAGCAACGATTTGCATTGGACAAAGCACATCTCTAAAACTGTCAAGGCATCACTCAGCAAGACCTTTATTAGCCACTCTCCAGCCATCTATTTAAAGCTGTATACAGCTGTGGTTTGACCACACTTGGAATTCGCATCATCAGTCTGGAACCCCTATCTTGCTCAGAACATTGACCTCCTGGAAACTGTTCAGAGACGTGCAACCAAGCGCATACCCCCCATACTCTGAACGCCTTGCTTCCCTGGGCATGGATTCATTGAAGCTCCATCTGGCAATGGACTTGGCAAACACCCACAGTTTTTAACCATGTCGCCAACAACAATCCTGAGCACCTTTTTGATCTCCATGTGTCTAACACACATGGACATGCCTATAAAGTCAGAAAACAGCATAGCTCCCACGACTTTCGGAAACATTTTATCATGCTTAGAGTTGCTGAAACATGGAACAAACTGCCTGCGTCAGTTGTTAGCTGCCGAGACACTGCATCCTTTAAAACACTGATGCTTCCCGAAATTCGCCAAAACTACACCTGATGTCTCCCTTCCATACACATGCACATATCATGACTCATGCTGTTCATTTTCCTGACGTTTGTACATTACATACACTTTTGATGAGTTGTAGTGCACCTGAGCACTGTACACAATATTTTCATTGTCATAACTGGTATTCATTTCATTGAGCTTAGTGAGATGAAAGGTGTATTTGAACTCAAGATAAGGACAGAACTAAATACTAAATGACCAGCAATTTGGGGGATAATCAATTAAATCAGTCCCAATTCTTGATTGGTATTTTATGTTATTGAAAGGCAAAGTTGACTTTGGCGGGTTTTGAACTCAAAACATAAAGAGCCAGAACAAATACCAGAAGGCAATTTGTCTGACACTAACAATTCTGCCAATCTACAGCATTAAAAATAAGAATTTCTGAGACATAGGGCCACAAATTGGGTGGTGGAGGGGTAAAATCAATAAAATTAACTAATTCTTTATTGATAATTTACTTTATCAACTCCTGAAGAAAGAAAGAAAAAGACAAAGATGACCTTCATGGAATTTGAACTCAGAAACATTGCAAAGCATCTTGTCCAACAGTCGAACAATTTTGCCAATCTACTGATCCTGGACTGGTAATTTATTTATCAACCTTTGGTGGGATTTGAACTCAGAGCGTAAAGAGTCAAAACACATACTATTTAATTTGACTGTTTAATGACTGACAATTTGGCACCTTACATCATCAGTTAACATCTGTTTCTCCATACTGGCATGGATTGAACAAGATAAACTAAATCAATACTTATTTAGAGCTATTGTCATTGCTGAATAGCCATAGCTCACATAAATTCTAGTTTTTGCATTGTTTCTACAGCTGGATGCTATCTTTACATATTTTTAAGAATTGCAAAAATAACAGAATTTCTGTAGATTTGTAGCAAATTAAATAAACATAATTCAGATTTTTGTATTCCCTTGATATAAATCCAACCAATCATTTTTTTGTTTTCATGGGTTTTTATTTTAAATATAACTTAACAATTTTGATACTAAGCCACTTCTATAATATAAAACTATTGATTTTAATGTGTTTATATCTATCTAAGAACCTTTAAGTTAGTTATGCTCCGAACACCATCTTTATAATGAAAAAGTTATATTACTAAATCACCCCAAATTCTTATTTTCAAAATGATTTGAAAAACATTGGCAGTGTCTTTCATTGGAAATATAACAAAATGGTTAATTTATTTAGATATTTTTTTTATCTAAAACCCTTTTATTATAATTTTTATGTAAAAGCCTTTGTTTCAAACATCAGGTAAATAATGAGAAAATTAGTTAATTTTATTTAATCCCTTTAAATTCTTATTTTAAAAACTATTTGCAAATCAGAGGCAGTGTATTTCAAAATACCTCTCTCTCTCAGGGAAGAGCAGATTATACAATACCAGTGTTTGAACTACTATGCTGCATGGCAGTGGGACATAAGCAGCTAAAAAGAAATGAAGAAAAATGGAACATATGAGCAAGGAAAATAGATGTTAAATGATGATGATATATATATATATGTGTCTGGGTGTGTGATTACTCTCTCATTGAGTGCTTTGTGACAGCCTTCAAAAATCGTTTGCAAATCTGCTACTCGCAGCTGCAACATCGGTTATACTCATTATTATTATTATATATATATTGAATTTTTCTGAATATTGAAAGCAAAAATAAAGTAATAAATGCATATGTTCATGAAAACACACCGAGAAAGAAATTTGTATGAGAGAGAGAGAAACTATATATATTTGTGTACATAAGTAGAAACTATCTTCATCTCCATGGCTTCATAACAGTGGAACCTCTAGTGGAGGTTATTTCATTATTTATTAAGACCCTAACCGTCTCATGTCCAACATCTCCTTTCTCTTCCTCCCCAACTTCCTCTGAATTTGAGCCTATGTTAGTGTGATCCACCTGAAAGTATAGAAATAATATTTGGGCCATAGTTTCACTTGATTCAACAACAGGTGAGTATTGTCCCCAAGAAAACAACACAGAGTTTCAATAATTAAATTTTCATGCCTTGCATACCGTCGAAACCTCTGTTATTGGTTTCTACACAGAAAGACAGCCCACCCTAGGAAGGATCCCTGTGTGACAGGCCATTCTCCATGGCAATGCCTTTGCCATTTTGTTTGTGGGACACGGCTGAATCACCGCTCAGACTGAGGTGTAGAGTCTGTCCCTCCCTCTCTTGCTTTCCTTTTTTTTTGTTTCATTTAAATATATTATTTTTTTAATTGTAAATATTATATTCTATTTTTCAATTTAGCATTCCATTTTTAACGTGATTTTCTCCAGTTATCAATAAAGCATGGGTAAATTTTTACAACTATACCTATCTCACATTGGTGGTGAAATTTATGTTTTGGACAAATCTGGCTGTCAAAACCGTTGGAAATTATTTGATTTTTACTTAACTAAAAAACAAACGATTTCTGACAGTTTTGAAGATCAGATTCATTAAAAGCACAACAGAAACTATAGTAAAAAAAAAATTTCACCATTTAAAGCCAGACAGGTGTAATAGTAAAGAAATTTTTTAGGGTATCACCCAGCTAACTAAAAGAATCAAATCATTGTCAATGGTTTTGAAAATCAGATTTGTTCAAAACGCACCAAAACATAATTTTCAGCTCCTACACAAGGTAGATGTAATTGTAAAGATTAACCAAAGCAGGAATTTAAGAAGTTTTTCTTTCTCTTATTGAAGAAAAGAGAATAAAAATGTCAAAATAAAAATCAATTTTTCATTTTTTTAACAATGATTGGGTGCAAAATGATTCCATTTGTTTGGAAGGGGCAAAGGGTCATATATGTCTAGTTTTGAAATAATAACAATTCATTTGAAGCAGAAATAATATAATTTCATACTCAAACATGGGTCATACATAACCATAAATAGCACCAGACCTTCTAGATTGTAAATAATTTTAACATTGGCTCAAGGCCAGCAATTTGGAGGAAGGGGAAAAAAAAAATCAATTATATCAACCCCAGTACTTAACTGGTACTTTTTCCTTTCATCCTTCCATGGGGTTAAGATAAGTTGACCTTGGTGGGATTTGAACTCAGAATGTAGAAAGCCATAACTAAATACCACGTATTTTATCTGACTCTATGGATACTGCTAGCCCATAGCCCTTCTAGGGCTTAAACAAAAATATCAATCATCTATTAAAAAAAAAAAATGATTTGCAGGACATAATGTCAGAAACCTGAACACATTCCCCCAAAACAGAAAGATATGAGATTCAGAATACAAGAGATTTTCCAGGGAGTAACCTTCTGAAATATTGTCAGTATTTGAAACAGTTTGACACATAAGTAGAATATGGTACAACAAAACAGTTTTAACAAACAGTATGTAAGACAATTCAACATATTACAAGGATATAATGTTACATTAACCCTTTAGCATTTAAACTGGCCAGAATTCTCTCATCTCTCTGTTCAAACCAACCATAACTGGCCACTCTTACTGATGTTAAGGTATTATTCACAAAATAAATAATATCAAAATCTCATAGATCTGATATTAAGTAAGATAAAACCTTTACCATGAAAATACAATAGTAGATATAGAGTAATGTAAATGCTAAAGGGTTAAACTGCAGATAAACTAATGAGATATGATGTACTAAACAAGGTAATAATACTACACTTTCTTCAGATGTAGCCAATCAGCACACTAACAGAATATGACGTGACAGCACATTATAACTTTGGCCATGATGTCAAAGCACTTTCTCATAACATGATATGCCCCACAGTACTTTCTAATAACCAGACATTATGTCCCAGAAGTAATATGACACATTATAGAATCACAATGACATGCCCAGTTTTATAAATATATATATATACACATTCATACACACATACACAATTTTTAACGTTCCAGTTAAATCATATACAAAGATGCATACATATAACGTGTTTGAATGTATATGTGTATATATATATATATATATATATATATATAAACCTTCTTTTGTAACCCAATATATATTATGCAGAGGTGGCCACCTGGACCTACTTGCTATATATTCCTGTTGCATTACAGATATCTGGGGTTGAAAACATTGTTTCAAAAAGGAGCTCATAATGAGCGTGAAACCTTTCAGGAAGCCCACAAGTTTAACCTCTGCTTTAGCAAGGAACAATGGCCTTTGCTGTATCATAATAGTCTGATATGCTGAAGAGTTTCACGACTAGCCCACTGTATGAAGAGCCAATATAATAGCAAACACACACAAACAAACATTAACTCGTACACATTATGGTAGGCTGAGTGTTTGTAAGAGTTCAGTGGCAGATCATGCATGTCCATTCACCATTAACAGTAACAGCAACAAAGAAACACCCTGTAGTTATATTATTACTATAGTTATTTAACAATAATATATATAATAATTTGTTATATTTATGCATGTATATATATATAAGTTTCTCCCGAATGAAACAGTTCTAGTCCTGTAGAAGCCATTTCTATATTATATATATATACTTGCATATACATACTATACACACAACAGACAGTAGATGGAAGCATGTGTGTGTGTATGTGTGAAAAGAGAGAGAATGAGTGAGTGAGCAAGGAAGGAAATTGTGATCAAGTATGTGTTTGAAAATAAAAATTTACAAAGTTTTTCAAAAATAATAAATATTAACATGAAAGAAAAATAGTTTAGAAATGTGCAACCTCTTCCCATGAGATTAATAGAATTTATAAAATAGAGAAAAATAGAAATAGGTTTGGCAACAAATAGAAAAAGGCAATGGTTACTGGATATGTATAATTAACCCTTTCATTACCATCTTTTTAACAAAAGACACTACCTAGGTATTGCAAATAATGTTTTAAATATTCAAGAATTTTTAGGGATTTAATAATATAACTAATTTTCTATTATTAAGCTGATGTTTGGAACAGAGGTTCTTACATAAAATTATGATTAAAGGTATTTAGATAAATATAAATACTTTAACCCTTTTGTTACTATATTTCTAATGAAAGACACACAAATAATTTTGAAAATAAGAATTTGGAGGGATTGAGTAATATAATTAATTTTCTCATTATTAAGCTGGTGTTTGGAACATAAAATTGCATAAAATTATGATGGAAGATTTTTTAGATATATATAAACACTTTAAAATAAACGAATTTGTATTATTGAACCATGGGTGGTTTTGCAGAACCCACTTTTGTCGGGATCCCAAATAAGGGGAGATTCAAAGAGGATGAAATGAAGGGATAGATCATTTCAGTATTTTACTCATTCATTCACTGTTTCTCTGTCTTCTTCGATCTATCACTTTCACTCTCTCTATCAGCCTTATATATATAATCCTCATCATCATTTACATATATAAGGAATCTATTGATGTCATATTCCTATGAGGGCAATATGAGATGATTTATCTGGAATAGCCCAATCAACACGCAATGATTCATGAAATGAATTCACTGTTTCACAGAGTTTATTCTATTTTAAAGGGGCTATGAACAGAGGACAAAGATAACATGTGAACCTCATACAATGGACAACAACAAATACTCAGGAATGGACAGAGAGAGAGAGAGAAGAAAACAGTTTGAAGATGTATCTGAGATGACGAAACAGATCTTTAACTTCTCTGCCATGCCATCAATAACCAACACCATAGTTTGTCAATTTGTCCTCACCATCATCCAACAATGGAATAGCATTATCTTTTATCAAGCAAAATCTTCTATAAACCATTAAATAGTCTTCGTCAGATAAACGAATATGTGTGTGTGTATATATATATATAAATAAATAAATATATATATACACACACATATATATCACTCTGGACGCATGTATAGGTGTGGTAGTTTATGATGCATGCTTGAATGTATGTTTTTTATATATGCATATATATAAAATTTTCCTATGTATGTGTATGCATATCTGTATGCTGTGTGTGTGTGTATATATATATACATACATATACATATATATATATACACACCACTACCAATGTGCAACGATTGGCATAGCTTAGCAACCATCTTTACAACCCACAACGGCACCTATTATTATCCATAAAACTATTCCGGCAACAATACTGATGTATATAAAGCACACAGCTAGTTTACCGTCTCTTTGCATGAGGCCATACAGTCCTTTGGACTGGTGTTTCAGTGTCTTCTGTACATAGTGATACGCTACAAGTGCTGTAGGGAAAAAGAACACAAAGCTGACACAGGACGCAATCAAAACCCATTGCAGATGTTTCCAGGGTCGTGGTAGCATCTCTGCAGAGGGCACACGCCGTACCATATGAGGAACGGAAACTGTTGTTTCTCTGTATGGGTTGTCCGTTGTGTTCATGAATACTGGTTCTATGGAAAATGCTCTCATGTCCTCGGGACCACCGCCAGAGGGTGTGTTTTGGTCAATCAGTGAAGTAACATCCACTGACATGGCTCCATTGTGGGCATTTAGGTCGGCAGTAAAATCACTGTCCTCATGGATCTCCTTGTGTAAGGGCTGCCTCTCACTGGAATGGTTGCCATTGTCACCAGACGACATCTTTCTAGCAGCAGCTGTCTTCTCACGTACAGAAGAAATACACGAGGCCACTGCAAAATAAAAAATAAAAAAACATTTAATACATTCCAACATAATTTCAACACATGCAGTAAACAAAAATTAATGTTACTTGTTTCATACAAAGCAGAAAGGTAAATGTAATCATACACTTTATACACACACACACACATATATCATCATCATCATCGTTTAACGTCCATTTTCCACGCTAGCATGGCTTAGACGGTTTTTTTTCCATTTGATGCAGGAATGGTTGGGAGACCATGTCTCGCTCACACGGAAGTGTCTCTGGCATTTTTTTTTTATATGTATATATATATATATATATAGTGCCATGATAAAATATATTCACCTCACTTTGTAAAGTGGTTGGTGTTAGGAAGGGCATCCAGCCATAAAATCCATGGCAAAATGGAACATATGAGCAAGATGTGGTCATTTGTCCTGCCTAGTCTGAGAAATTAACAACATATCAAACCCATGTCTCCATAGAAAATGGATGTAAAACAGTGATGATTATATATCTTCATCATTTCTTTTACATCCACGTTTCCATGCTGGTATGGGTTGGACAAGATGTTTTGAGACAATGTTTTACATCCAGATACTCTTCCTGACACCAACCCTTGTAGTCACATCTTATAACATACAGTCTATTCTAAAGTCTGAGAACCTCCATAACAATTTTATGTAAGAACCTTTGTTATGTTTTGCTCCAAACACCCAATCAAAATCATAAGCAGTGTCTATCATTAAAAATATGGTAACAAAGGGGTTAAACCAGACAGGTTTAACATGAATGTCTTATCACTTTCATTACGGGGCACAGCCTTTCTGCCCCCATGCCCTAGGTCCAATAACCCTCCCCCTTCACCCCTCCCCTCTCTTCTGCGACACCAGAGCTCTTGCCATCGCCTTCCCGTTCTTTTTTTCTTGCTTTTCTTCTTTTTTCTCTATACTTCCCTATTCTTTTGTTTCCTTTTCTTTTTTTATTATTGCCATTATTATTATTATTTGGATTGGCAGAATTGGTAGAAGGTCGGACACCATGCTTTGCAGCATAGAATTATGTCCCCTTATGGTCTGAGTTCAAATAAAGTACCAGTAATGTACTGGGATAATTGGTGGCCTTGTGCCAAATGTAGAAACAATTATTATTATTATTATTACTGTAAATAAAGTTTATTTCAATAAAAAACAAAATTTAGTGTTTGATTCAAGTGTAACTATAAATGTTGGTGAAAGGCTTAGGACAATATACTTAAATGAAGATTTATCCATTAGCTACAGGTTAACGAGCTAAGTGAAAAGCTTCCTAGAGTAGCTGTTCTACATTTTCTAGTTGTTGCTGTAGGTTAAGAGATAAGCTTCCTAAATGATTCAGCTACTCTACATGTTGTACTTGTTGCTGTTATTAGTTCTTTGCAAGCAAACTTCATCATCATCATTATTTTACATCCACTTTCCATAATCTCAGTGGTTGAACGAGTTGTCACGATCCAAGACTAGACGTGTCTGACAATTATATCTCACTCAGCAACCATAACAATACACCACGTGTTTGTGTGTGTGTATATATATATATATATACATATATATATGTGTATAGACAATATGCCCCCACCCCCTCCCACTGCAAAGTGGACGTGTAGGCGCCATGGCAAAAAAGCACCCAGCACTCACTGTAAATGAGGTTGGTGTTAGAAAGGGCATCCAACTGTAGAAATCAAGCCAGAATCAGTTCTCGTATGAGCAAGACAAGGTCAGCCGACTGGACACTGCCCACAACAGGACAGCCCGTCTAACCCATGCTAACATGAAAGAACGGACGTAAAACAGTGATGATGATATATGTATGTAAAAGGTAAACAGAAATAACAACACAATCGGTACAGTATAAGAAAGGGATATATTAGGCTAACGCTTGATATAGCAGGAAGAGGGTCTTAACGTTTCGGACGCTAGTCCTTCATAAGAAGAAAGAATGAGAAATAAGATAGATTGAGGGGACGGGCGGGTTGGAATTGGAAAAAATGTCTTTAGATAAAAATAACAGGTCCATTCATGTTGACATCTCTTACAAAACTTGATGTATGATTTATTTTTTAGAAAAGTGGATGATGGAGCGCGTCAACCTGTATGTAACTCTTTAACATTTTCAAACACAGACACACACACACAATACATTTCCTATATCAGCCATGTTGCTACAATAATAAATTTACTTTTTGTCCCTGCAAATAATTATTTCACCAAAGTTACTCATACAATTTAATCCAGAATGTCATTTATACATACATGCTGAACATTTATGTAATTATATCCTAGAAATACATTATTGAAATATCATTTTCCTCTGTCAGTAATCAACATAAACTAAAGAATTTCGCCTATCAAAACCACATTTCCTGGTTTGTATTATTGGTTATATATCAAGTAACCCTGGTTTATATGGCATACCAGTCCTTCACCCCAACCATTACCGTTATCATTATTGACATATCTAGGGCGGTGGATTGGCAGTATCAGTAGAGTCGGACGCCATGCTTTGTAGCATAGAGTTACGGTCCTTTTCGGTCTGAGTTCAAATCCCGCTGAGGTTAATTTTGCCTTTCATCCTTACGGGGTCGATAAAATAAAGCACCAGTAACATACTGAGGTCGATTTAATCGACTTTCGTCTCCCCCCAAATTACTGGCCTTGTGCCTATACTAGAAATCATTATTGACATATCTAGATTGAAAAGTACTGATGGTAATTCTAGGCATCACAGTATGACTGAGATATTAGAAGACTTAAGTTTTGATGTATAGAAACAACTGTGGAGACAGGCATGGCTGAAGATTGGTATGCCATCTATACCAGGATTACTGGATATATAACCAATAATACAAACCAGGAAATTTGTGTTTTGATAAATTTATGGTTTGAATAAGCAAAACCCTTTAATTTATGTTGATTACTGACAGAGGAAAATGATATTTTAATAATGTATTTCTAGAATATAATTACATATCCTAGAAATATATTAGTAAAATATAATCAACAACAACAATAATAATGGTTTCTTATGTAGGCACAAGGCCAGCAATTTTGGGGGAGGGAACAGTCGATTAAATCGACCCCAGTGTGTGACTGGTACTTTATTTTATCGACCCCGTAGGGATGAAAGGCAATTGAAGGCAGTTCTCAGGTGTTCTGAAAGGGCAAGTATTCAGATTTGATCTGAAAGTCTACACACGTTAGTTAATTCCAGAGAGCTGGAGCGGCAAGATTTGAACTCAGATCGTAAAGGGACGTAACTATGCTGGAAAGCATGGCGTCCGACCCTCTACAAACACTGCCAATCCACTGACATACTTCGCATCCATTGGTCCTTAATTCTTGGGCAAAATAAACCTGACAGGGCCCCATCCCTCTCCAGGTCAGAATACAGTCATTTACTCTCAGAGAAAGTATTGACCCCTTTATTGAACAGGAATTTTATTTATTAGCCTCAAAAGTACAAAAGACAGCAGGATTTGAACTAAAGGCACAGAGAACCAGAATAAATACTACAAAGCATTCCATCTGACTTTTTAACAACTTAGGAATTTCACACAACCTCTCAACTACAATCACAGCTGGAAGGATGTAGTGATACCAGTGGCAGCAGGATTTGATGTAAAACACAAAGATGACTATTACTAAATATCAAAATAACTGTCAGTTCTTTATAACCACCAGCTCAAATAACAATATAAAATGATCCTATTATTCCAGGGCATGGTATTTTTATATAGTACGATGTACAAGTGTTTGAATGTCGCATGGTGTCTAGTTTGATATACAAATGATTGAATGTTGTGTGCTGTGTCATATATACAGGTGATTGGATGTTGTGTGGTGTATTTATTTCAGATCAAAAATCAATCACAAAATGAAGCAGGGCAATGTTGGGGAGGGGCTAGTATATTATTACAGCTATAAATTTGTTGGTCTTAATACACACATACCCAGTGAAATGAGAGCGAGAGAGAGTCAGAGACAGATAGAAATAAAGAGAGATAGAAAAACAATATATAGAGAGGGGGGGGGGGAACAAGCTGCTATTTTAAATGATATTGATAACAAACATCTGTCAGGAAGACAGAGACAATTATGGATTTGGTTGCTTTGATATATATTTGTTCTATTGTCTGTAGAGTATTTTTACTGGGAGAGTGACATACATTTTAATGTGATGGGTTGGGTGAGGCAGTGGCTGACATTATCTTCACAACAAAGTGAATACTGAAGATAGTAATGAGATATTAGAACAACAACATCAACAAAACACTAACACTAAAACAACAACCACCAACAACAACTGTAACATCAACACCAACATCAACAACACCACCAACACCAGCAGCTGTAATATCAACAGCAACATCAACAACAGCACATCACCAACACCAACATCAACAACACCACCACCAACAACACCAACACCAACACATCACCAACCACAACAGCACATCACCAACCACAACAGCACCATCAACAACAACACCAACTGCTGCTCACATTAAACACGAAAGCAATATGCAGATAGCTGTGTAGTTAAGATGTCACTTCAAAACCATAAACTTCAGTTCCATTGTGTTTTTATTAGAACTTTGTTAGTGAATTTGGAAACTATAAGGAAGCCCGTTAACCCTCCCTAGTGTTGGTGTAAAGTACCAAGAGGACTCTTCAGTAGTGTCAACACAACAACCTCCCTAGTATTGGTGTAAAGTACCAAGAGAACTCTTCAGTAGTGTCAACAACATAACAACCTCCCTATTATTGGTGTAAAGTATCAAGAGAACTCTTCAGTAGTGTCAACAACATAACAACCTCCCTAGTATTAGTGTAAAGTACCAAGAGAACTCTTCAGTATCAATAACAACAACCTCCCTAGTATTGGTGTAAAGTACCAAGAGAACTCTTCAGTTGTGTCAACAACACAACAACCTCCCTATTATTGGTGTAAAGTATCAAGAGAACTCTTCAGTAGTGTCAACAACATAACAACCTCCCTAGTATTGGTGTAAAGTACCAAGAGATCTCTTCAGTATCAATAACAACAACCTCCCTAGTATTGGTGTAAAGTACCAAGAGAACTCTTCAGTTGTGTCAACAACACAACCTCCCTATTATTGGTGTAAAGTATCAAGAGAACTCTTCAGTAGTGTCAACAACATAACAACCTCCCTAGTATTGGTGTAAAGTACCAAGAGAACTCTTCAGTATCAATAACAACAATCTCCCTAGTGTTGGTGTAAAGTACCAAGAGAACTCTTCAGTTGTGTCAACAACACAACAACCTCCCTATTATTGGTGTAAAGTATCAAGAGAACTCTTCAGTAGTGTCAACAACACAACAACCTCCCTAGTATTGGTGTAAAGTACCAATGGAACTCTTCAGTAGTGTCAATAACACAACAACCTCCTTAGTGTTGGTGTAAAGTACCAATGGAACTCTTCAGTTGTGTCAACAACACAACAACCTCCCTAGTGTTGGTGTAAAGTACCAATGGAACTCTTCAGTTGTGTCAACAACACAACAACCTCCCTAGTGTTGGTGTAAAGTACCAATGGAACTCTTCAGTTGTGTCAACAACACAGTGACCTTCCTAGTGTTGGTGTAAAGTACCAATGGGAATGTATGTGTATGATCTGACACTAGACTGTGTGGGAGATAATATCTTGACTTAAATGTTTCATATCTGGCTTGGATTCTATGAGTGGTTGCTCTTCCTAACATCAACCACTTCACAGTGTGTACTAAGTGTATTTTATAATGGCATCAACACTAATATATCTTGTTTTGGTGTAGGACAGAACAAAGGAGAGACACAAAATAAATTAGTCACTGAGGAGGTCACAGAAAGTGTGGCAAAAGAATTTTAACAATAAACAACCATGTGGTTATTAAACTAACAGACTGGGGTTTATAATAAATTGAAGTGAAACCAACAGGTGCGTGCATTTTTATTGCCAACATGACCCTCCCAAAATCTAACAATATATATATATATATATATATATATCGACAGTTGATCGACAAGATCTCAGACCTCATTCGCTTAACAAGTGGTGTGGAGCTCGTCAAATTGGACCGAGGAAGCAATGTTTCCATTGGTCTTTCCAATTGCTACTACTATCTGTCGGTTGCAAATCCAGGCAGAAGGAGTATTGTTAAATAAAGTGCCTTGCTCAAGGACATAACACATCACCCGGTCCAGGAATCAAAATCACAATCTCGCGATGGCGAATCCAATTGTCTAACCACTCAGCCACACACATATACAATTTCATTATCTACAATTGAAAGAATTACTGTCTATAGTGTGTTACAATATCATTGAAGCCAGTTGAGTACGAGAATGATGGTAGCTCTGGTGTTAATGCTAAACACTAACTGTCATTTTGAATGTCAAGTGGATTTTTAGTTAGCAGCACATACACACACTTCTGGTAGGAAAATGAAATGGCAGGGTATTTTTGCCAGACAAATTATCTTCTGTGGCATTCATAAGCTAGATCATTCACCTACTATCACGTGTGTGTGTTTGTATAAGAAACATATATATCTATATGTGTGTGTGTGTGTGTATATATATTTATTAAAATAACAGATTAAAGTTTAAGCAAAGAATCGCTGCTTTTGAGTGAAAGCAGCAATTCCTTGCTTAAACTTTAATCTGTTATTTTAATAAATATTTGCTCTATGGTTCTTATATATTTGATATATATTTATCCTTACGAGCCCTCTTTGGATTTTAGTCTGCACATTTATTATTATTACTATATATATATATATATATATATTTTTTTTTTAATTAGAAAGTGAACAACACAAAATATAACTACTCCATTACCAAAGTACCAAAGGTTTCTGGATCCGTAGTTATATTTTGTGTTGTTCACTTTCTAATTAAATAGCTCTGTTCTATACATAGAGCACTCTTTTTTCCTTTGCTTTTCCATCGGAATTACCTAACACACACACATATATATACACACACACACACACACATATACATGTGTGTGTGAGTCTATAAGTACAAATGACAGAAGAGTGTACTCAATACAATGTGTAGAGTGTACATCTGTAACGAAGCCAGACTACATACAAACATACATACACATTGCATTATATATTAATGAAAGGTAATGAAGCCTCAAGGATGTTGGTACATTTCTAACCACCAGGGGATAGTTCATAATACACACACACAGATATATACACACACACACACACACAGATATATATATAATCAAAAGTTTAACAAGGTTCATTGATTAATCAATGAATAAAGTTTTACAATAGATTAGAAGCACTCAACAATGAGTTTTTCTGGAGTTAATATTACTTCAAAATATTAATAAATATAGACATTCATGTGATCAAATATATTTTATTATACATATTTCAGAGGTACTGAGCTATTTCATCAGTACGTCCTCATCAGATAAAATAAATTGACTGCCAAGACTGGAATTGAACCATCAGCACAGTTGAGGTATGTCAGACATCAATTTATTTTATCTGATGAGAACGTACTGATGAAATAGCTCAGTACCTCTGAAATATGTATTATAAAATATATTTGATCACATGAATGTCTATATTTATTAATATTTTGAATATATATATATATATATATATATATATATATATATATATAGAGGTTATGTTTAATTTGTTGGGATTCAACAAGCTTAAAAATTGTTATAACTGATATAAAGCACTCAACAATGAGTGGAGTAAATACACAATATATTAATAAATGGAAACTATATTTATAAAACCATATTTATTTTATTATATATATTTCAAGGGCAACCAAGGCAAATTATGGTGCGCTTTCATCAGATAAAATACAGATTTGTTTTATAAATAAATATTGACATACCCGGAAAAAAGACAACCTTAACGGTTCATGAAGCTTCAACCGTTAAGGTTGTCTTTTTTCCGGGTATGTCAATATTTATTTATAAAACAAATCTGTATTTTATCTGATGAAAGCGCACCATAATTTGCCTTGGTTGCCCTTGAAATATATATAATAAAATAAATATGGTTTTATAAATATAGTTTCCATTTATTAATATATTGTGTGTGTGTATATATATATATATATATATATATATATACATACACACACATCCCAGCTTACGGTCGGTTTAGTCGTACAAACCAACAAATGATGAACTTAGCTCTGTGTGTGTGTGTGTGTGTGTGTGTGTGTGTGTAGCAAAGAATATTCTATTCATATTTATACATACTTATAACATATGTACACTACACACACACACATACAGACACAGACACATACAGACACACAGACATATACAGACACAGGCACACAGACACACACTGGATCACGACTAAAAACGTGGCCTGGATACTATTGACCAGAGAGAGGAGAAGAGTGTAAATGAATTAATATCTTAATTCAGTGTTCTAAATAAATAAGCTTTATTGTTGTTCATATTGTAGTACATCATGTGTGTGTACGTGTCAAATATGCATCTGTGTGTGTACGTGTCAAATATATGTGTGTGTGTGGAAGTGGGACGTTGTCTTGTGTATGTCTTCTATATATGTATGTCTTTATATATATATATGTGTGTGTGTGTGTGCGCGCGCATCTGTATACACGCATAGTCTATTTAACGAAGTCTCTTGTCAAATTGATGATTATAGTGCGAGCATAAGTGAAATTGTCTGAGTGAGAAACAGAGTCTGAGAGAGGTAGAGAGACAGTGAGAGAGTGGCATGGAGATAGAGAGAGAGTGTTGGTTTGTAATTTAAATAAACATCCTTGACAGTCCTTTACTTTCTCAGATGTTGCTCCCATCTCGCCCTCTTTCCTCAGATATCTGATTTATGAATGCCATGCAAACACAAGAAGCATACCTAAAACTGTGATGTTACTGATGATCTCTGTGGACATACATATAAGAGTACAAATGCCTCTGGTAGTGCACAGGATAATATACAGAATAATATACAGATTATATACAGAATAATATACAGAATAATATACAGAATAATATACAGGATAATATACAGATTATATAAGTATAATAGTTACAAGTAATAAAACACGAATTTGAATCTATCAATTTCGACATTCACCAAACTTATATATCTAGATATGTATGTATGTATATACATATCTAGTAGTAACACAACAGATAGTTCACCATATATATATATAGATAGATATATATATATAGAGAGAGAGATATATAGAGAGAGACAGAGATTTAATATAGAAATGGCTTCTACAGGACTAGAACTGTTTCATTCGAAGGAAATTTTGTATATACTCTACTAATGTATTGAGTACCTCACTTATTGTGGTTACCCCTATTGAGCCCGGGACTCACACACCCCCCCACACACACATATATATATATATATATATATATATATATATATATATATATATATATATATATATATATATATATATATGTAAGAGTGCGTGTGTACACATGAGATTTTAGTTTTGTTTGATTAACAAATCTGATGAGCAAATTGGGGTTGGAGTCGGGTCTATAACATTAATATGTATCCTGAACCACGCATCTGTGAAACGGTCGTATATATATATATATATATATATATATATATATATATATATATATAAACGGAAAAAATGAAACGAAATTTCATTTCCCACTCTTAGTGTGGCTGTTACTTAAATATAAGTATGTACACGTACATACATATATGTATACAGACGTACAGTAGTATGTATATATATATACATACATGCACACATATATATATGTACGTATGGATTGACCGAACATTTATTATAATGCTCGGTGTGTTTGTAAACAAACATCCCGTATTAAGCCATAGTGTCTAGCAACCATCGTTGCCCGTTTGTTCAACACTGACAAAGGAACGCTGTACTAGTTTCAAGCTTATTAGCTATCGTCAGCAACGTATACCTTCCTGCCAGATTGTTGAACGTATATACTTACCTTATGCATATTAACGGCTGAGTATATATATATATATATATATAGTATAAATAAAGTTTCATACACTTAACATGTATGTGCTATCATTCGTTTCAGGTCCAGTCGTGGCTGAGGTAGTGATTGAGTCGCTCCAACCAGCAAAACTACGGAGCTTTGGAATAATAACATCAAACGCATGTCTGTCTCCAGATTAATACATTACAGTGTCTCACAAATGAATTACCTAATAGGTCATCTGAAGATGTCGTGCCATGGATTGCATCGTGGTATCATAATATAATCATTTCACCACAGGAATACGTATTATGGTTAATTGGGTAATTAAAGAAGTTGTGAAATCTAACCTTCATATTGTATTATTAATATATATATATATATATATATATATATATAATCTGAGTTCAAACCCCGCTAAGGTTAACTTTACCTTTCATCCTTACCGGGTCGATAACATAAAGTACCAGTAATGTACTTGGTAATTGGTGGCCTTGTGCCAAAAGTAGAAACAATTATATATATATATATATATATATATATATAGGGCGTCCCAAAAAATGTACACTTCAACAGCATTCTAATAAAAGTGTGTATACATTTTTTGGAACACTATATATGACTAGTATTGTATATGTATGTAAACAGAGGTATTGTGTCAAGAAAGGTAAGGAATATTGTAACCAAAGAAGAGAACGATAGTAAAAACCAAAACTGTCGCTAAAGAAGATTAATAGAAGATATAGAGAGATGTTAAAGAAGTCACCATCTCAATATTCTTAGGTTACAAGACAGAAAGACTTACAAAATGGCCTCCATCAGTCTCACGACAAGAATTCCGGTTATTTGATCAATGGAGCAAACTGGTCGGGAAATTTACATGCAAATAAGCAGTAGATCATTCCACACATATACGCATATCTTTAATGTAAATTATCAGATAGAATTAGTGTGACAAAGCTATACTTAGAAAAGAATGGATACACAATAGTGTGTGTATATTATGTTTGTTACAAAGTAGTTGAAATTGTTATACAATGAGAATAACAATCATGAAAGAAATAATTCTACTTAGAGATAAATGGACACAAACACTGTGTATATTATGTTTTAAGAAGATACTTGAAATTCTGAATTTCAGAACTCACAGATCTCCAATTGGGAACTACTATATTAAATAATTGTTTCTACTTTTGGCACAAGGCCAGCAATTATTCAGTGCATTACTGGTACTTTATTTTATCGACCCCATAAGGATGAAAGGCAAAGTTAACCTCGACAGGATTTGAACTCAGACCATAAACGGCCGTAACTCTTTGCTGCAAAGCATGGCGTCCGACCCTCTACCAATCCACCGCCCTTAATTAAATATTGTCCATACTACATTAAATAATTGTTTCTACTATTGGCACAAGGCCAGCAATTACCCAGTGCATTACTGGTACTTTATTTTATCGACCCCGTAAGGATGAAAGGCAAAGTTAACCTCGGCGGGATTTGAACTCAGAATGGCAAGGGCCGTAACTCTATGCGTCAAAGCATGGCGTCCGACCCTCTACCGATACTGCCAATTCACGTCCTTGATACATACTGTCAGGGGGAAATGACTGGTTGGCCACAGCCTGATCACCATCAAAGGTGTTTGTTAAGTCAGAACGGTGGTGTGGCCGAATAAGAAGAGCTATGTCAGGGGTGGTCTAAATATTACACGAGACAATTGATCGTCTGCTTGTAGGATGTCCAGTGATAGCTAACACAGAATGGTTTGACAATGAGTGTTCCAGTTGTTCGATAAATGGAATAACCTCCTCATGGAATTATATGCAGCACTCCACAAACATATGTACCTTTAACCACAATTCTCAGGGAGATTCAGTGTGTGATAAAGCTGGCCATTTTAATTGAAGGTACAACTCATAAATCATTCTTTTGTTCTCTTTTCATAGATGTTAGAAACTAATAATTGTTTCTACTTTTGGCACAAGGCCAGCAATTACCTCAGTGAATTACTGGTACTTTATTTTATCGACCCCGTAAGGAAGAAAGGTAAAGTTAACCTCGGCGGGAAATGAACTCAGAACGTAAAGGGCCATAACTCTATGCTGCAAAGCATGGTTTCTGACGCTCTACCGATACTGCCAAACCACCGCCCTATCACATGTTGGATACGAGTCACTTTCACTTCTAATATAAAGATGGATTATTGGATATTGGATTTTGCCGAGGCGGTACCCCAGCATGACCACAGACTTACAGGCTGAAAAAACAAGTAAAAGAATCGGAAATGGCGGGCTGGGTAGTACCGTATCATAAAAAATGGTATACCGCTACCATAAAAAAAGATGAAAGTAGCTTAAAGATGTTGTTTCGTTGATGTCGTCAATCGCTATATTCTACCAGACACACGTTTAATTTCATTTATCTAATCCTACATATGAAGCCCAACCATATTAAACGTGTGTCAGGTAGAATCCAACGATTAATGAGTTTAGCGAGAACGATTGGTAACACCAACGCGACATCTGAAAGTTACTTTCAACCAAAGACGGTTTGATACAAGGTTTTCCGATACAAAGATCAATAGAAGCAAACAGATGCTACAGGTGGGTTTATGTCAAGATAAGTACAGCTGGTAAATTAAAGAGTTTATAGAAGTAGAAATACAATACACAGGCATGGATGTGTGGTTAAGGAATTCGTTTCAGAACCATGCGGTTTTGGGTTCAATCCCACTGCGTGGCACCTTGGGCAAGTAACTTCTACTGTAGACTCGGGTTGACCAATGCCTTGAGCGAAATTTAGTAGAAGGAAAACGTGTGGATGCCCGTTGAATATATATATATATATATATATATATATATACCAACTTCTAAAAACCCAAACGAGGAGTACCGTGAAAAAAAGTGCCCCAAAATAGGGAGAAATGAAACAAAATGGGGAGATTTTACATAATGAAAGCTATACTCATTTTCACAAGACATACAAATGTGAGTGGGAGATCTCCCGGTCGGACGGGGAGAGTTGGCAGGCCTGTGTATGTGTGTGTGTGTGTGTATATATATAGAGATAGATAGATACACACATAACAAGCATATCGGTCCACGAAGACTCATCCAACCCTTGCTAGCAGATAAAACAGACATTAAATGATGATATATATGTGTGTGTGTGTGTGTGCGAGTAATGTCTGTCTCCGTTTATTTTGTAGTGACGAAATAAGTATTAGGATCAACTACACCCCTTCGAAAGGGTACCCCAGTATGGCCGTAGTCTAATGACTAAAACCAGTGATGATTGAAGGACTGGTTGAAATTGAGTGAGGAAGGGTTTTACAGGAAAAGTTGGGTGTGTCTAATAAAACTCTTTAAGTGTCAAACACGCATTCTTCAGCTCGTCCTGGTTCAGGCCAAAAGTTCCTCTCTCTCAGCAAGCACTGAATAATATTCTTCTGATAACTGTTAGCCAACTTCTCTCCTATCGTTAAATAATCTGTAATCTGCTCACTAATTCTCTGTGTAGGTTCAGTATATTGCGACACGACTCTTATTGTTATTATTCAGGAAATGAGAATGTTAAAAGCAAGCACTCCACTATAACTAGTTGTAGGAGGTTGGTTGGTTGGCTTCCTATTTTCCTCGCTGCCTTTTCAAAGCGAGTGGACTTATACTTAATTAAAGGGATCAAATTATATTAGAAGTAGTTGACAGAAGAGGGAAGAAGGAATAAACGTTAAAAAATATTTATTTTGATCAAGCTTGAACTAATTTTGTTATGAGGAAATAGGTTTAGTGATATAATGAACCTAGTATACACCAGTGTTTTACTGGTATCATTTATTGTGGCAAACCTAGTTGGGTGAACGGCAACTCTTATGTATAATTTGAGACAAATAGCTAGAAAGATAGGGAAACAAATATACAGCTATATAGATCCACCTGCTAGAAATAGCAGTCAATTCCCCCTTATAATTACACGCTACTGTTTCAAAATAAAAAAGATAGTCCTGGATACATAGTGTGTGTGTGTGGGGGGGGGGGGATAACTAAAACGGGCTGGTCACAGCTGGAACGGCTTTGACCATAGGATTACTAGATGGGGGGGGGGGGGGGGCTAAACTACTACTATTAGTAGACAGAGGGACATAGATAGATAGATATGTACATAAACAATAGCAGATGACCATATACATATATACACATACATCCATATATATATATATGCATACATTTATACATGTTACATGTATGTGTATATTTACATGTAACAGATTTGTTGACTGTTGACGACTAGATATAGACAGATATATCGACATTATATAAATAAACACAGGGATGCAAAAAGACAGTCTTACTAGGCTATATATATATATATATATATATAACAAGCAAGATATATATATAGCGAGAGATAGACAGATAGACAGTCTGCTCGTGAAATAGAAAGATAATTAGCATGATAGCTAGCAAAACACATAGCAGGACACGAAATTCAATCTGTCCACAAACAAATTATAAAGCAAAAAATATTTTCGGACTTAAATATTATGCAGACGTGATGAAATAAAACAGATTACTATAGATTTGTTTAGCTTTCTAATATATATATATATATATATATATATATATATATATATATATATATATATATGAGTGTGTATAGTAGTAGTGAAGTGCTTGTATGTGTGTGAGAGCGCGCACTGAATATGCAATGTGGCCTAACATAACGGGCGAGATAGTTTAATTGAAGAAGTAAAGCCAAAACAAATTAGAACAAGTAAACATAGGAAAGTAGCCAGATTAGTTGTCTTGCTACTACTGCTGAAATTACCTACCTATGCTAGTGCTGATGTTGCTCCTGATGTTGTTGTAGTTGCTAGTGCTACCACTTGTTTCGACAGTGGTAACGTTATTGGAAGAACGTCGACAAAACGGAACCGGAAATACCACAAGTGTTTCACTCTCTAGCTACAGAGTATAATTTTGTTAGATTGGAAAGCGCCATATTGAAATATGATTTAGCTTCGCATGTAGAATTACATAAAAATTAAATTATGATATATATATATGTGTGCATGTCTTTAATTATTGCGGTAAATATACATATGCACCACAATATTTTCAGTTTAATTAACAAATCGTAGAGAAGTTAACTTCGTCATTCTTCCTGGGGCCGATTGAATTACGCCTGTATTAGAATTCACTAATTACTAGTACACACATATATATATGTGTGTATGTATATTATTAGCACATTAAAAGTTTAAGCAAACAATTTTTGCTTTCATCCTAAAGCTGGAGTGAAAGCAGAAATGATTTGCTTAAACTTTTAACCTGTACTAATAATATATATTTACAGGTTTAAATATATATACTGTATTACATCCCTTATTGAGTCCTCTCTGGTTTTTTGTCTTTGTAGTTATAACTACTATATATATATATATATCATCATTTTACATTCACATTCCATGCTGGCATTGTTTGGGAGGGTGATCACGTTCTTAGACTAGACAAGTTGGATGACCATGTCTAGCTCGTGTTTCATTTCAACATGGTTTCTACGGTTGGATATTCTTCCTAATGCCAACTACTTTACAGTGTCTACTTGGTGTATTTTATAGTGGCCCTAGCTCAATCAATTTAGAGAACATACTGGGTGCATTTTATCATGCCAACAACATTACCTCTTTATAGATTGTACAAGAAGAATTTTATCATGGCAGCAGCTCTAATACTTTACAGAGTGTACTGGGTACATTTTATTATTGTCTAAAACTAATATGCTAAGGAAGCTGTGAAGTAACAAGAAAAATACTGTGCTGGTTGACTTGAAGATAAACAATGTACATCCAGCCTGAAAATTGATAGATGGTTGATAAAACCCCCATAAGTGATCAATAAACAACTAAAAGAGCTCTACCTGAATTAGATTAGTGCAGGATCTGCAGCATATAAGGTTAAAGGCAGTATAATACTATTGTATAAAGTACTTAGATTGGGGTTCCTGAAAATGTGGAACCCAGAGCTAATGCTAATCTTCCTACATTGTTAATTTGGTATTGAGGAAAGATATAGTTTAGCTAAGATCAAAGATGTTCATGAGTAGTTTCAGGGAATCTAATTAGCAGAAGGTGATAATTGTTTCTACTTTTGGCACAAGGCCAGCAATTACCCAGTAAAAGATAGTTTAGTCAAGTCATACTCAACAACTGATCAATGGGCATATTCAGGATCAAATACATCAGACGTACCATTAAGACAAAAATAAAGTTGTCAGCAGCATAAATATCAGGAAAATCATTGATGAAAATTAAGTCTAGGACCCCCCCCCCCCCCCCCCCCAAGCTGAAATTCTGAAGGACACAAGGTGATAATAGCAGGTAATCGGAGCTGATGGCTATAAGAGAATGAGATGGTCAAAGTGGATGGTGATCAAAGCTGGATGATAAACACAGCAGGAGGTGATCAGAGCAGGAAGTTAATTACAGCAGGATGGGCCTATGGGTACTCAGGGGAAGTATGCAGAAGCTGCCTACATGTAATTAGATATTAATAGTTCTGTAATGGATTGCCTGGATGAGTATTGTCGTTTTAATGATGCTATTGGATTGGTGTTGTGGTGCAAACCTATTTAGGAGTAATCCTGTGTGGCTTAAGAGTTGGATGTATGGCTTGGGTTGATGTAACTTGAGCTGCTTCTGTGCCAGTGACATGTACTGTTATTTCTGGTTGAGTGATGGTATGTGTATGTAAATGTGGCCCTGTCAGAACAGGTGCTTATGTAAGTGCTAGACCTGGGTGGTGGCTCTGAGTATGGTCTTGTAGGGTCTGTTGGTGAGATTTAGGTGGAGTCATGATCATGTGAGCATCTGTACTGTGTGGACCTAGGTGAGTGTCAGCCAGTGCGGAGGCAAAATTGTGTGTGCAAATGTATTGTTTACCTAAGGCTATATATGCTGGTGTGGATGTGTACAATGGATGTTGGGAAAATAGTCTTACCCTCCTGGTTCATAAGAAGGTCTGAAGTGTTTACACAAAGTTCATCCTTTTTATTTCATAGTTGTTCCTCGGTGATGATATGGCCAGTTAACCATTAGCCCTTTTGGCAATCAGTCAAGAACCATCTGTTGAAAGGGCAAGAGCTCAGCCATTGTGCCTTGACTTATAAAATAACCATACTCTACTATCCCAAGTATCAAGTACTCTGTTGAGTAATGGTCTAACTAGTTCTAGTTATGTTTGGTTTTACCCTCATATATATATATAACCCATGCTAGTGTGGAAAGTGGACGTTAAACAAGCAGGATGATGATGATATATACATATATATATATATATATATATATATATATATGCCGTGTAGGCAACACGGTAAAAACCTCCCAGCCCCACACTGTAAATGTGGTTGGTGTTAGGAAGGGCATCCAACTGTAGAAAACCCGCCAGACAGTCCTATGCGAGCAAGACAACCACTCTTGCCTCAAGTGGGAAAACCCCCGTCCAAACCCATGCAAGCGTGGAACACGGACGCTAAACCTGATGATGATGATGATATATATATATATATTTCTTCTTTAATTTCTCATTCTATTTTCTGATGAAGGACTAGCATCTGAAACATTAAGACTCTTTTCCTACTATATCAAGCGTAAAACTGATACATTTCTTCATTGTACTGTGTTGTTTGCTTGTTATTTCTCTTTATTTTTTACACACACACGCATATACATATATATATATATATATATATATATATATGTAATAAAATCGACCTACAATTAGAAATGAGTAGCAAAGCACTCAACAAGGATAGGCCCTCAGAGTAATAGCATACATTTAGATAGCTTGACAAATTGAAAATTGTGGCAGGCAAAACCCAGCCATACAATACCAAAACAACGAAAGAACTAATCAGGTTAGACAACAGACCTGGACAAATCGAACGATATTCTGCAATATGTCCGATATGTTTCTATGAATCTGAAATCATCAATCCAACTTACATAATACGTAAGCTTGTGGTATTCTATGATCAAACAGGGGATTCACGTCATCGACAGGTATTTTGATATATATATATGTACATATACATACAGACACATGTATGCACACAAACACACACACATGCATGTACCACACACATACATACACGTGCACACATACACATGCACACACACACACATATCTACAGCTCCCTCTCTACCTTTGTTCATCATGCCAACATCCACAGATGTTCAAACTGAATATCACCCACCTCACACTCTGTCTGGTAAGGTCATAGACACTCCTCATCATCACCACCATCATCACCATCACCACAAATACCACCATCACTATCATCACCACCACCACCGCCGCCACCACCGTCATCATCACTACCGTCACTGCTGCCACCACCACCACCATATTCTGGTACTGATTATCTCATAAAAAGGTTTATATTATATATATATATATATATATACACATACATATGTGTGTCTGTATGTCTGTATTATGTTTGTGTGTGTGTGTGTGTGCATACACACACACACACACACAGTGACATACAGACACTTGGTAGAATTAACATGAATAGAAAAGAAAATCTTCTAAATCCTCGTGTATGTGTGTATGTGTGTGTGTGTGTGTGTGTGTGTGTGTGTGTGTGTGTGCGTGCGTGGGTGTGTGTGCGTGTGTGTAAGAGATATAATATATCTGTACCAATACAATACTAGTCAAATAGTAATCTTGTGTATGACTAATATTATTATATCATCCCAATTGATTACTAACAGAGCCGTCTAGATCATGGAATATATATATATATACATATATATATATATATATATATACATATATATATATATATATGTATATATATCTAGATCATGGAATATATATATACATATATATATGTATATGTATATGTATATATATGTATATATATTATAAATAGAAGTGGCTTCTGTGGGACTAGAACTGTTTCATTCAAATGAAACATGTTTAGTCCTGTAGAAGTCTTTTCTATATATGATATAGATGCCTATACTCTACCAATGTATTGAGTCCTTTTTTTTAACTGTGGTTATCCCTGGACACAACTTGGGAATCTACATCTGTCTCTCTCTCTTTTTCTCTCTGTCTTTCTCTTTCACTTTCTGTCTCTCTTCCTCTCACTCTATATATGTGTGTATGTAGAGGCCATGTGTATTTTGTTTAAAATAGGTACACTGCATCCTTGTGTGTCGTAAGAATCGATTAAAAGAGTTGAGGTCAGGAAGGACATCTGACTGTAAAACATTGTCCCAAACACCCTGTCCAAACTATGCCAGTCTGGACATGCCGAGGTGAAAACGATAATGATGATGATGTAGAAATACATATGGTTAGCGTTATTGCTGTTTACGCAGTTATTACGATACTTATTTGTTGTGCTTATAATTTATATATATATACTTACAATACATGGCAATGTTTTCATTGATACTCAGAGTTTTATGATTGCATCTGATTAATCAAAACAGATTAGTCTAGTGTGCACCATCAATTTTCAACAATTATATCACATATACATTTATGCTACAAACACCATTTTAATAATGAAACAATTGATAAATTCTTCATGAATTGATTCACATACAGCCTATGTTATTAGAAGTATGAGAATGAAAGGGTTAATTAATTCAAATACGGTGTATACCATTAGAAGTATGGTAACGAAAGGGTTAATTTAAAGGTGACAAACCAATGACAGAACCCCTATCAAGTTTCTATAACAACTGTAGTTAGATTACTTTAAAATAAAATTTTATAGTCTTATAAAAAAAAGGATTCTGTGGATAATACAGTACTCCCTGACTTATGACCCAACATGACTGAGTGATCAAGAAAGTTGTTTTGCAATCCTGAAGGCCTGATTTGCTACCACTGTGTGGCATCTTTATATGATTTATTTAAATATCCCAGGGGCTTATTATTCTATGTATACATTAGATATTTGACTGAAATATACATTCATATATATTGGTAGGTGAATCGACAGAGTCCTTAACCCTTTAGCATTTACATTATTCTATATTTACTGTTGTATTTTTGTGGTAAAGGCTTTACCTCACATAATATTGAATCTATGAGATTTTGATATTTATTTTGAGAACAATACCTTAACATAAGTATGAGTCGCGGATTACAATCAGTTTGAACAGAAAGAACAGAAAATTCTGGCCGGTTTAAATACTAAAGGGTTAAGGCATCAGTATTTGTTTTGGCTAACTGCACACTGAGTTCAAATCCCACAAAGGATATTTTTACCTTTCATCTTTTTAGGGTGAATATATAAAGAACCAGTTCATGGGCAGCGGATTGGCTGGATTGTTGGATAGGATGGTGTGTGGTGTCTGATCTGATATTCTCTGTAGAACATATGTCTGACTGATAGTATCAGCAATGGAAAGACAAACAGAAATATAGTTTTCTTGGTCTGATCTAATGATTGGCTCCTGTTTTGCTGCACTCACTAGTTCCATATACAGAGTTAGAAAGTAGGTCAGCTAGGGATTATGTAAATAATTAGATAAACAAAGGAAAGTGTTAATTCTTATCCCATTATACCAAGATATATGATCTGTCTACTAATCACTCTTGACCAAGAAGAGGAAATGTCATGTTAATTAGAATTAAGAAACTTATTGCCAAAAAAACTTAATTTACCAAATGTTCTTTAATCCCTCTCATTACCATATTTCTGATGAAGGGCACTACCTAGGGTTTTCAAATAATTTTGAAAATAATCAAGAAAATAGAGGGATTTAGTAATATAACTAACTTTCTCATTAAGCACATATTTATGAACAGCTATATATATATAAACATACATATGTATGTGTCCAATGTACATATATATATGTCCACATATATATATATTTACATACACACATATATATATAGAAAGAGGTTTACATATATAGATGTATATAGTATATATATATGCAAACATACATACATACATATATAAAGTCTATAGATTTGAGGAAAACTAGCTATATATATTTTATATTTATGCATGTAAGAAAGTTACCTTAGCAAAGCAGGCTTGTCTTCAGCTATGTAAACAACTTATCTTACCAATGTCACTTGGGTCATCTTGTTTGGAAGAAAACTAAGTGAGGGTCACCCTGAAATATAATCTCTTCTCTTAATGCTGCACAAATTTGTCACTAATACTACATAGTACAACAGGAGCTGCATAACTTTGGGATGGAGGAGGGTGGGGGAGTATTGTGCCCCACCTTCCATAAAAATATAAAACTGAAGTAGGGGTTTTGATATTTAATACCTCTAAAAATGTATATATACGCTTGTTAATAATTAATGATTAATCATTAGTCATTAATCAACCAATTACGTTTACAGTGTGGGACTGGGTGGTCTGGTTATGAGGTCAGTTGACCGCGCCGTACCTTGCTCATAGCAGGACCGAATTTTAGCTGGGTTTTGACTAGTGAATAACTAATAATTAATGACCAATGATTGATGATTAGTGACTATTCTTCGATGATCGATTAGTTTTCCGAATTGGTCAACAATAACATTACCACCTTAAATTTGATAGACAGTTCATGGGAGGTAACTCTAAATAATATTTGGCGACTTCACTTGAAATATTTTATTATATGACTGTAAACGTATCGTTCTCCCTCCCTTCTGTGCAGGGCTGCTAATACATACCTTTGAAAGATTCCAGTGGAGCTTAGTAGTATTCTAACTGAGAACATAGAATAATAAAACAATACAGTTAAGATATTTAGTACATCATTTCATCATTTTAACAAACTTGAGCTCATGATAAATGTATGCAAAATAAAAGTGTGACTCATTTACTGTTGTAACGTAAACAATTTTTCCATCTTGTCCGCAAGGTACAGATGAGATATATGACATAGACAGGGGTATAAAGTCTGCCCCTTCCCCTTTCTCTTATTTTCATGATCTAATTTTTTCTTTCTTATTGCCAAATTATTTACCATTGATTTCCTATAAGGATTATTGGGCATTGTAAATGTACAATGGAGGTATGACATATGCATGAATATATACGGAATGTGTGTGTGTAACTTCCATGATTCCTGAAATTCACCAACACTACACCTGATATTCCCCCTGCATACACACGCACACATGTATCTGTGTGTATATCATGACTTATACACTGTTCACTTTCCTGGCCTTTGTATACCATTCTATGTACTATCCATGCACCTTTGATGAGTTGTAGTGTACCTGAGCACTGTACACAATAATTTTCAATACATATTGAATTATACACGAGCATATATTATAATTTAGTAAGTAAAAAGCAATAATTTACCATCACAATACATATAACAACAACAACAATAATAAAACCAAGAAAGGGAGGTATTTTTATTTTTATTTAATTATTTTTTGTTATATGTTGTTGGGGTTTTTGTATTTTTCTCCAATCAATATTGTTTTGTTTTTTCAAATAATTATCAACAACGTTTATCATTTCTCATTTACACAAACTCCAATTTAACAATTTAGAAACAATGTTTTATCTTTATTTATTTATTTGTTGTAAATGTTTCTTCTTGCTAGTTACAATAAAAATACATAATTTATTATTATTATTATTATTATTATTAAATTAATTTCCTTCTGATCATCATTGTCATCGTTTATTGTCATCATAATCAGATATGTAAATTTGTTTCATTATTATAGCTCCCACTTCACAATGTAAATGAGAGTGGGTTTGAAAGGTATATAACGTCACAAAATGTTAATCAGCTTCCATTCACTCTTCTTTATCCATTTTTTATACTAACATTGGTGGAATTAAAAATAATAATAACAGTCACATAACCAACTGGATCATCACTTGAAAGTTTTCTACTTCATATAGTATTGTATATCTTCTTCTCTTCCTAATGTTTAACATCTATTTTCCACACGAGCATGGGTTAGATGGGATATATATACTATACATACATATATATACTATATATATATATAACAGAGGGTGTGGTAAGATACGAGGTGGACTGGTTCGGATCTAGCTGTCGAAATGGTCGGAGCTCAGCCATCGACTCTTGTCCTATATATATATATAAATATATATATATGAAGCTGTGCACTCAAGCAGCTTAAAAAAAATGTTGGTATAAACACTACATGAAGAGACAAAGTGTGTGTGTGTATATATATATATATATATATATATATATATATATATATATACATATATACATATATATATATATATACTGTATGAAGAGCATGACAATCTAATAGAACTCATAACTTTCCAAGTGACAAACAAGGTAGGTTTTGATTTTAGCAATGCAATGCAAGCTAACAATGACATCTCTGATATCAATTTACTATAATATGAAAATGGAACATTTGAGAGTGTTAGATGTTTTGGTCAGGGATCACAGAGCTATTTATAGGTGAGAGAACTTATAAAAAAAAAAACATGAGTACATGCACACACACAAAATCACTGTATGTATATATATATATATATATATATATATATATATACACATATACATACATATATATATTAATATATATGTATATATGAATATATATATATGAATATATGAATATATATGAATATATATGTATGTATGTATATATATATATATATATATATATAAATGTTTGAAATATTTTTCACACAGTACTTCCATATTATCATGAATATTATTATTTGTGGAATTTCAGAGGGTGGTTATATCCCCCTAGCTCTGTGGTCCCTGTTGGTCATGTATATTGCCCAATGTGCTGGTGATAAGATGTGAACTCTGAACAGTTCATCCAGAAGATTAATGCCCTATAAACATGGATAGCTGCAACTTCAATAGGAAAGATGTCGTTTATTTTTTGTTTGTTTTACATATATTAGCAAATTAAGTTATTTGCGTACTATTGGAGCAATTATATGTTACAGCTTAGTGGTGCTCTTCCTCTTACTAAACACTTAACTGCAATGTAAAATTGGAGCCACCTGCCAGCCATGTTGACTGAGGCATGCTCAGTTAAATTAAGTGCCTTAAGCCAGAGACCCCATTCAGAGGCTCTAGTAAGGTTTGAACTCATGACCATATGGTCAGTGGTTGAGTACTATGAGTACTTTGACCATTAAATCAGTGGTTGAGTACCTTGACCTCACAACCAAGCCAATATTCTTTATAGAAACTTATTTTTCCTGAATAATGAAGAGCTAAGAGACACTGCCTACAAAACAGAAGAAAGAAACACACAAAACTAGAAAGTATATGTTACAGTGTAACAAAAACATCCCTCTGATACTGTTGGTGTTACAAAAGGGTAGCTGACATTTGTTACAACAGTAAGAAGAAAAAAAGGAGTCAACTGACACTGTTTATTATATAATAATAATAAAAATAATAAATCCATGTAACAAAATACCAGAGGTATGTTACTATGTAACAAAAACAAAACACTTCTATGTTACTATGTAACAAAAACAGATGCATGTTACAATGTAACAAGAGACAAAGTTATGTTACTATGCAACAAAAACAGATGCATGTTACTATGTAACAAAAAGAAAAGTCATGTGTTACTATGTAATAAAAGATAAAGGCATGTTACTATGTAACAAAAATTACAATTTTATGTTACTGTCTAACAAAAAAAAACATGCTACTATGTAACACAAATAATACAATTTTATGTTATTGTGTAACAAACAAAAGAACATGTTACTATGTAACAAAAATAATACAATTTTATGTTACAATGTAACATAAAAGCAGATACGTGTTACTGTATTTGTAACAGAGACAACAGATATATTTTACTAATTAAACAAAATTTAATATACATGTTTTTGTTTTAGCAAAGGACTAGTATAGCTTACTATGTCTATATTAGTGTATAATATGACGGCAGGGGACTGCAGAGATGTGTATAACAACAGATCAGATGATATATGATAATGATTTTTTATTTAGACACAAGGCCAACAAGGAGGGGGAGTGGAGTTGAGTATACCGATCCCAATATATGACTGGTACTTCATTTTATCGACTTTGGAATGATGAATGGCAATATTGAATTATAATAATAATGATTTTTAATTTAGACACAAGGCCAGCAATAAATATATGTGTTTATATAAGTGTATAAATGTATGTATATATAAATATTTGTGTGCGTGTATGTGTGTGTGTGAGTGTATATGAATATATATATATATATATATATATATATATGCACATAACTAATGAACAAGTTAGAAAAGCTTTTAATAAATTTCAAAATATGAGAGAAGAAAAAAACAAGTTGCCCATCATAAAAATTCAAGATGAAGAATAAAGAAATAATAATAATAATGATAATAATAATAATAATTGTTTCTACTTTTGGCACAAGGCCAGAAATTACCCAGTACATTACTGGTACTTTATTTTATCGACCCCGTAAGGATGAAAGGCAAAGTTAACCTCGGCTGGATTTGAACTCAGTCCGTAAAGGGACATAACTATGCTAGAAAGCATGGCGTCTGACCCTCTACCGATACTGCCAATTCACCGCCCTTAATAATAATAATTGTTTCTACTTTAGGCACAAGGCCAGCAATTACCCAGTGCATTACTGGTACTTTATTTTATCGACCCCGTAAGGATGAAAGGCAAAGTCAACCTCGGCGGGATTTGAACTCAGATCGTAAAGGGACGTAACTATGCTGGAAAGCATGGCGTCCGACCCTCTACCGATACTGCCAATCCACTGCACATACCCAAGGTACATAGAACCGTGCTCAGTAAGGTAGTTATATCACACAGCGAAATTAAGATTAATGATGATGATAATAATAATAATATTAATGGTTTCTAATTTAGACACAAGGCCAACATTTTAGGTGTGTGGGGGGAGTTGATTATATCAACCCCAGTATTTCACTGGTACTTTATTTTATCAACCATGGAAGGACAAAAAGCAAAGTTGACTTCAGTGGGATTTGAACTCAAAATGAATATCGCCAAGTGTTCTACCCAACACCTTTAAGGCTTTACCAATTTGACACCTTCATGATATTAATAATTGTTTCTACTTTTGGCACAAGGCCAGCGATTATATCAGTGTATTACTGGTACTTTATTTTATCAACCCCGTAGGGATGAAAGGCAAAGTTAACCTTGGCGGGATTTGAACTCAGACCATATGAATTATCAACATTCTAGAAGTGTTTGAAATTTCAAAATGTATGAATGCCGAAAATAACTGTAATAACTGTCACCCACTATAGAGAATAGTTGTATAGTGATCAACTGTTATGAGTTATTTTCTACATTTGGGACTCTCACATTATTAATAATGTATTTAAATCTTTAAAATATAACAACAAATGAAAATAAAAGCAGTAAAAATAACATATTTCACGCTAGACATTTCTATAATTCCTTCACCATATTCCAGTAGAATAGTCATAATTACCAAACGTCAAAATCTATGATATTCAATTCCTATATTCCTTACTATACACATACACACGCATACCTGCGTACACATATACACACTCATACCTGCGTACACACATGCATATCCGCATACACACACACACACAACATTTCACATACCACACGAGAAAGAGAAAAATAAGAAAAATAATGCTAACAACAACAACAATTGTAGTAGTAGTAACAATAATAATAATAACAACAATAACAATAATAATAATAGTAAAAAATAATAATAATGATTTCTTCTATAGGCACAAGGCCAGCAATCTTTGGAGGAGAGGGGAAGTCAATTAAATTGACTCCAGTGTGTGACTGATAAAATAATATGGTTTCTAACTTTAGCACAATGCCAGAAATTTTGGAGTAAGGGGTTAGTGGATAGTTGAATAACTAGACTTCAATATTTTACTGGTACTTTATATTTTAACAATCTTGATAGGATTTGAACTCAGAAGATAAAGTCTAAAGTCTGTCTCAGGCCAGAAGGCTCATGAGACCGGTGCTTATTCTGGTTTTGTGGTATGAAGCGACTTTAAAGGGTCACCATAATAACATGTTGTAAAGCTTTTTGTCTGATTCTCCACCAATTCTGTCAATTCACCATTCTTAACTGCTACTTAACTGGTACTTTATTTTATTGACCCCCAGAAAGATGAAATCAAAGTTGATTTCAGTGGAATTTGAACTCAGAATGTAGAGTTGAAGTAAATACCAAAGGACTTGGTCCAATGCTCTAACAATTCTACCAACCCACCACTTTTATAATAGTAATAATTATAGTGTTTCTACTTTTGGTACAAAGCCAGCAATTACCCCAGGGCATTGCTTGTACTTTATCCAAAAGGATGAAAGGCAAAGTTAACCTTGACGGGATTTGAAAGAGGAACGTAAAGGGTCATAACTCTATGCTGCAAAGAATGGTGTCCGACGACCTACCGATACTGCCAAACCACCAATAATAATAATAATAATCATCATCATCATCATTACTGTTTAACGTCCATTAGTAATAATAAAACTCTGGTGTAAGGCAACACATTTGTAAATAAGGAGCATAAATGTTAGAATCAACTCCAGTATATACTTGATCATCATCATCATCATCATCATCAACATGATGACAAAGTGTGATCAAACCTGGCACTTAATGATTGAGAAATGAACACATTAACCCACCCACCCATGCCTGCACCCGAGATACTTATTTAAATAACAATAACAATCATTCCTTACATTGGTAGAAGTCCACAATGTTTGTGTAGTAATTCAAATACCCTCACACCCAATCCCTGTTATTTTATTTAATCAACCTTAGAAGAATGAAAGGCCAAGTGAATATAACAAACAACAACAATAATGAAATTATTGTGTACAGTGCTCAGGTGCACTACAACTCATCAAAGGTGTATATATAGTACATAGAATAATGTACAAATGTCAAGGGAGGTAACTACTAGTTATTTGCACTGACATTCTATCCACTTCAGTTTACTAAAAATATATAAAATAATAATAATGATAATTGTTTCTACTTTTGGCACAAGGCCAGCAATTATCCCAGTGCATTACTGGTACTTTATTTTATCGGCCCCGTAAGGATGAAAGGCAAAGTTAACCTCAGCGGGATTTGAACTCAGACCGATACTGCCAATCCGCTACCTAATAATAATAATAATAATAATAGCTTCTAATATAGGCACAATGTCCCTTCTCTGATTCTTATTTTATTGACTACAGAAGGATGAAAAGCAAAGTCAATCTCTAGAAAGGGATTTAAATTTACACGGTAAAAGGGATGTAACTAAATGTCACAACACATTTTGTCCGATGCTCAAACGATTCTTCCAATCTACCACCCTACTACTACTAATAATTACAATAACAATTAGATCAGCACAAGGCCACACATTTATAGAGAAGAGGCATAGTCAATTGAATTGGTCCCTCAGTATGTTACTGGTACATTTAACAAGATGATGATGATGATAATTTCTTACCAAGGTACAAAAGTGTGAGAGAAATGAGAGACATTACAGCAATCATGTAGTTTCCCCTGTAAGTAAAGTAATTCTAACTAGGATTTGAAACTCATTTGTTTCCCTAATTAATCACTAAATACTAATTACAGTATAAAACCTGCAACTAAACAACACTGCATATACTCACGGTACCCACAACTGTGCTCAGTAATGCAGTGACAACACAATATATAAAACTAATGATGATAATAAAAATAGTTTCTAATTTATGCACAAGGCCAGCAATTTCAGGTGAAGGGAAAGCTGGTTAAATTAATCCCAGTACTTGACTGGTACTTTATTGTATCGTCTGTGGAAGGATGAAAGGCAGAGTGGGATTTAAACATAGAATGTAAAGAGCTGGTACTCATACCATAAAGTGTCTGGTGCTCTAACAATTCTCTCAATCCACCATACTACAAAATAATAGGTACAAGGCCAACAACTTTGGAGGGAGGGAAAATTGATTAAATCTACCCCAGACATTACTGGTACTTTATCTATTAACCCCTGTAAGGATAAAAGGGCAAAGCTGACCTCGGTGGGATTTGAACTCAGAATGTAAAGAGCTGTAACTCTATGCCACAAAGTATAATGTCTGATGCTCTACCGATACTGCTAATCCACAAAATAATAGTAATAATAATAATAATAGTAATAATATGTAATTTTGTTACAGGGGTGTACGTTTCAAAAGAAATGTAGGGATGGGTAATAGTGACTACAATTCTTGTCTGATAAAAGAATATGGTACCTCTATATACTCTATATAGAAAAATACTCTATGGGACCTTTTTTTAATTGAGGTCTGAAGCAAGTGGTTATTTTGTTTAATGGTTAATACAGGGTTACCTTAGAGGGATAAAACAAAGTAAAGTGAAAACAGAATAAGATTTGAACTCAGAATGCAAATAATAATCACAACACTAAGGCTTATTATTATTATTATCATTATTATTATCATCATCATCATTACTGTATGGTCATTATTACTGAAGCAATCAAATATCTACAATACATCGGCAAGGGAGCAAAAAGAGTTAAAGTATGGAAGCTTTTAAGTGATATTTTATATAATTTGGTTTAAAAGAAAAGAATTATGACAGAAATGAAAAAAAAAAAATTGAAGATAGTGAGGGCCTCCTAAATATTGGCAGTATTGATCTGAATGTTGAATAATCTTTTTTTTTTTCAAGACAAAAATGTATAAAGGAGAGCAAATAACTAATCATTGATGTTCGCTGTAATTGAATTGGTCCTAATTAATTATTAGTGCTTATTTTACCAACTTCAGTAGGAAGAGAAGCAAAGATGAGGAACAAATCTTACAAAACTTGCATAACAATCCATAAACTGTATATATTATTTAGTAGCTTCTACACTATCATCTACCAAACTCCAGTCACATCAGTCATCAGTCACACATAAATTGACCTTTTACATAAGTTGATTCACAATTTTCTATTTGTTGGATAACCGTTGTCTTAACTTTCTCTTTTTAACTTTTATATTATATAGTCAAAATATTGAGTATTTTAAATTTTATACAAACGCGTATATACACAGTATTTTTGTATATATAATAATTTAGTCATGATAAAATATTTTATGACACACTTATTATTCGATGACTTTTACACCCATACCCTCAATATGAACTGAGTGTATAAATATAAACTGAACCTTGTTTCATAATAACTTGACATTCAAGCTCTATTTTCAACTTGAAGTTGTTGTGATGTAATTAAACATTATTATACATCGATTTGGTGTAATAGTCATTATCAAACTTATATAATAACTTTAAAATACAACATTTAGACGATAAAACAGCTAAAATGTTATGATGTCAGAATGTGAATGTATGGCAAGTTAGAGATATTAACTGCTTCGACTGACCAAGAGGTGGTCAGCAGATGAAAATATATTCAACCAACACACTTCAATCATGATGGAAGTTTAGTCAGTTTTTATGTTAAGGATTCAGTTGATCCATTGACTAAACATCCAAGTCATGAATTAACTTGTAAGAGTTTGAGTGTTCCACAGATACACATATCATTAACAATTCTAAAACTGAATCAACATGAAACAATATGTGACAAAGCTGAACCTTTGATAAAAGTACAACCCATCCAAAATGTTTTTACACAGCTTAGATCTACCCAGTTTTACTTACAAGTCTTTGGTCAACTGAGGCTATGGTAAAGACACATGCTTGCTTGAGATGTGATACAGGGTTCAAACCTGAGACCTCATGATTGTAAAACAAACTTCTTAACCATTCAGCCAAGTCTATAATATTCACACTCCAAATATAGTAAAAATATTTAAAAAATAACAAAGACATTAAAAAATATTCAACAATCAATAAACAATACTACCAAAATATTATAAAACAAAAGTAAACAGATTTAATCTGTGATGGCAGATAAAAAATTCCATCTCTATAAGACAATGGGTTGGGTGGGATTGTTTCATAATTCTATTTGCAAAGATTTTTGATTATGGCAGCAGAAATTCCTACAACTCTGCTACTAGAAACTTCCATACTTAGCATCAGTTGCTCCTTTCTCGAAGTCTAAACATTAAATTTTGTACAAGCAGCGCTGGTGTTTGCGAATTTGCGTATCGTATCCTGAACGTGTCTTCCAAATTTTCAGCCTGCTTAAACACCGGGCTTAACATTCATTGATTTTATAGTTTTCATATTTTGCGTTTATATTTGTTTAATTATATATATATATATATATATATTAGTATAAAGTAATAAATATTAACTAGAGATTAAATATTACACATATATAAACATACACATATTTCTATATAAAATATTCATTCTACATACATGTGTACATATAAGTAAATACACACACCACTAAATATACACACCACTATTATATGGGTGCTGTACATCCATACCTCTCACTAACACACAGGCACTTATTAAAATTCTTTCACATACAATCTTTATATATCTCTGTTTGTATTTTATTTTTTAATCAAAATCTGACTTTGTTTGGTAATATAATAATTGTTTCTACTTTAGGCACAAGGCCAGCAATTTGAAGGGGAGGGGAAAGTCGATTAAATTGACCCCAGTGCAATACTGGTGCTTTATTTTATCGACCCTGTAAGGATGAAAGGCAAAGCTAACCTCGGCAGAATTTGAACGCACAACGTAAAGACCGTAACTCTCTGCCGCGAATCAGGGTGTCTGACGCTCTACCGATTCTGCCAATCCACTGCCCTTGGTATTATAATAATGTTGATGATGGTGATGTCAACTGAAAAGAAATATTATATATACCAGGCAGGGTCAATAGATAGCCAGTGTACTTTTGATAAAAAATAAAAGGACATTTAAGAATGACATATGCAAAAATTTTAACAATAAGACCTTGAAAATTAGTGAAATACACTCAAAATCTGAATACAATATTTTAGACAGGTATAGTAATAATTTAAAGAATACAATAAAATATAAGTCCTGAAACTTGGAGAAAAAATAACCAAAAAATTATTTTAAAAACAATGTATAAATGTATTAGAGTTGAGCTTTTAATGTTGTATGCTTCTGACAGGGACCAGTCGCTACTTTTACACACACACACACACACACACACACACACACACACACACACACACACACACACACACAAGGAACTTTATAATACTAATTCTTCAGAGCACTGAACATTAACTAGTTAATCAGTGAATAAAGGTAAAGGGTGTATTTGTGGCATTAACTGATTTATATATTTTTAATATACTATTTACTAATATATATATAGAGAGGTAGTACACTGGAAGGTAATATCCGTAGTGGTAGAGCACTAAGTCCATGGGACGAGTTTGGTAGAAGTAGTAACACAACAGTTAGTTCACCATACCGAGAACAATTGTTTCACCTTATGCGGATCTTCAGCTCGGACCTGAAGATCCGCATAGGGTGAAACAATTGTTCTCGGTATGGTGAACTAACTGTTGTGTTACTACTGCTATATATATATTATAAGGATTTACTGCTGACCTGTGGTTAAGTGTGAACCAGTAACATTTCATATATATATATATATATATATATAAATATGTATATGTGTGTACTTCCATGCTAGCATCAGTTAGACGGGTTTGTCTAACCCAAGCTAGAGTGGAAGGGAGAGAGAAAGAATGCTGGTAACTGAAATATTCTTTATCATATATATATATATATATATATATATATATATATATATATATATATTAGAAATATAAGCTATCGCTATTTTGACTAAAGAAATTAAAGAAATTATTTAGCCTGATAGTGGGGTTAAGAACCCTCGGAGAAATGGAAAAAGATGAGTATTGACGTACATGTACATCAATACTCATCTTTTTTCCATTTCTCTGAGAGTTCTTAACCCCACTATCAGGCTAAATAATTTCTTTTAGTCAAAATACGGCGATAGCTTATATTTCTAATTTCAAACTCGCTCGCTGTTTCGAAAATATTCTTACTTGGTATATATATATATATATATATATATATATATATATATATATATATCTTTTAGAGGAAAATATAGGGTGTTGCGACATTCATGCCTTTTGTTTTTTTTTATATGAGGGAGCATTAAGAGTGTGACTGAAGTGGACTGTGTTCAAGTGGGAATTGTAAAAATGCCCTCACAGACACATCTTGCTAGAAGCATACATATTAATAAAGCTCACCATTTCTCTATTACATTTTAAAATTAGCAAAGAAAAAAGTTAATAATAATAATAATGGTCTTTAATTTAGGCACAAGGCCTGCAATATGGGGGTTGGGCTGGGGTAGTGAATTATTTTCAATATGAAAGTAAAGTTGACCTCAGCAAGATTTGAACTCAGAAGTTAAAGACCCAGAACAAATACTACGAAGCATTAGTCTGATACTCTAACAATTCTGTCAAACATTATTTTTTGAAATTGTTAATTAAATGAAATCTAGATTAAAATGGTATTTATAATGGGCAAATACTTTTGTTTGTTTTTGTACATTTGTATATAACTTATGTTCATTCATATGTGCATAAATATATATATATATATGTGTGTGTATGTGTGTGTGTATGTGTGTGTGTACGTGCATGCGTATATATATATATACACACATGTAAAATTTTTTACACATGTAAATATATATATATATATACACACACAAGTAAACAATTTTCATTGAAAGTTGTTCATTTTAAAGTTTTCAATGATTTTAACAAAATGTCTCAAAATATCATTATTATTATTATCATTATTATTATTATTATTATTATTATTATTATTATCAAGAGCGTGAAGTATTGTGTAAAGTGTAGAAAATAGTGTTTTATTTCGAAGGGCTACCGAAATATAAGGACAACATTTTTGATGAAAACAACATTTTTGTTATCATCAAACTTTTAACAATTAATGTTCCATTTGCATTGTTGCATTGTGGTAGCCTTCTAATAAAGTATTATTTTCTACATTAATATTATCATCATCATCATAACATCATGATATTAATGTGACTTCCACATCTAAAAAAAAAAACCCCCACAACAAACACAATTAAATAAAAAACTGGTATGAAATGTTATGGCTCACAACTATGTAGCTTTAGTTGGTCTCCTATGAAGTTGTACCTCATTGAAGGTTTTTGGGGACATTTTAATAGCCTTAGTCTGATCATGTTGTTACAGCTCACAACTATGAAGGTTTAGAAAACCTTCTATGAGGTTAAACCTTATAGAAGGTTTCTTGTCTGTTTCTATGATAGGGGCTCCAGTTTTAACATGTGTGTGTGTACATATATAAATATATGTATCTTGTAGTTACAGCTCACACCTATGTAGGCTTAGCTGATCTCCTATGAGGGTTTCTTGGGTGTTTTAATCATAGGGGCCACTATACTAGCATGAAAAAAAAGCAACTGGGAAAAGAGCACCATAGTCAAGAACACAACATGCTGCCCAGTCCAAGAATGAAACCCATGACCTTATGAGTTATTTTCAACAAACTAACCACTAGGCCACATGCCTTCACTACAACAACAAATGTCAAAGCCTAAATGATAAAAATAGAATATATTTTATGAAGAAAACTTCATTGCATTTCTTTTACACTAATCTACATTTTATTAGACACATTACTGACTCTGTTATCTATAATTAATAATCTCTAATTATACATAACAATATATATATGTATCATACATAATTATAATTTGCTTAATACATACATATATATAGATTACATACATATATATATATATATATATACATATGTATAGATGTATAATCATATATATCCATATATTATATATATATACACATACATACCTACACACACATTATATAATATATAAATACGCATAATAAAAAATGCCCTATATATATTACAAGAAATGCTTCATTATCATATATACATGTATATGGATGCACATACTTACAAACCAGTCTTATCATAAAAAATCAATGTGAAATGAAGTATCTTGCTCAAGAATACAACACATAGCCCAGGCCAGGAATTGAACCCATGACCTTATGATCATAAAAACAACACCCTCACCACATGCCTTCATGATATTGTTGTCATGGAAATATGGTGATAAATCTTTAGTGGGAAAAAAAGAATGTATTTTGCTGCCATTTGATGAGGAGAAATTAAATAGGATCTTTTAAAACTTTGGTTCTCTTTATTCAATTATTTATTAATATTATTATCATATTTATTATTATTATAATTATTTTCATTTTGAATTTGAAAGTATCTGAAAGAAGAAGAGGGGCAATAACTTCTTCAAGAGATTGAAACAATGAATTCTCCCTCAATGTGACTGCTTCACCATTTAGAAACAATAGCAGCAGCCACACATATCCCTTAAAATCACACCCTAACACCTTACATAAATAAGGATATATCGGATAATGTAGTCCTCTTATATACATAAAAAAATGGGATTGTCAAGGCTGGAATAGCTTTGATCAATTGGTCTGTTTGATCAGGGCTGACCTGGGATTAAACAACAACAACAACAACAACAACTACAACAAACTTTATCCTATATATGTCTATTATGACATAAGTTTAAAGACTATGTGAGAGAGAAAATATAATAATGATGGATCCTGTGTCACTTTTGATAACGAGCATAAGTTGTTTGATCAACTTGAATGTCAAGTTTACGAATTAACATTTAAGTGGTTGAGTATTCCACAGACAAATGTACCTTTAATGTAATTCCAAAAGCTGAATCAGGGTGACACATTATGTGGTATAGCTGGACATTTGAATTACAAGTAGAATTTCTTCTGATAGGCTTCTACACAATTTCCATCTACCCAGTTTCACTGACAAGTGTTGGGCCAGCTCAAGGCTATGGCAGCTCAAGTGTTGGGCCAGCTCAAGGCTATGGCAGCTCAAGTGTTGGGCCAGCTCAAGGCTATGGCAAAGACACTTGTCCAAGATGTCATACAGTGGGATCAATCCTGGGCTCTGATGATTGTGAAGTGAACTTCTGAACCACACAACCTGGCCTGCATCAATATTACATTTACAGAGGCACAAGGCCACATATTATAGGTAGAGGTGTAGTTGATTAAATAGCTCTCAGTACTTGCCTGGGTATTTTTATTTTCTTGATTCTGGAAGGATGGAAGGCAAAACTGAACCAAGCAGGATTCAAACTCAGAATATAAAGAGATGTAACTAAATACCACAAAGCATTTTGTCTGTTTCTCTATTATCTCTGCCATCTACTCTGGATTTCTAAATTTGACACAAGGTCATACCTTTTGTGGAGAGAGTTTAGGTCACACCTTTTGTGGGGAGAGTTTAGTTGATATAAGCTCCAGTACTTAACTGGTAACCTTACTTTATGATTCAAAGAGTGTGAGTTAACAGAATCATTAGAGCATAGGACATAATGCCTGCAGTATTTAATTATGACTTTTTACATACCGAGTTCCAGTCCTGCCAAGGTCAACTTTGACTTTCATCATTCTGAGCTTGAGAAAATAAAGTTCCTGTCAAGTACTGGAGTCATCTAATAGCAGACAAACCAAAGAAGGATGAAAGCAACACAACTAAATACTGGAAAACATTTTATACACTTCTCTAACCAATGCTGCCATTCACTGATCCCTGATAATAATAATAATAATAATAATAATAATAATAATAATAATAATAATAATAATGGTTTCTAGTATAGGCACAAGGCCAGCAATTTTGAGGGGAGGGGAAAGTCGATTAAATCGACCCCAGTGCGTGACTGGTACTTTATTTTATCGACCCCGTAAGGATGAAAGGCAAAGTCAACCTCGGCGGAATTTGAACTCAGATCATAAAGAGCCGTAACTCCATGCTGCAAAGCATGGCATCCGACCCTCTACCAATTCTGCCAATCTACCACCCTAATAATAATACTAATTGTTTCTACTTTAGGCACAAGGCCTGCAATTACCCAGTACATTACTGGTACTTTATTTTATCGACCTCGTAAGGATGAAAGGCAAAGTTAACCCCGGCGGGATTTGAACTCAGAATGGCAAGGGCCGTAACTCTATGCGTCAAAGCATGGTGTCGGACCCTCTACTGATACTGCCAATCTACCACCCTAATAATAATAATAATAGTGAGTTCTGATATGGGCACAAGGCCAGCAATTTAGGGAAAGGAGAAAGTCGATTAAATCGACCCCAGTGGTATTTGAACTGTCTTCTAATAATGGTTTCTAATTTTGACATATGGCCAGCAATTTAGGGTGTAAGTAGATTACATCGACACCAGTATTTTACTGGTCCTTTATTTTATCGACCCCAGAAGAATGAAAGGCAAAGTTGACCTTGGCGGGATTTGAACCACCTTCTAATAACAACATTTAAAATGATTGTTATAGCAGAAATAACAATAACAATAACAACAACTGTAAAAATAACAACAGAAGAAAAACCAAAAAAACTCCCCCAAAACAACAACTATATTAAGGATTTCTTCTAACAAGGAGCAAGGCCAGTTATATAAACATGTAGGGAGTCTAATTGAATTAAACCCCCATTATACTTCATCTACTGATAACATGTGGTATCCATGTCTAGCTTAATAACACGTGATATCCATGTCTAACTTGATAACATGTAGTATCCATGTCTAGCTTGATAACATGTAGTATCCATGTCTAGCTTGATAACATGTAGTATCCATGTCTAGCTTGATACCATCTAGTATCCATGTCTAGCTTGATACTAGCTTTGCCACATTCACTCCTCTAAATTAAAAAAAAAAATGATAATAAATACAGATAAAACAACAGAATTTTGAAAGTATGTCAGTTTGAAGTGAACTGCTTCAATGCAGGGTTGTTGTTTTTTTTTACTATGACAAACAGTCAAATAAGTAGGCCTTACCCACAGGTGATATTGTAAACTTTTAGGGGCTTATATACCCACTATTTGACTATTTCTCAGAATCAAAAGACCTGCATTTAATCAGCTTATTTTAAGCTGATATACATTAAAAATTCAAAATTTGCTCAACACTTTGTGGGTATCATTGATTTAACAACAATGGAGTTTCATAACACCCAAAGAATTTTGTCAATAACAAGAACAAAAAGGAAAGGACTTGATCATCAAATTGACCAAGGAAACCATGTTTCTATTGGTCTTTCTAGTGCCAATACTCTCTGCCAGTTGAAACTCCTGGAAGAAGCATCACTGCTTTTCTGGTGACAGGAGCCAGGATTTGAACTCAGAATGCAGAGAGTTAGAACAGATACCCCAAAGTATCCTATCTAACTTTTTAATAATTCCACCAATCCACTGCCCTTGGACTGGTACTTTATTTATTGATCTCGAAAGGATGAAAGGAAAAGTTGACCTGAGTGGGATTTGAACTCAGTGTCAAAGAGCCAGAACATATAGTGAGGCATTTAACCCAGTGCTCTAAGGACTCCATCAATTTTCCACTAAAACTTCTATCAAAAACATCAAAGCCATAATAAAAATACAATTAACATTGAAATGTGTTACAGAGATTCATGTTAAATAGAACAAAGTACATTTAGAAATAATTCTTTGTAGCAGAACTGATGTTTTAGTTTACCTGTATATATGTATGTGTGTGTGTGTGCATGATGTGTGTGGGTGTGCATGTGTGTGTGTGTGTGTTGACATATGGTAAGACTCCCTAAAAGGGAACTTTTCTGGGAGCCTAAAAGTGACTGTTTGATTTGGTAGAAATAAACTGTGTTCTTTCATCTTAAAATTGGATGGTCATATCTGATTATACAATCCTAGATTCATTATGCCTGAAGAAAATATAGGATGATTACAGAAGGGTCAGTTGTCTTCTCCTTTGATTATGAGTTTGTTTGATCAGGGCTGATGTGGGGTGAAGAGGTGGGATGGGGTAAACAACACCACCAAACAATCACTACGATTTCTGAAGCAAGAATGCCATATTTCTTTTAAGCATTATAAAAATATGTTTTACATCTAAATCCCATTTCACCAAATTCTGTTTCCTTAATGTTAAAAAAAAAAATCTTTTGAATTCATTTTCCAAATAAAGATATTCTGAACCCCAAATGTTGATATTCTGAATATCAAAAATATGTTACCCCTGATGAGGGTTGGTAACTAGGGTGGTAATGAGGGCCCTCCATTGGGATCTTTTACCTTATAATCTATAACTACTCAGCAACTTAATATGTATTGAGTACTACTCTGATTTGTGGTTTTCATGTTCTTTGAACCATGAACACATCATATATATAGCAAAGCCACGACAGATCTTAGATGTGATCAGATTTTCAACAAAGTATCACAAAAAGTGAACAGGAAATTCTATCTAAACTATTTTAATTTTCTCATTAGTCATTACTGAAAAATTAGCTTAATGACTAATAAGAAAAAAATGATTAGTATGGCATCCATGACATCAACGTTATTTTCATTGACATCAGTTGTTCAGTTTACATATTTATTTCCTGGCAGACAAGGAGTAAAGACTGAGACCCTTATTGTGTGCCACAGCTGGACTTTGGTACAGGTTGTGTAGGGTTAATTAAGTCTAGATGAGGTGGGGAGAGGGAGTTAAAGGAAGAGTATGGATAAATTTGGGAACGAAAAATAGGCAAACAGCAATAAGATTACGTGAAGAGTTGGGTGATTGGTTGGTTGGTTTATTGGTTGGTTGGTTGGTTGAGTGGTTGGTTGGTTGAGTGGTTGGTTGGTTGGTTGGTTGAGTGGTTGGTTGGTTGGTTGAGTGGTTGGTTGGTTGGTTGGTTGGTTTATTGGTAGGTTGGTTGGTTGAGTGGTTGGTTGGTTGGTTGAGTGGTTGGTTGGTTGGTTGGTTGGTTGGTTTATTGGTTGGTTGAGTGGTTGGTTGGTAGGTTGAGTGGTTGGTTGGTAGGTTGAGTGGTTGGTTGGTTGGTTGAGTGGTTGGTTGGTTGGTTGAGTGGTTGGTTGGTTGAGTGGTTGGTTGGTTGGTTTATTGGTTGGTTGGTTGGTTGAGTGGTTGGTTGGTAGGTTGAGTGGTTGGTTGGTTGGTTGGTTTATTGGTTGGTTTATTGGTTGGTTGGTTGGTTGGTTGGGTTATTGGTTGGTTGGTTGGGTTATTGGTTGGATGGAGTGGAGGATAGTAATGAAACATTGAAATGAGTGTATGTATATATGATTGTACCTGTGTTGTGTGTGTATGAGAGAGAAAAAGGGAGAGAGCATATGTATGTCTGTGTTTATGTATGAAGGTAAGTATATTTGTTTCTGTCTGTTTATGTGTATGTATATATATATATGTGTGTATATATGTGTGTGCATGTATATGTATGTATGTATGTGCATGTTTGTATGTGTCTGTATAAACATCTTCCTAAGCTGTCTAAGCTTTGCTTTTATTGGGTCACTGTGGGCAGAGACAGAGATATGACCCAGCAGTAGCAGCAATGATAATCTGGGCCAACAACGCAGTACAAATGCAACATTTGCAGTGGAGTCTGTGGATCACATATTGAACTTTTCATTGATGTACATGCCGACCACTGGATCATGAAGAGATACACTATTGCTGACTTTGATGGACAACAAGGAAAGAAGATGTGTGTATGTGTATTATAAGCATGTGCATATGTGTTAAGTAAAAAACTTGTTTGATGTACACTGCTGCCACTATATGTCTAAAATGTTAAATTAGTTGGTCCAAGCTTGAATATCAAGCATTGTAAATGACCAGAAGAATGATGCAGTATATTTGCTCTTCTATTGAGAACAATAAATTAGGAACATATATTTATATGATTATGACCCTCAGGAATCATAGAGTCTTTATTTTACATTCTTTAACCCAGATATTTATGTCTTTAAGCAGATGAGAAAGACGTTTATCTATCTAGATAAACGTCTGCAAGTAATTTTGTTAGGTTTAGCAGATGTGAGTTCCATTCCTATCATGAACTATGCTCTTTAGTAGAATTTCTTGTGTTTATTAAACTGGCCATTAACAAATAAATGAAAGGATTAATTTGATTTTGAGTGGATATGAATTAAAAATTGTGAGATATTGAACTCTGGCACCAATGAGTACCCAGTCCAACAGCTTTTGCTTTTTTTGTTGAAATGTTTCGACATTTTATTTGCTCTGTTTTATATAGATGGAAAGGACCTCTGTCGATTTCAACAACGAGTGTTCCAGTTGTTCAATCAACAGAACATCTTGCTTATGAAATTAACGTGTAAGTGGCTGAGCATTCCACACAAACGTGTGTCCTTAACATAATTCTCAGGGAGATGCAGGCATGACACAGTATATGACAAGGCTGGCTCAGATATAGTCCATGCCAGACTTCCATACAATTTGCCTCTACTCAATACCACTCAGAAGGCAAGAGTCAACCTGTGGCTATGATAAACAACATTTGCCCAAGATGTCACACAATGGGATCAAACCCACCATACAGCATCTACTTTATGTAGATATAGGAGCATTGCTGGAGCTGAACATGTTTAGACATGCTAAACACTTCCAGCCCAGATATGTTTAGTGGGTTTAAACCTTCAAAGAACAAAATCCACAAACACAACTAAAAATACGTGTCTAGAATAGCAAAGAATTTAGCTCTATATATAGAGAGTGTGTGTGTAGGTCTATGTGTGTGAGTGTGTAGGTCTATGTAGCATAGCATGTGTTTACATCTGGCAGTGTAGTATGTGTGTTTTTGTATTCGTGTAGTATGTGTGTGTGTATATCTGTGTAGTGTGTGTATACATGTATCTGTGTTGCATGCATATTTGTGTGTGTTTGCATGTGTGCTTATGTCTGTATGTGTATATTCTTCACTGAAATATATCTTCTGTTGATGGTGTTTTCTTCATTAAAATTGAAGAAAGTATATATATATATATATATATATTTATAAATACATGGTATAGATCCATTGAAACTGTTTCTGGATTCAGGACAGAAGAGATCCAGAAAAACAAGTTTTTACATTATTTCTGCTGGCCAAAGGATGGAATAGAGTTTCTGGATTCATTTTCAGATCAAAGACGAAACAGACAGATCGACTGAAATACATATATATATATATATATATATATGAAATATGTATATATATATATATATGAAATATGTATATATATATATATGAAATATGTATATATATATATATGAAATATGTGTATATATATATTTATATATATATATATATATATATATATATATATATATATGAAATATGTATATATATATATATATTTATATATGTATATATATATGAAATATGTATATATATATTTATATATATATATATATATATAAAATATGTATATATATATATTTATATATATATATATATATATAAAATATGTATATATATATATTTATATATATATATATATATATAAAATATGTATATATATATATTTATATATATATATATATATGAAATATATATATTTATATATATATATATATATATGAAATATGTATATATATATTTATATATATATATATATGAAATATGTACATATATATTTATATATATATATATATTATAAATGTATATATATATGTGAAATATTTATATATGTGAAATATATATATATATATAATGAATAAAATATATCCAAAGTCAGAAAAGGTTTTTTGAAATACTCCAACTTGGAATAACTCTGCTGTAGCACTTCCTAAATTGTGGATCAAGGCTGGAAAGAAGCTTATTGAATGCCTCAAGTATCAACAATGGAATCAATTTGCTGAAAATAGTTTTGGGATTTATGAATGAAACAATAATTCTGATGAATTCTGGACATTTAACAAAAAAAAGAATGGAATAAATTTAATTGATATAGATTTTTTTTTAGATCAATAATATAATAGATCCAGTGAAATAGTTTCTGGAATAACAAATAAAATATATCCATTTCTCATTCAAACATAGAAGTAGTTCTCTGGAAAATGGGTTTGGTTACATTCTTTGCCTGTTTCTTTCTTCCATTCTTTTATTCATTTATCCATTTACTGGTTTCAGTCATTAGATTGTGGCCTGCTGGGGTACCACCTTCTTGTTACTTTTCCTTATTTTTTTCTGTCTTTGTGACTTTCTTAAACTTTCTACAGGAAATAAATATAATTGTGTCCTTTTTTATAATTATTTTTAATTGTCTTGTTGTCACTCATCAATAATCAATATTGTTAGCCTTTTTATGTTAATTATAATTACTGTAATGTCTCCTCAGTCATGTAGCAAGTGAATTAGATTTTGTATTGTTATTATTATTAGTAGTGGTTGTAGTAATAGTAGTAGTAGTGGTGGTAGTACCACCAAAACCAATAGCAACAATGTTATAACTGAGAATTTAGCCAAATGTTGTTTACATATTTCATAGTCTTATATATCTATATCTATCTATCACTCTATATAAGAATATATATATATATATATATATATATATATATATATATATATATATATATTCTTATATGTATATATATATATATTCTTATATATATATATATATATATATTCTTATATATATATATATATAAATATATATTCTTATATGTATATATATATATTCTTATATATAAATATATATATATTCTTATATGTATATATATATATATATTCTTATATATATATATATATATATATATATATATATTATTTTATATATATATATATATATATATATATATATATATATATATATATATATATATATATATTAAGGTAAACATTGATGCTATTCAATTCAAGCACTCAACGTACTTTTTCCACATAGGAGTGACGGAGTAAATATCGAATAAGGAAAAGCGAAGTAGTTTCATCTGAAACTACTTCGCTTTTCCTTATTCTATATATATATATATATATATATATATATATATATATATATATATATATATATATATATATATATATATATATATATATATATATATATGTATATATATATATATATATATATATATATATATATATATATATATATATAAAAGAATATATATATATATATATATAAGAATATATATAAGAATATATATATATATTCTTATATGTATATATATATATATATATATATATAGATATTCTTATATATATATATATATAAGAATATATATATAAATATATATATATGTATATATATATAAATATATATATATATATATATATATATATATATATATATATATATATATATATATATAGATTATGTAACCAGTATCATTGAAGAGCGACAGAAGTAAGGACACCCACCAAATTGACTGGACATCTTTAAATAGCACTCAGATTTCAGGAAAAGCACTTTCAACACGTAACTTCACTCCAGTTTAGCACTTGTTAAACTAGCCAGTATCCAGCACAAAAGTTAACATCTTCTCAAAGTTGTCCTTTATAAAACCTTCCACCATTTTAGAGGAGTACACCACCATCTGACCAAGCATCTTTAGTGTTTAGTCAGGAGGTAATGTGTTCCAAAATAATATCATAACATGGCAGGTTGAATCTGAAAATGGAAATATAAAAAAAAACAACATTAAATAATTTTTTACCATAAATAATATATTTAATATCAAAACAATGTAATATCATTATTGTTTTTCATGTTTTTGATTATGTATATTGTTGTATATATATATATATATATATATATACACACATGTATATGTATGCAAAGAATCACCCAGCCCATCTATATATATATACATATATTTATATATATATATATTAAGGAAAGCTGATTTATACAATCACACACGCGCGCACACACACACACACATACACACACACACACACACACACACACATATATATATATATATATATATATATATATATATATATATATATATATATATATATATGTATGTATGTATTTATGTATATATATATGTATATATATATATATATATATAGTGTTCATATGTAGAGCACATCCGTTATATGCGTATTTATGTAATGTTATAGAAGCATGTCTTATAGAATAGTTATGGGTGTATATACCCCTTAAGTGTATGTAAGGGTTCAACGACCTACATTAAATAAACATTCGCTCTCCTCTTCCGTAAAGAAAATTATTTCACTTTCATAATTTTTTTAAAATTATATACATGAATTTCAAGGGAGATAACTGAAAATAACTAAAAAAACAAGCTAATTGACTCACCCCCCTTTGACTGCTTGTGGAGAAATTGATCTTTAAATTTACTCTCCTTTGTTTTGGAAGACAGCATTCCTTGAAACATCACAAAGGAGCGAACTATGAGGTATTCATGATCTTTTGTGTTTCCATAAAACATTTAGAGGGCTGTGACACACATATATCTTGTTTGAGCCAGTCGGTTCCGACAATTAGTATTGTAGCTGTTCCATCAACAGAACTACCCACTCGTGAAAGTAGCATGCAAGTAGCTGAGCATTCCACAGACACGTGTATTCTTAACGTAGCTCTCTATGGGATTCAGCGTAACACTAAATTTAGAGTTACTTCCCCTAGTAATAGTAACTGGTAACCCGTATTTGAAATGATGATTGTAATAAGAAGAAATTTTGAGAAATTCTGCCAGAGTAGAAATAAAAGGGTCACTATTATTATTCTCTCTCTCTCTCTCTCTCTCTCTCTCTCTCTCTCTCTCTCAGGAGTACAGAACCCTACATCATAGTCCTAACGAACACAATAGAAAAAGCGCCAGCTCGGAGGATAGCGAGAGAAAGGCGTTGAAATAACCATTTCAACTCACGAGTGTTCCTTTATATTAATTATGATGTTATTGATGTATTTACAGATCCGTGACCCCCGATGGAGTTGCCGGGGTGCCGTCATGATATACGACAGCACATGGTTACTTTAAACCTGGAGGAGCCCATCCCTTGGATGGAACACAACCGATTTCTTCAAGAGAAAGCTGATATATATATATATATATATATATATATATATATATATATACGTTATTCCGGGTTGAATCGGAGGTAACCACAGTAAGTAAGGTACTCAATACATAGCAGAGTATAACAGTTTTAATATAGATGAGATTCTACAGGACTAGAACTGTTTCATTCATTAGAAATCATCAGGAATCAGGATTCCTGATGATTTCTAATGAATGAAACAGTTCTAGTCCTGTAGAATCTCATCTATATTAAATATATATATATATATATATATATATATATATATATATATATATATATATATATATATATATATATTGATATATATCATAAATCATGTCCTTAGAATTATTAGATAAAATATATACCATTTCCTCTCCCAATTACCATAATTAACCATATAAAAAATCAATTAGACCAAGCTATAAGAATAAAGGCTCTTATGAAGAAATTTCCGAAAAATAACCGAAAGCGGCCTCTTCGCGGTGGCCCCAATAGAGTATTTATCCAAAATTTTAACAGCATGTAGAAACTGACTAAATATACCATCAACCATACACAATTAGGTGCAAACTCAGAAGAAATGTGTACATACCGTAATTATATCTCTACCATGGTTTCATCCGTATTTTTAGACATCCAATTAATAGGATATGTCCGGAGTATCGGATTCATCAGGAGACAAACTCAAAATTAGACATTTAGTTTTCCAAAGTGATCGCGCCAAAAATAGATTCAAAAATTGCTAAGAATCGTGACGTGGCAGTGGTCAAGTTAGAAAGAATGTGATTAGTTGCTTAAGGACATGATTTATGATATATTGCTCTGATTATTTAATTTATTAATTCTTCATAGAGCCACAAAGTGACCGGTTGCAACATATATATCTATAACTTTATGTATATGTAAACCTTTATATATTGATATATATATATATATATATATATATATATATATATAGAGAGAGAGAGAGAGAGAGAGAGAGATATGTAAAAGGTAAACAGAAATAAAAACACAATCGGTACAGTATATAGAAGGAATATAT
>OZ024747.1:79507158-79524658 GCA_964016885.1 Eledone cirrhosa
GCTGCACCCCAGTCGTTTTTATGAAAGGTGGGTGAAAGTGGCGAGAATGGCCCGTGTGAATGGGCCTTCTCTTTACATAAGCCTGTAGGTGGAAAAGAGGAAGGAACGAGGGAGCACCCCCTCTCTGTGCTCCTGAGGAAAAGGGTTGCACACTTTTTTCGGGGGTGTGTGCGACCCCCCAAGGCGCCTCCTCTCTATTGAGGATTTTGTTAAAAATTTTATTTTTTGTTATATCTTATTTTATTTTTATATTTTGTTATTGCCTCCTCCTTATTGAGGACGCCTTTTTGTGTAAACTCCCCCCTTTGTACTTGTCCCACTTTTGATGCCCTAGTGGCAAATAAAAGAAACTTATCTGTCTATCTGTCTATCCATCTATCTGTGTATCTGTGTATCTGTGTATCTGTCTATCTGTCTATCTGTGTATCTGTCTATCTGTCTATCCATCTATCTGTGTATCTGTCTATCTGTCTATCTGTGTATCTGTCTATCTGTCTATCTGTGTATCTGTCTATCCATCGGCACCTTACTGGATGAGTACGAAAAGTTCACAGGGGCTAAGCTGAACCGGGACAAGTCGATCGGTTTGCAACTCGGCACGTGGAGGGGCAGACCGATGCCCTCCGATGGCGTCGTCGGACGCTGGACGGAGGGCCCGGTGAAGTTGCTCGGGGTCTGGTTCGGACCGGACCTCCAGGTGGAGAAAAACTGGGCGGAAGTTACGAACAGGGTGTTTGCACTGACCCAGAAGTGGGCCAGTTGCAAACTATCCCTGAAAGGTCGGGCGGAGGTGGCGAACACCTACATAGCGTCCGTCATCTACTACCGCCTGACCGTAGTGCCCTGCCCAAGGGAAACCCTCACCAAGATGGAGCGCGCGCTCTTCCAATTCCTTTGGAAGAGGCGGGCTCCTATGGTGAGGAGATCCATCTGCTGTCAACACCCTTCGAAAGGAGGGCTGGGGATGCCGTGGCTAATGATGCGTAAACACGCATTAAGGCTACGGCACCTCTACGTATTCCTCACCGGACAACCGGTGTGGGCCTCGTTTGTGAGACGAACCTTTCCCAGACTCGTCTCACTCACCGAGTTGCAATCCTGGGTCAAGCAAAGACCGAGAAAACTGGGCGCCTGGCACACTGAGTGTGCCCAGGCGCTCACCGCCCTCTGGCAGGCGGATCCGGTTATCAGTGGAGACTCCACCGCAACATTCTATAGAGGGCTGGTACGCAGCAGGCGCGACGACGCCCTCGGAGAAGCCCTAGACATGGAGGAGGACGAACTGGCCGGCCTGTTCGGTAGGACATTCAGCCCGGGACCTATGGACAACTTCCAGAAGTCCCTGGCCTGGCAGTGCTACCGAGGAGCTTTACCCGTTCGAGAAAGGCTCTACAGACACGGGCGCCCGGGTAGGGACCCCGCCAAAAAGATCTGTCCCAGATGCGTGTGCGACGAGGAAACCGTTGCACACGCATTGGTACACTGCTCGGGCGTAGCCGATCTGTGGGGCTATGTCGAACAACTGTTGTCAAGGGTGGGACCGATCCGGTTGACCACCGAGTCTATTGTAATGATCAAGCCGCCTCCCCCCTTCAAAGATGAAGCAGAGGCGGTGTTTCTGTGCGTAATAGCCATGGCGAAAGAGGTTGTATGGTGGACGCGTCTGAAAGGACTGAGGTCAGGCACCTTTCTCTCTGGCCAACAACTGGTCCGTTTCTTCCGATATCATTTCGGAAGAAGGATCAGGATGGAGAGAGAGGTGCTGCACCCCAGTCGTTTTTATGAAAGGTGGGTGAAAGTGGCGAGAATGGCCCGTGTGAATGGGCCCTCTCTTTACATGAGCCTGTAGGTGGAAAAGAGGAAGGAACGAGGGAGCACCCCCTCTCTGTGCTCCTGAGGAAAAGGGTTGCACACTTTTTTCGGGGGTGTGTGCGACCCCCCAAGGCGCCTCCTCTCTATTGAGGATTTTGTTATAAATTTTATTTTTTGTTATATTTTATAACAAAATCCTCTATTGAGGATTTTGTTATAATTCTATTTTTTGTTATATTTTATTTTATTTTTATATATTGTTATTGCCTCCTCCCTATTGAGGACGCCTTGTTTTGTAAACTCCCCCCATTGTACTTGTCCCACTTTTGATGCCCTTGTGGCAAATAAAAGAAACATATCTGTGTATCTGTGTATCTGTCTATCCATCTATCTGTGTATCTGTGTATCTGTCTATCCATCTATCTGTCTATCTGTCTATCTGTCTATCTGTCTATCTGTCTATCCATCTATCTGTCTATCTGTCTATCTGTCTATCCATCTATCTGTCTATCTGTCTATCTGTCTATCTGTCTATCTGTCTATCCATCTATCTGTCTATCTGTCTATCTGTCTATCTGTCTATCTGTCTATCTGTCTATCCATCTATCTGTGTATCTGTATTCATTGCGGTTTCTTGAGTTTAAATCCCGCCGAGGTTAACTTTGCTTCTCATCCTTTCGCTGTTGATAAATAAAACAGCGATCAAGTCCCCACCTCTCTCATTCTCTCTCTCTTTCACAGGAAGAAATCAGATGTGAAGAGGCATGGGACCTCTCAGGTGTAAATACCGAATATCAGTCCTACGACTTCAGCAGAATTTAAGGGACCATGGTGGTTGTGCTGGGGATAATGACATTATATAAACTGTGTTGACATTATGTACAACAGGCATGCAAACTGAGGGTCCTCCGAGGGCCACATGGGTTACATATGTGTTGTCTGAGGGCCACATGGGTCACATATGTGTTGTCTGAGGGCCACATGGGTCACATATGTGTTGTCTGAGGGTCACATGGGTCACATATGTGTTGTCTGAGGGCCACATTGGTCACATATGTGTTGTCTGAGGGTCACATGGGTCACATATGTGTTGTCTGAGGGCCACATGGGTCACATATGTGTTGTCTGAGGGCCACATGGGTCACATATGTGTTGTCTGAGGGCCACATGGGTCACATATGTGTTGTCTGAGGGCCACATGGGTCACATATGTGTTGTCTGAGGGTCACATGGGTCACATATGTGTTGTCTGAGGGCCACATGGGTCACATATGTGTAGTCTGAGGGCCACACACGACAACTAATTGCTCACATTACAACTAAGTTTTTTAAATTTTATATTACGAAGATAAAGTCTGCTCGCGCTGTAAAAACCTTTGTGCGGGCCGCAGGTGTGCTTGTAAAGGGCCGCGTGTTTGACATGTCTTGTGTACAAGCTAAATATCGAAAGTTAATGGTTTCTAATTTAGGCACAAGACTGACAATGGCGAGGAAAATTGATAAAATAGTCTTCAGTATTTGATTGGTATTTTATTTAATCAACCCCGGCTCAGGTCGACCCATGCTTAGTGAGCAAAACTCGTTAGGTGTACACCTGTCAATTCTCCCCCGTCGGACGGGGAGATCTCCCATCCACTTTGGGGTGGATGAGAGATGTCTTCTCTTGTGATAATCGGTATAGCTTTCATTATGTAAAATATCCCCATTTTGCCTCATTTCTCCTCGTTTAGGGGCCAATTTTTTTCATGGTTCTCCCCGTTTGGGTTTTTAGAAGTTGGCGGTCTGTAGATGGAAACTGATAAGAAGCTCATCGGATGGAGTGAATTACCTGTAATTCAAGGTGTCACGCTGAATCTTCGCGACTTACGTTAAGATTACACGTGTCTGTAGAATGCTCAGCCACTTGCATGTTAAGTTCATGAACCGGCTGTTAGTATGGAATACTCATATCGAAAACATTGTAGGTCTATTTCATTCCAAAATCAAACAATTAGTAGATAAACAGACAGATAGACAGATGGACAGATGGACAGATGGACAGATGGACAGATAGACAGATGGACAGATGGACAGATGGACAGGTGGACAGATGGACAGATAGACAGATGGACAGATAGACAGATAGACAGATGGACAGATGGACAGATAGACAGATAGACAGATAGACAGATGGACAGATGGACAGATAGACAGATAGACAGATGGACAGATGGACATATGAACAGATGAACAGATGGACAGATGGACAGATGGACAGATAGGCAGATGGACAGATGGACAGATAGACAGATGGACAGATGGACAGATGGACAGATGGACAGATGGACAGATGGACAGATAGACAGATGGACATATGAACAGATGGACAGATGGACAGATGGACAGATAGACAGATGGACAGATGGACAGATGGACAGATGGACAGATAGACAGATGGACAGATGGACAGATGGACAGATGGACAGATGGACAGGTGGACAGATAGACAGATGGACAGATGGACAGATGGACAGATGGACAGATGGACAGATAGACAGATGGACAGATGGACAGATGGACAGATGGACAGATGGACAGATGGACAGATGGACAGATGGACAGATGGACAGATAGACAGATGGACAGATGGACAGATGGACAGATGGACAGATGGACAGATGGACAGATAGACAGATGGACAGATGGACAGATGGACAGATAGACAGATAGACAGATGGACAGATGGACAGATAGACAGATAGACAGATGGACAGATGGACATATGAACAGATGAACAGATGGACAGATGGACAGATGGACAGATAGGCAGATGGACAGATGGACAGATAGACAGATGGACAGATGGACAGATGGACAGATGGACAGATGGACAGATGGACAGATAGACAGATGGACAGATAGACAGATGGACAGATGGACAGATAGACAGATAGACAGATAGACAGATGGACAGATGGACAGATAGACAGATAGACAGATGGACAGATGGACAGATGGACAGATGGACAGATGGACAAGTGGACAGATGGACAGATAGACAGATGGACAGATAGACAGATGGACAGATGGACAGATGGACAGATAGACAGATAGACAGATGGACAGATAGACAGATAGACAGATGGACAGATAGACAGATGGATAGATAGACAGATAGACAGATGGACAGATGGACAGATGGACAGATGGACAGATAGACAGATGGACAGATGGACATATGGACAGATGGACAGATGGACAGATGGACAGATAGACAGATGGACAGATGGACAGATAGACAGATGGACAGATAGATAGACAGACAGACAGACAGACAGACGGACAGACGGACAGACAGACAGACAGACAGACAGACATATAGGTGGATGGATGGAGACAGTCAGACACGGATAAACAGACAGATAGACAGATAGACAGGCAGACAGACATACAGATATATTTCTTTATTTACCATAAAGGCATAAAAAGAAGGGACAAATACAAAGGGGGAGTTTACATATAATCGAGTAAAAAGGGTATAAAATGAAAATAATCGAAAACAACCTCAAAAGGGAGGGGACGTGATGGGGGTTGCACACACCCCCGAAAAAGTGTGCAATCCTTTGCCCGGGGAGCACATGGAGAAGGTGCTCCCCTCTCCTTCACTTCTTTACCTACAGGATGGTATACAGAGAAGACCCATTTACACGAGCCATTCTCGCCACTATCACCCACCTTTCATAAAACTGCCTGTGGCCAAGCACCTCTCTCCCCATTCTTATCCTTCTTCCGAAGTGATATCGGAAGAAGTAGACCAGACTATGGCCAGAGAAGAAGTTGCCTGACCTCAGACCTTTCAATCGTGTCCACCAAACAACCTCTTTCAACATGGCTATTACGCACAGAAAAACCGCCTTTGCTTCGTTTGTGAAGAGGGGAGGCGGTTTGATTGTCATCACGGACTCGGCGGTCAATCGAATCGGCGCCACCCGCGACAGCAGTCGTTCGGCGTAGCCCCACAGATCAGCCACGCCAGGACATTGCACCAATGCGTGCGCAACGGTTTCTTCGTGACGCACGCATCTAGGGCAAATCTTTTTCGAGGGATCCCTGCCCGGGCGCCCGTGTCTGTAGAGCCTCTCTCGAACGGGTAGAGCCCCCCGGTAGCACTGCCAGGCTAGTGACTTCTGGAAGTTGTCCATTGGTCCCGGGCCGAAAGTCCTACCGAACAGGCTGGCCAGTTCGTCCTCTTCCATGTCCAGCGACTCTCCAAGGGTGTCATCGCCCCTGCTAGCCACCAGCCCTCTATAGAATGATGAGGTGGATTCTCCACTTGCCAGAGAGCCCTGAGCGCCTGAGCACACTCAGTGTGCCAGTCTCCCAGTTTTCCGGATCTTTGCTTGACCCAGGACTGCAGCTCGGTGAGCGAGACGAGTCTCGGAAAGGCTCGTTTCACGAACGGAGCCCACACCGGTTGACCAGTGAGGAATACCTGTAGGTGCCGTAGCCTTAATGCGTGCCTACGCATCGTCAACCACGGCATCCCCAGCCCTCCTTTCGAAGGTTGTTGGCAGCAGATGGATCTTCTCACCATAGGAGGGCGCTTCTTCCAAAGAAATTGGAAGAGCATGCGTTCCATGGTGGTGAGTGTTTCCTTAGGGCAAGGCACGACAGTTAGGCGGTAGTAAGTGACGGACGCTATGTAAATGTTCGCCACCTCCACCCGACCTTTTAGGGACAGCTTACACTTGGCCCATTTCTGGGTTAGTGCAAACACCTTGTTCGTAACCTCGTCCCAGTTCTTTTTCACCTGGAGGTCCGGTCCAAACCAGACCCCAAGCAACTTTACCGGGCCCTCCGTCCAGTGTCCGACGACACCGTCGGGAGGCATCGGTCTGCCTCTCCACGTTCCGAGTTGCAGCCCGATGGATTTTTCCCGGTTCAGTTTCGCTCCTGACAACCTTTCGTAATCCTCCAGTAAGGTACCGATCGCCTCGATCTCCGAGTCGGTCGATACCATTACTGTTACGTCATCGGCGTAGGCCGACACCGCTTTGCTCAATCCTGGTTCCAGGGGGATACCCTGCAACAACTCCAACTTCCTCAGTAAAGGCTCGAGAGTCAATACGTACAGAAGGGAGGAGAGAGGGCACCCCTGTCGAATGGATCGTGTGATTTCGAACGGCTTCGAAAGGTAGCCGTTCACCTTGATCCTAGAACAGATGTGGTTGCTATGTAAGGCAGTGATCCAGCCTCTGAAAACAGGACCGAACCCAGCCGCCGCTAGCACCGCATCCAGGTAACCATGGTCGACCCTATCGAAGGCCTTAGACTGATCCAAGTTGATCAGGGCCCCACCGAAGCCGGGTTTGTTGCCAACCCTCTCTATGATGTATCGCATGAGGTGGAGGTTATCGTGAATGGACCTGGATGGGATAGCACATGTCTGCGCATCTCCCACCAGGCTACCCACGACAAGCGCCAACCTCTTTGCTAACACCTTGGCCAAAATCTTTAACTCTGTGTTTAGCAGGGTTATGGGCCGAAAATTATTTATACTATCCCCCTTGTTCTCGTCCTTCCTCACCAGCGAGACTACGCCCTTGGCTACAGAACAAGGAATTCTCCCGTTCTGCTGCCAATTGCAGTAGACCGCTTCGAGGAGTTCGGAGGAGAAGACCGGCATTGCTAAATAAAGTTCGTAAGGTATACCATCGAGACCTGGAGATTTGCGTCTGCTGCATTGGCTCAGCGCATCCCCGATCTCATCAGCCGAGATTGGTCCCTCGCAGGACTCTGCCTCTTCGCTCGAGAGACGCGGCAGGCCGTCGAGGTATGGACCGAAATCCACGTCCCCGCCCGGACCCTCGCCTCCCCCGAATAATCGGGCAAAGTGCCTTTGAAAGGCCTCGCACATCTGCTTAGGCTCCCGGATCACCCGTCCATCCTCGTCTTGCAACTACCGGATGGTGGATCGATTTCCACTCTTAGCTTCTGTCACGCGGGCCCAGCCAACGGCTTTGGCCCCCTCATTACCTAGAGCACGTATTTTACTTCGAATGACGCAGCCTTCGTGCTTTGCATCGAAAAACTGGTTCAAGGCCGTCCTCGATGCCAGCACTCTGGCCACATCTTCGCTCTTGATTGCCTCTTCTAATTTACCTGTTAATTCTTTCTCGTTTATATTCCTATCGGCAGCTAACATCTTGCTATAACTTATTGATTCTGTTCTAATCTCTCTTTTGAGAGATGCCCACCATCGGTTGTTGACGATTGCACCCGTCAACCTCTCCTTAACTAATCTGCTAATCCGGTTTCTGTAAGTCTCTTTTGCCGGTAAAGACAAATTAAGTTTCCAGTAACCGGGACCCTGTTTATGTGTTTTCTCGAGATTGACTACGCAGGTCACTAATTTGTGATCCGTATAGCCAACCGTGAGCATTTCTGGACAGCTTAATATGTCCCTATCCTTACTTCTAACTAAGAATCTATCTAAGTACGATCTAGATTGACCACTGTGGTTCGTCCAAGTCCAGGTAGGCACAGTTGGAAAATCTAGTCGATATCTATCGACCAAGTTAAAACGGTCGAGTAATCCCTTGAGGCTGTTACACCCCCTCTATTAGGACATGCTCCTGCATAGTCCCAACGTGCATCTAGGATGTCATTCCAATCCCCCGCTATAAGCAGGGAACGCGACGTTCCCAGAAAAGTCTCCAAACGCTGGAAGAAGTCGGGCCGTTCAGCTCCGAAAGGGGAGTAGACGGCGACCAGTCTCAAGGCCGCACCTTCACTACTGCCAACGTCTAGCACCAACAAACGACCCTCCGGGTCCGAGTGAACAACCTGTACGGCAAGACCCAGGTGTTTTTGCAGCAGTACGACAACCCCACCCCCACCTCCAGGTTGACAGAGATGCATGCACCTCAAAGTCATCGAAGGTAGGGGCCAGCTGCCGCACGACGCTGATCCGAGTCTCACAGATAACCATTACATTTATACCACATGACCTGAGGTCATTTAGAAGCTTTGCTTGCTTCCAAGTTGAGCCCAGGCCACGTGCATTCAAACATCCTACTCTTAACACATCCATGTGGGCGGCAAAGCCAAAGGAGAGTGTAGAGACCTACCTTTCTGCTTCCCGGGGTTCGAGTCGCACGACTTCCATGGGGTCGGGGTGTTGGGTGAAGGGGTGTCTTGTGGTGGTGTGGGGTCGTCAGTGTGTGGTGGGGTTGGGGTGTTTGGAGTTGTGTTGGGGAGGGTAAGGGGAGGGGGAAAGCTTTTTAGTAGGACGCGGTTTATGGGTTTGACAGAGGGTGGTCCTACGTCCTCCTTAAAATCCTTTTTTAGTTTTTGGTAGAGGTTCATTGGGATCTTTATTAATTTTAAATGTGGGTAGTTTTCTGAAGAAACAAAGTTTACACCTTCGGTTTGTACCGAAGGATTATTGTTTGAGTTCATTTAATTTATTATTGTTTCTGTTGATGTAAGTATAGTGTAATGTCTTTTTTTCGGATGGTGTGAGTGTTTCGAAGAGGGGAGGGGCAGGTTTGGTTTTGTTTGTTGTTGGAGGGGTGTTTTGTGTTTTGTTGGATTGTGTTGACATTTGGGTGGGGGTTGTTTGGCCTTGTGTGTCTTGCACATGTTTTCTTTTTTTCCTTTTAATCTGTCTGAAGGACTCCGTTTCTTCCTCCGAATTCGTTGGGTTATCTTCAGTGTTGGAGGGAAGAGGTATGTTTGCTGGTAATGTTTCCGTGTTGGTTTTCTTTGTGGGGGAGATGGATGTCACTATGTTAGACTGTGTTGTGTGTTGTGGCTGCGGTGGTTGTGTTGTTTTATTGAGTGAGGGGTTGGGTGGGCCTGTATTTTGTTTTGGGGTAATGTGTTGTTACTGTTTGTGTTGTGGTGGTGGTGTAGTTTTACTGAGGGACGGGTTGGGTGGGACTGAGTTTTGTTGTTTGTTTATCTGTTGTGGTGGTGGAGCTGGTGTTGGTAGCAGGGTTTTCTTTTTGTTGAGTTGGGGACAAGCCGCCTTCAGGTGCCCTCTGCCTGCACAGATATGACAGGACGGCCTTCTCCCCTCCACGCTAATGTTTATATACCCGTGGCCCTCTAATAGGATTCTGTCGGGTATTTGGGCGATGCGTTCAGGCTTCATTTGCACTACAAGTTCTATACCTGTTCCACTGAACGCATTGCCTGTGGTTTTCCCAATGGAAATCACGTTGTCATTCGCTGGATCGATGAAGCCAGCTATGAGCCAGCAGTAGTCCACATCTGGCATCATTGCATCCAGCCATATGCGTTGAGTTCTTTTACCCATATAAGATGGATAAAAGGTAAAATTTTTTGAACGAATCGGTGACAAAGCACATTGTTTTGATTTCTGTTTGAGTTGGCTGTTCAGGTTTTTTAGAAATGTTGTTGATGGTGCGGAAAACGACCGTTCGACTTTCAATGTCTTTGGTGAGTTCTTGAGGCATTTTTACCGATAAAATACCATTTTCTCCTTCAGTTATGTATTGTTTGGCGTCTGAAATTCTTTGTGCCACATCTGAAATATTTTCAGGTATATATGTCAAAGATTTCTTTGTTGTTTGTGCAAATGAAATATTATTGGTGTTGACTTTGTCGTCTGCTTTGCTTTCTGTTATGATGTTGTTTTCAAATGTTATTTTTGTTTGTCGTGTCTTTGTTTGTGGTATTAATATTGTCATGCAACTTTTCAAATTTTTTTTTTTCGTTGTTGGAATCAATGTTCAGATTTGTGTTTTCGTCATTTTTCTCCGCAGATTCGTCTGTTTTTATTTTATTTTTTCTTTCCTTCTCTATGACGTTAGTTGGGAAGGAAGGGGGGGGGACTAAAGCGTGTGAGCTTACAACTCTTACCGCTGTCCCCCCACCACTATTTTCGTTAGCTTCGTTTAACATTTCTGTCAGACGATTGAAATTTTTTTATGCCACAAAATTTTTAAAAACAGGTTTTTCACCCCTAGGAGGGGTAAAGATGAGCTGACCCACCGCCTGACAGTTCAGACGGGGGGTCAAGCTACACAATAGTATCAAAATTAAAATTGAACTTACAAAATTTCCGCAATAAATTTGAACAAAACTTCTGCGCGAAGTGAATTACATCTACGCTGTAGAACAGACGACAGCTAGATCTAAGACAGACATACAGATAGACAGACAGAGAGATGGATGGAGACACTCAGACACGGATAAACAGACAGACAGACGGATAGATAGATAGACAGACATGCAGACATGCAGACATGCAGACATACAGACATACGGATAGATATGTTTCTTTATTAGCCACAGGGGCACAAAAGAAGGGGACAAATACAAAGGGGGAAATTTACATACAATAAAAACGTGTAAAATATCACAAATGCAATTTAAAAGGATAGACAGACAGACATGCAGACAGACAGACAGACAGACAGACAGACAGACAGACAGACAGACATGCAGACATACAGACAGACAGACAGACAGACAGACAGACAGACAGACAGACAGACAGACAGACAGACAGATAAATGGAGACATTTATAGACAGACAATAGATCAACAGAGATTGTCGGATTGAAAGACAGACAGAAAAACATAATGAAAGAAAGAAAGAAAGTGATAGCTATTTAAAGGAAGAAAGAAACCAACACAAACATTGAATGACGGAACCGCGGAGAGAAAAGAAGGGGGAAAAAGACGAAAAAAGAGAAAAATAGAAGGAAGAGAGAGAAAACAGAAGAAAAAGAGAGAAAAATAGAAGGAAAAGAGAGAAGAAAACAGAAGAAAAAGTGATGAAACTGAAATCTTGGGAAAACATAAACAGAATGTTGAAAGGTGTGAATTATTGTAGTGGAGGTAAAATACAGCCACGCCTCGCTTAATGTCCCCCCCACATCAATCCGATCGTAAAACGAATTGATCGCTAAACAATTTCCTCGTTTAACGACCATGTTTCGTTCTATCAACGAACTGTTCATAAAATATCTGTAAATATTGCGTTAATGTTCCCCGAGAGGTGACAGAGTTAATAAGCGGAAGAAAAGTTACAAATAACAGTTTTATATTTAAATACCTGAAGACATTCGTAAAGGCCCAATGGAAACACTATCTTATTAATTGTAAATTAATTAGCATTTTATTTTTTGTGGCATAAAAAATTAAAATGTGTGCGTCCCAAGGTAAATGATCAAGTAGAGTCAGACACAATGCTTTGCAGCATAGAATTATGACCTTTTACGTTCTGAAATCAAATCCCGCCGAGGTTAGCTTTGCCTTTCATCCTTACGCGCTCGATAAAATAAAGTACCTGTAATACATTGGCGTAATTGTTGGCCTTGTGCCAAAAGTAGAAACAATTATTATTGTGATCATTTGCGTTGGGACGCACATAAATATTTCAAATTTCAAATTTCCCAGGGCTTTGTTTATAAATAAACTATTTCGGAAGATAAAAGAAATGGTTTAATCGGATTAAGAATCATAGAATAATGTGTAACAAAAAATATTGAGGTATATAAATTAATTCAAAAAATTATTGTCGTAAATGTGAGCCGTCGTTAAACGAAAGGACCGTAAAACAAGGAGTAGCTGTTTATTGGTTTACTAAACTCGATGTGAAATTTTAGGGATGTGATTGGCGTGTAGTTTTGTTTACAATAAGATTTACACTCAGCTGCTTAAGTATCTTTCTCCTCTAGTTAACCTCTTTCTCATGTCTACTCACACAATCTTCCTCTACATCTCACATCTTTTCTTGCTTCTTATTCGCTTTTCTTTCGTTTTTCTCTCCTATATTTTTATATCTCTTATACTTTCCCTCTTACAGGTGCATTTCCAGGGGATCGGGGGTCGAAGGGGAGTTACACGCCTATAATTTCCTATTTGTCTGTTTACCTATTTACCTATATATCTATCTATCTGTCTATCTGTCTGTTTATCTATCTACCTACCTATCTAACTATCTGTGTGTGTGTGGGGGGGGGGGGTGACTGTCTGCCTATCTGTCTGTCTATCACTATCACCAACCACTCCACTACCATCATCACTATCACCAATGACCCACCACCACGATCACCACCATCACTAACCACACCACCACCATCACCATTACTATTACCAAACACACCACCACCACCACTACCATCGCTATTTCCAATCACACTACCACCACCACCACAGTAACTACATATTGAAATAGGCTGTCAGCACCATAGCCTCTTGTGTCTGCTACAAGTGTTGCACTCAGTTGTCATCTACACAAGTGTACTCTAACCTCACATCACACACACACATACACACACACCCATGTTAAAGTCTTTACTCAGCCGAAGGTTCATCAGGCAGGTGTTTATATATATATACACACACACGCACTCACGCACATTAACATTTCCCTGTCACTTTCACGCACACATCTCTCTCACAAACATACGGCTCTGTCCGTCTGTCTCTCTCTCTCTCTCCTCACACATGCGATAGACCTCCGTCGGCTCTGACGAGTGTTTTGGTTGTTCGAACGGAATATCTTACTCGTGAAATTAGCGTGCAAGTGTCTGAACATTCCATAGACAAGTCTACCCTTAACTCAATTCTTAAGAAGAATCCCCATGAAAGTGTGTGATAACTAACCGTTTAAATTAGGTACAATTACACATCTAAAATAACGTCAACACTTCCACTGTATAAGACTCATTAAATTTAAACTGATCTATTTACAGTAGTTTGTTGGTTATAAGCTTAAACATCATCATCAACCCCACCCTCTCATCAAGACGACACCACCACCAGGACCGTCGCTTTGAGCAAAACACTTTATCTCACGCTGCTCCACTACACTCAGCTGAATGTGAGTCCTAGCAGTAACTGGCGAGTTAATCTTGCGATAGACCAACGTCCTCAATCGCTTAACACCAAGGAAACCTGGGGTAAACACCTGCCTGATGAACCTTCGGCTGAGTAAAGACTTTAACTTAATGAGTAGGACAGGTTGTTACAAAGCAAGTTAGTATTTTATCGTAGCTACTGACCTCTCACCGATTGGACAGGGGTCATGTTTAGCCTACATACGTTTCGATTTTGGCATCGTTTCTACAGTTCGATACTCTTCCATCACCCTGGCTCCACCTAATTATCTCGACTCGACGCGAGGTGGCTGTCTTCCTTTAAACTATAAATCATATATTATGTAACAGTTTCAGGTCGGATGAGTTATCTGCCCATGGTAGTTTGTTATGATCAACAAACCAGGAAGTGGTTGTTTCGTTACTGTTTATTCAGGTGCAATATTTCCCACAGGAACAGGAATTCCGTATCAACAAATATCCTGATAACGGAAGCATGTAGTTGTATATGACATCCAGCTTTACCTGTGTTGATTGTGATCCTGAGAAAACATAATGAGTCCCAACACCTGTATATGGCGTGGGATACTTCAAGATCTTTAAATAACCTGTCGCCTCTCTCTCTCTCTCTCTCTCTCTCTCTCTCTCTCTCTCTCTCTCATATATATAAACAAATGGTACTCCTCTCAGATAAATAAAACCCGCCCCTCATGATAAATAATTGTTTCTACTTTTGGCACAAGGCCAGCAATTATCCAGTACATTACTGGTACTTTATTTATACAATAATATAATCCGAACTAATTTATTCCAAATTATGGTTAGGTTATAATTTGGGTTTAGTGTTAGGGTTAGGTTTATGTTTAAGATTAGGGGTTAGGGTTATTAGATCATTTTCCTCTAGGTAAATGTCTTCACTGACAACGATACAAAAAGAAAACACGAATTAACCCCAACCCGAATTTGAAATAATTAGTTCGGAATATATTAGTGTCATGTTTATGTTAATTTATCAAGGGAGATACTAATGCGCGTGTGTGTGTGTAGTGTGTGTGTCTATGTACACGTTTGTGTCGGTGTTTTGATCCCGTAAAAGTAATAATAAAATAGATACTGGTGCCGATATGATCCACTAAATCCTTTTCAACAGGTGCCTCAGTATGGCCGCTTTTTAATGACTGAAAACAGTAAATTAAGAGTAATCTGCTTCAGTAACCTAACAACTTGTGAAGAATGTGCTACTTTTACTGTGACAGCGAAGATCCATCCTTGTGCCTCATGTCTAGATAAAATAGTTGTTTGCTGTAAGTGTGTGTTTGTGTGTGAGAGTTTGTGTCTGTTGACAAAAAAGAGATCCATAAAATTGATACCAGAATTGAAAAAAAATAATAATAATAACCAACTGGGGTCTATTATGATTAGTTAAATCCCTTTGAAGTCAGTGCCCCAACATGGCCGTTTCTAGGTTTAATATTGTGTCGGTCTTGGCTGTTTGACAAAAAAAAAAATCGATAAAATAAGTACCAAAACTGAAAAAATATATATAAAAAAAGTATTGGGATCGATATGAAGGTGGTGCTCCAGTATGGAAAACCCAGTATTTGAATAAAAGAATAGGAAGCACTGTAAAAGAAGAGTATCATAGAAGCCACACGCAAGGAATGCGTGGGAACAAGACCTACACACAACATACGAGTGTTTTACAACTGCTGTTACGCTGTAGAAACTGTGTGAGCGTTTGACCAGCTAAATATAGCAGCCAAATCGTCCACAAATCACACCTCACTGTTAAAAAAAATTAAACGGCATTATCTATTGCAATTCTAAGTATATTATGAGGTAAGGTAAGAAGGCACTTAACCGTGATGGAGACGTAGGGACGCCGTCCTGGCACACGGCGGAGCCCATCCCTCTCTAAGTCGGAACTCTATCGATTTCTTCCAGAGAAGGAGATACAAGAGGAACTTAAGTCGTACTTTATCGAACTCGAAAGGATTTGAATACAGGGTGCCGTTAGCCGGTACATATACTGAGGCATTTAAACTCGGCTTTTGATGTTATACCAAAGAAAGAATAATGACGGAATAGTCATAGCTGGAACGCCTTCTATCAGGATTGACATGAGGCTAAGCGACAACACACACTTATATATGTAATACAGAGGCGAGTGTTCAAACTGAAAAAGTGAAAATAGATAAAAATATACATGTGCATTTTATTATACTTCGTATTAGTACTGTTTAGTTACTGAAGACTTGGTGTTTGGGTTCTTCTGTGACACATTCCTGGCAATAATGTCGGTAAATTTCTCCATATGACCCCCTCTTGATACTACACAAACTTGGAACCGCCTATGGTTCTACGACTTTAAAGTGTTTATATTTATCTAAAAATATTCCATCATAATCTTATGTAAGAACCTTTAAGTTTCAAACACCAGGTTAATAACGAGAAAGATATATTACTAAATCCCTCATATTTTTATTATTATTATTTTGAAAATTATTTGAAAATCATAGACAGCCAGGGTTTATATATTTATCTAAAAAAAACTTCGATTATAACTTTATATAAGAACTTTCGTTAAGTTCCACATACCAGACTGGTTATGAAAAACTTATATAATTAAATCCTTTCAAATTCTTCATTATTTTCACAATCATTTGAAAATCATAATCTGTGTCTTTCATTAGAAATAGGGTAACAAAAGGATTTAATGTAGTTAAACTTTTAACACTATTAAATACACCGTAAGACATAAAAGGTGAGAGACGTCAATTGTCAATTTGCCGGTGTTTTCTAAGAAAATACACAGCAGTTTGGTGTAATAATTGTTTCTACTTTTGGCACAAGGCCAGCAAATTACCCAGTGCATTACTGGTACTTTATTTTATCGACCCCGTAAGGATGAAAGGCAAAGTTAACAATGATGTTTGTTTGTTTGCCAGAGTGTATGTAAGTGCGTGGAGTTATATATTGAAATACAGTGAAACAATACGGTATACATATATTATATATATATATATATATATATATATATATATATATATATATAGAGAGAGAGAGAGAGAGAGAGAGAGAGAGAGAGAGAGAGAGAGAGAGAGAGAGAGAGAGAGAAAGTGAAAGAGAGAAATTAATAAATAGTTTAACCTATATATCAGGAGAGAAAGATTGACCTATATATATATACACACGTACATATACATATATACACACACACGCACATACATATATTGTTTAGACAACGGCCATGCTGGGGCACTACCTTCAAAGAGATTTAGTCCCTCATATCAACCTCAGTACATATTTTCACAAGTATCAATCGGTTTTTGTCGAACAACTAAGTTACCGGGATAAACAAACACACACATACATATATATATATATATACATATATATATACATACTTTATTTCACGTTGCTCCTTCTACCCGGAGTTTCGATCGATAGATAGTATAGCAACTGGAAATACCAACGGAAACATTGTTTCCTCGGTCCGATTTGGCGAAAGTCGATCGTTAAAAACATATAGATATATACAACGGAATTCCGCAGTTTCCGATCACCAAATTCCCATGAAAAGGCATTCGTCAACTCGAGACCATACAAGACTTGATCCTTTTTACTTTCTCTCTCAGAAACTGCTACGTTAAAAGGGTCCACCCCACCAATTTCTTCCTCACCACTCTGTGGAGTCGTTTAGAATGAAAAAGAATTCTCAGTACGGAAACCTTACCGGAAAGCTTTGCAACGGAGTGCACCCGACCAAAAGCAACCGGTTTTAAGCGGGTGACAGATTAAAACCATATAGATTGATAAACAGATAGGTAAATAAACAAACATATAGACTG
>OZ024747.1:79532158-79539658 GCA_964016885.1 Eledone cirrhosa
CATGTATGTATGTGAGTGTAAGCATGTATGTATGTGAGTGTAAGCATGTACGTATGTATGTGAGTATATGAATGTATGTATGTGAGTGGGAATGTATGTATGTGAGTGTATGCATGTATGTATGTGACTGTATGAATGTATGTAAGTATGTATGTATATTTGTATATATGTGTCTCCCTCCCCTCTCTCTATCTCTCTCTCTCCCTCTCTCTCTCTCTCTCTCTCGTTTTTCAACATTAGAAATATTTTACAAGTGAAAATAATTGCCATTATTTGCGATTACCACCAGCCATCACTTAGGAAGGTATGCGATTCCATTCCTGTAGAATTCTTCTGGCTTCGATGCAAAGAATTCCGTCAGCCACTGATTCAATTGGTCTTCATTGGCGAAGGTATTTGACTGCATTGTATTGTTCATTGAGAGAAAAGATGATAGTCTCTAGGCGCAAGGTCGGGCGAATACGGTGGATGGGGAAGAACCTCCCAACCTAGCTCTAGCAGCTTGTCACCGGTCATCCTTGATGTATGCAGCGAACAAGACCATGGGGTGGCTCCATCTGTGCAGTTTTTGCCGCTAATCTGTCAAATTGTAGGCAATAGATGTCAGCTAGTGTTCGGTGGGAGCAGCTCGTAGTGGATGACACCTTTTGAGTCCCACCAGACGTGAAGATGGAGGCCAGCCTTTGCTTGCCGTTGTGTCGCACTCTCTTTATCAACCTAAGATTGCTTGCGCTTGACATTAATTTAAAGACACCATTTTCATCACAAGTGACAATGGAACCTAACCAGTTGATTGTGCGATGGTAGGAGAGCAGAGATGTCGCAGCTGCTACCTGACATTCACGATTACAGTCAGTCAGATTGTGGAGTACCCATTGCTCCAGCTTGGACACCTTCCCTATTGCTTGCAAGCGATTGAGGATGGTTGTTTTCGATACTCCAAGCACTTTGGAGAATTGACGTAATGTCTGGCGGGGGTCGGCTTCCACCAGCTCGCACAAGTTGTGTGTGTGTGTGTGTGTGTGTGTGTGTGTGTGTGTGTGTGTGTGTGTGTGTGTGTGTGTGTGTGTGTGTGTGTGTGTGTGTGTGACAGATCACACCTATGCAGGTTTAGCTGGCCTTCTCCAAGGTATATCTCGTTGGAGGTGTCTTGGGTAATTTTAATGATAGGAACCCCAGTCCTATCATCTCATTTCTACAGCTGAGTAAACTGGAGCAACATGAAATAAAGTGTCTTGCTCAAAGAAACAACACATCATCCGGTCCGAGAATTGGACTCACAACCTTTCGATTGCAAGCCCAATGCTCTAACCACTAAGCCATGCGCCTTCACAGTTGCTCGTCATTGAGACATGGTGTGGGACCCATGTTAAGGTAACAACTCATGCTGCTGCGCTTAAACCAGATTAGAAGTCACAAAATAAACAGACACAAATAAACGATTTAGGTAGATCCATGTTGCTTCCCCTTTGACGGCACAACAGAAAATGAGAAATGCACATAGGGTATACCAACTTCACTTCTTATAGACGTACTCTTGCGCAAACAAAATAAAAATAAATCACTTCTCCTTTATATAACGAGCTTTGACGAATTTGCTACCCGAACCGTTGAAACCACCCCTGGTTTTATGATACAAAACTTTACTATAAAGTGTTTATATTTATCTAAAAAACGATCCGTCATAGTTTTATGTACAGATCTTTGTTGATATAAACCACAGGTTCTCAACCCATTTAGGCCAAACGCCCCCTTTTGTCCCTCGAAATCACGAAACGCCTCTCTACCCTATTTTTCCATTTTTCAATATACTACTGATTTTGATATCAGTAGATTACTAAAAAATTGATTAACAATATTCCAAAGATACCATTGCAGGCAGCTGAGAGTATAAATACATTCCTTGAAAGGAAATATATAAATTTAAAAAAAAGGAACATAAATGTTCTTTTTATGAATAAGGACCAGTTGAATTTGTTATATTCCCACCAGGCGATACCAACTATTTTGAACATTTATACAAGAACAACTCTGTCTATCCAAAGAGTGCTCTTATCTGGAAGAAAGTGGCAATTATATCATTTCAAAGCTTTCCAATTTTCCCTTTAATGAAACATACAGAATAAATGTTGATATCTAACTTGATGTCCCCTCTGCTTTGTGAGCTTAGAGACCACGGAAGAGGGTTTTCATGACCACGCGGGAGGGTATATTTATTAGTAAATGGTAAAATATATACAACAAATGAGTAAGTGAATTGTAGTAGATGGTTTCCAGTCCAGTCAGACTGCAACTACAAATATAAAAAATTGTTAGTTTGCTTTGTAACAATAGCATATCTAAGTTTTCGGATAAATCAACTTACTTTAACTTTGACCTCATTTCAATGGGACCCTTGAACTTTATGGAGTCTAGCTAACTCTTTGACGTCAGGCTGGATTTTTCGTAAGATGTAGCCGGAGATCTCCACATGTAATTACATTGTAGCGGTTGCGAGCCTTACTGTGCAGTCTGGAAACAGCACCAAACCTCCTGTTGACTAAGTATGAACTTGGAAAAGGCAGAGCAAATCTTTTAGCGTCTGCATGTAGGTGTGGAAATCGACGCTGAATTTCCTCTTGCATCCAAAAAAGGGGTTCACCTATTTTGGGAAATCTAATTTTGATCATGTCATCTGCTTGAAGTTCAATGAATTCTTCCTGAAATATAACGTCCAAATCATCGACGTTAGCTGTGAAGGGATCTGTTACCCACATTGGGATGTCCATCGGCAAAAGGTCGACAAACCGTTCTCTCATGTTGTCTTGTAGCGCACGGAGGTGAGCGGTATAAATTTGGAGTTGGTCATCGCTTACAATGTTTTGAACATTGGCGACACGAGGAAAATTATAGAATTCCCGTCAACAAAGATTCCTTTCGATGACATTCAATTTGGCCAGGAATGTTTTTACAGCATTCCTTGCTTTAAGCAAGGTGATCTTCTTCCCCTGCAAAGACAAAATGACGCTATTGCATTTGTTGACGATGTCGGTGAGGTAGGCGCAGTCTTGCCTCACATCGAGGGTTTTCTTGTACAGTTCTGTGTTGCGTCCTCGCAGAAATTCAATGATAAGAGTCAAACAGTTCAAAGAAGTGAGTAAGGCAGTTGCCCTTTGAAAGCCACCTCATTTCATTATGAAGGAGCAACTTGACGAATTCTTCGTCATTATCTTGGCACAGTTGCCGGAAAATTTGTTCATTGAGGAAATGCCGTTTGATAAAATTGATGACATCAAGGGCCACCTGCAAGGACTTGCTCAGTGGCTTGCTGAATTTCTTCACAGCCAAGTGTTGTCGATGAATGACACAATGAACAACAAATACAGATAGATTTTCTCTCTTCAGAAGAGTAACGAAACCCTTATGTTGGCTGACCATTGCTCTAGCGTCGTCCGTAGCACATGATACAATGTATGTTGTATTTGGTCCTAGATGTATGTATTGCCTGCCTGTGTGTTGTAGGTAGTCCTAGATGTATGTATTACCTGATTATGTATTGCATGTGGTCCTAGATGTATGTATTACCTGATTATGTGTTGTATGTGGTCCTAGATGTTTGTATTACCTGATTATGTGTTGTATGTGGTCCTAGATGTTTGTATTACCTGCTTATGTGTTGTATGTGGTCCTAAATGTATGTATTACTTGCCTGTGTGTTGTATGTGGTCCTAGATGTGTGTGCTACCTCCTTATGTGTTGCATGTAGTCCTAGATGTATGTATTACCTGCTTATGTGTTGTATGTGGTCCTAGATGTGTGTATTACCTGCTTATGTGTTGTATGTGGTCCTAGATGTGTGTATTATCTGATTATGTGTTATATGTGGTCCTAGATGTGTGTGCTACCCGCTTCTGTGTTTTTCTTTCTTTTTTTATTTGTAATATTATTTATACAATAGGAAATAAAATAGATCTACATAGTGTTAACTCGTTACGGTTGAGTCAATCATTTCAGACATGAAATACATTGTTATCGGTGAAGGAAAGACAAGATTCTAACTGGCTGCGCTTGAAGTGTCCTTGACCCAGTTGACTGTGGGTTTTTCCATTGTTAGGATCTCAATTGCCGGTTAATGTCTAAACACGCCTGCACACCTGCTCACAGCTGCGGTCAGACCATAGTTATGCTGTCTGTATGCTCATTCAAATGCATTCACACTGGCTATCTCAAAGACATACAAATATGGCTTATAAAACTTACCAAAGTAAAGAGCCTTCCAGTGCACTCCAAAGCTCCAAACGCCGCCCCCCCCCCATAGCCGCCTTTCTCCCAAACGCCCCCCTGGATTTCCGAAACGCCCCCTGGGGGTGCATATGCCCCCCATTGAGAACCTTTGATCTAAACAGCAAAATGATGATAAAGTTTGTCTTATTACTAAATCCCTCTAAATTCTTAATTATTTAAAAAATAATTTGAAAATTACAAGCACTTTCTTTCAGCGGAAATATAGCAACGAAATGGTTAGGTGTTTATATTTATAAACACCTAACCATCGTATAAGTAATATATATATATATATATATATATATATATATATATATAAATGAAAGCGCTTTGGCAATAAGAAATCGATAGAAATTATATACAACCATCGTATAAGTAATATATATATATATATATATATATATATATATATATATATATATATATAACTTATACGATGGTTGTATATAATTTCTATCGATTTCTTTTTGCCAAAGCGCTTTATTTCGAGACACACACACATACATGAACACACACACACACACACACACACACACACACACACACACACACACACACATATATATATTTATATGTGTGTGTGTGTGTGTGTGTGTGTGTGTGTGTGTGTGTGTGTGTGTGTGTGTGTGTGTGTGTGTGTGTGTGTGTGTGTGTGTGTGTGTGTGTGTGTGTGTGTGTGCGTGTGTGTGCGTGTGTGCGCGCGTATGTTTCATGTATGTATGTGTGTGTGTCTCGAAATAAAGCGCTTTGGCAAAAAGAAATCGATAGAAATTATATACCAGACGTATACATTGATTTAATTGACTAAATAGCTGGAAGGTGGTGCCCCAGCATGTCCACAGGCTAATGACTGAAACCAGTAAAAGAATAAAACAAACAAACAAAAATGTTTGGGCCATCTTTGTGAAAAAATGAGGGCGGCAAATTAGTTCTTATATTGTTATCTACTAAATCTCCCTGAGAATTATATTAAAAGTACACGTATCTGTAGAATGTTCAGCCATGTACACGTTAATTTCAAGAGCAGGCTGTTCCCTCCAAACCGACAGTGGTCCATTTCATCGTTATCTATCTCACACGTGACAGAAACATGGCACACGTCTTGAACGACAAAAGATCTGCAGGCTTCTGGTCGAAGACACGTGCCACTTCCGTGTCTACATCTAAACAACACATGGCTGGTCGTAGAGAGGGTCGGCGCTCCTATTAAGTTCAACTAAGCAACCGCCTAGGACGCTGACCGTAGGAAGGCTCATTACTGAATCTTAAGGGATTATAGTTTTATACAGACAAAAGCAGGTAATGCACACTATAGAGTCAACACATAAACAGACTCATTAACTGCTTAATGAACACAACCATAAGGATATGGTCCGAACGTGGAAGAGCCGAAATCCCACTGTCATCGCCTCCATCTCTCTCGCGTTCCCCATCCCTCCGTATGGTGAGCAAATAGGGTCCCACGTGCTGGCCTCCCCACAGCCCCGGCGGACAGAATGGAGAAGGCGTTTCCCCGGAGGATGGTAAGGGAGATGTACTGGCAGAGCCATTCCAACTCGCGAGGCTCACACCTGCGGCTGGCTAGCTCAGCGACAATGTTGGTGAGTAGGGAGGTAGCCCTGGGGCCAAGGACACCAGAGGTCTCCACTGCCAAGGGCAAGGGAACGACCGCGAACCTGTCGGAGAGAGACCGGTACTTGGAGATATTTGTATAATTAAATTGAATTTATAATAATTTCCTGTGATCAATAAATAAATCACTAAATATCTTTGGAATGTAGCAGCGTTGTGGAAATGTTCAAAGTGATGGAAAGAGTCGTATAGTGTAATGATCTGTCATGTGATTTGGCGTTGGTGAATGCGGACAGCGAAGTGAGAAACACAAGCTTAGCAATCTTCTTAGTGCATATGTATATTGGGTTAAAACTAATTGATTTCAAGGCACTATCTAAACATAAATGTATATATATATATATATATATATATATGTATATATATATTATATATATATATATATATATATATATATATATATATATATATATATATATATATATATATATATATATATATATATATATAGAGAGAGAGAGAGAGAGAGAGAGAGAGAGAGAGAGAGAGAGAGAGAGAGAGAATTCTTAGTATGGTCAAGGAAAGAAGTATCAAAAACTAGGTTCGTCAGCTTAGTAAACTATAAGTTGAAATTATTTCATTTGGGAGAATGGGGCGCACACATTGTAGAGCTAGCTGAGCACCCTAAATACTCAAGGGTCACTTCTGGTCACACACACACTAGTGTGTTTGTGCAGTTATTGTTGAATAAGGAGTACCTGAGCTGGCACTGAATTCACTATTTGCGTAGAATATATTCTTTCAATACTTAGGATTTCCCCTAAGTATTTCTTTTCGAATGTGTTTAGTGAAACTCTCAATAGTTATTTTTATAAATGACAAACTACAACACCAACTTTGACCAAGAACTCTAGTTTAAGAATCTCTTATCCGAAATTCCAAAATATGAAGTTTTTTTTTTAGTGAAATGTAAATGAATAATCGTGTGTAGACTTGGGTCAACCTCATCAAGCTATCTCATTTTATAGATGCTGTATACTAAATATATAGGCGGCGATTTGGCAGAGTCGTTAAGACGTCGGATAGAATGATTTACAGGTTTCGTCCCACCTCATTGCGTGTTCTGAGTTCAAATCCCGCCGAGGTCAACTTTGCCTTTCATCCTTTCGAGGTCGATAAAAAAGGTACCAGTGCAGTACTGAGGTCGATTCTTCCTCTATAGAAAAATTAGACTGTGTTCAGACCTGGAGAGGGTTGGCCTCTACCAGATTTTAAAATGCCCTAGACACGCCGTATGACGGTTCCTCTGCGAATCCACAAGGAATTATGCGATCTTTATCCTTTTTATACAAATATTCCAAAATCAGAAATCCGAAACTATTCAGGTCCCAAGCAGTTCTGATTCTCAACCTCTACTTAGATAATGGGACTGGTGTGCTGTCTACTGTCTTCTCTACATGCTCCCTCAATTTGCTAGAAATAGCAGCCAAATATTAAAATTACACCTTAGAGAACACAATGGATAAGTGTAGTGTTAGATAAAAAGTGCTCGAATAAAAGACTTGTAGGTCACAGCCAGTGTCGGATTTACCATTGTGCCTGGGTGTGCTTAAGCACAGGGCCGTGTTGTCCTGGGAAAGGGGTGTGGACATCTTCCTGTCAAAA
>OZ024747.1:79547158-79552158 GCA_964016885.1 Eledone cirrhosa
CACTCTATACAATATATACACTCTCTAAACACCACTCTATACAATATATACACTATATAAACACCACTCTATACAATATATACACTCTATAAACACCACTCTATACACTATATACACTATATAAACACCACTCTATACACTATATACACTATATAAACACCACTCTATACAATATATACACTATATAAACACCACTCTATACAATATATACACTATATAAACACCACTCTATACAATATATACACTATATAAACACCACTCTATACAATATATACACTATATAAACACCACTCTATACACTATATACAATATATAAACACAACTCTATACAATATATACACTCTCTAAACACCACTCTATACAATATATACAATATATAAACACCACTCTATACAATATATACACTCTCTAAACACCACTCTATACAATATATACACTATATAAACACCACTCTATACAATATATACACTCTCTAAACACCACTCTATGCAATATATACACTCTCTAAACACCATTCTATACAATATATACACTATATAAACACCACTCTATACACTATATACACTATATAAACACCACTCTATACAATATATACACTCTCTAAACACCACTCTATACAATATATACACTATATAAACACCACTCTATACAATATATACACTCTCTAAACACCACTCTATTCAATATATACACTATATAAACACCACTCTATACACTATATACACTATATAAACACCACTCTATACAATATATACACTATATAAACACGACTCTATACAATATATACACTCTCTAAACACCACTCTATACAATATATACACTCTCTAAACACCATTCTATACAATATATACACTCTCTAAACACCACTCTATACAATATATACACTATATAAACACCACTCTATATAATATATACACTCTCTAAACACCACTCTATACAATATATACACTATATAAACACCACTCTATACAATATATACAATATATAAACACGACTCTATACAATATATACACCTCTAAACACCACTCTATACAATATATACACTCTCTAAACACCACTCTATACAATATATACACTCTCTAAACACCACTCTATTCAATATATACACTATATAAACACCACTCTATACACTATATACACTATATAAACACCACTCTATACAATATATACACTATATAAACACGACTCTATACAATATATACACTCTCTAAACACCACTCTATACAATATATACACTCTCTAAACACCATTCTATACAATATATACACTCTCTAAACACCACTCTATACAATATATACACTATATAAACACCACTCTATATAATATATACACTCTCTAAACACCACTCTATACAATATATACACTATATAAACACCACTCTATACAATATATACAATATATAAACACGACTCTATACAATATATACACCTCTAAACACCACTCTATACAATATATACACTCTCTAAACACCACTCTATACAATATATACACTCTCTAAACACCACTCTATACAATATATACACTATATAAACACCACTCTATACAATATATACACTCTCTAAACACCACTCTATACAATATATATACACTCTCTAAACACCATTCTATACAATATATACAATATATAAACACCACTCTATACAATATATACACTATATAAACACCACTCTATACAATATATACACTCTCTAAACACCATTCTATACAATATATACACTCTCTAAACACCACTCTATACAATATATACACTATATAAACACCACTCTATACAATATATACACTCTCTAAACACCATTCTATACAATATATACACTCTCTAAACACCACTCTATACAATATATACACTATATAAACACCACTCTATACAATATATACACTATATAAACACCATTCTATACAATATATACACTATATAAACACCATTCTATACAATATATACACTCTCTAAACACTACTCTATACAATATATACACTATATAAACACCATTCTATACAATATATACACTCTCTAAACATCACTCTATACAATATATACAATATATACACTCTCTAAACACCACTCTATACACTATATACAATATATAAAAACCACTCTATACAATATATACAATATATAAACACCACTCTATACAATATATACAATATATAAACACCACTCTATACACTATATACAATATATAAACACCACTCTATACAATATTTACAATATATAAACACCACTCTATACAATATATACAATATATAAACACCACTCTATACAATATTTACAATATATAAAATATATAAACACCACTCTATACAATATATACAATATATAAACACCACTCTATACACTATATACAATATATAAACACCACTCTATACAATATTTACAATATATAAACACCACTCTATACAACATATACAATATATAAACACCACTCTATACAATATTTACAATATATAAACACCACTCTATACACTATATACAACATATAAACACCACTCTATACAATATATACAATATATAAACACCACTCTATACACTATATACAATATATAAACACCACTCTATACAATATTTACAATATATAAACACCACTCTATACAATATATACAATATATAAACACCACTCTATACAATATTTACAATATATAAACACCACTCTATACAATATATACAATATATAAACACCACTCTATACAATATATACAATATATAAACACCACTCTATACACTATATAAATATATACAATATATAAACACCACTCTATACAATATTTACAATATATAAACACCACTCTATACAATATATACAATATATAAACACCACTCTATACAATATATACAATATATAAACACCACTCTATACACTATATAAATATATAAATATATAAACACCACTCTATACAATATTTACAATATATAAACACCACTCTATACAATATATACAATATATACAATATATACAATATATAAACACCACTCTATACAATATATACAATATTTACAATATATAAACACCACTCTATACAATATTTACAATATATAAACACTACTCTATACAATATATACAATATTTACAATATATAAACACCACTCTATACAATATATACAATATATACAATATATAAGCACCACTCTATACAATATTTACAATATATAAACACCACTCTATACAATATATACAATATATAAACACCACTCTATACACTATATACAATATATAAACACCACTCTATACAATATATACAATATATAAACACCACTCTATACACTATATACACTATATAAACACCACTCTATACACTATATACACTATATAAACACCATTCTATACAATATATACAATATATAAATACTACTCTATACAATATATACAATATATAAACACCACTCTATACAATATATACAATATATAAACACCACTCTATACACTATATACAATATATAAACACCACTCTATACAATATATACAATATATAAACACCATTCTATACAATATATACAATATATAAATACTACTCTATACACTATATACAATATATAAACACCACTCTATACAATATATACAATATATAAACACCATTCTATACAATATATACAATATATAAATACTACTCTATACACTATATACAATATATAAACACCACTCTATACAATATATACAATATATAAACACCATTCTATACAATATATACAATATATAAATACTACTCTATACAATATATACAATATATAAACACTACTCTATACAATATATACAATATTTACAATATATAAGCACCACTCTATACAATATATACAATATATACAATATATAAGCACCACTCTATACAATATTTACAATATATAAACACCACTCTATACAATATATACAATATATACAATATATAAACACCATTCTATACACTATATACAATATATAAACACCACTCTATACAATATATACAATATATAAACACCACTCTATACAATATTTACAATATATAAACACCACTCTATACAATATTTACAATATATAAATACTACTCTATACAATATATACAATATATAAGCACCACTCTATACAATATATACAATATATAAACACCACTCTATACAATATATACAATATATAAACACCACTCTATACAATATTTACAATATATAAACACCACTCTATACACTATATACAATATATAAACACCACTCTATACAATATATACACTATATAAACACCATTCTATACACTATATACAATATATAAACACCATTCTATACACTATATACAATATATAAACACCACTCTATACAATATATACAATATATAAACACCATTCTATACACTATATACAATATATAAACACCACTCTATACACTATATACAATATATAAACACCACTCTATACAATATATACAATATATAAACACCATTCTATACAATATATACAATATATAAACACCATTCTATACACTATATACAATATATAAATACTACTCTATACAATATATACAATATATAAACACCACTCTATACAATATATACAATATATAAATACTACTCTATACAATATATAAACGAAAGGCAAAGGCCGGTGCAGCTTGGAACCAGAACCGCCAGAACTCATATATACACCACGTTATACATTATACACTTTATATAGTCTACATATGATGTTGGCCAAAGACAGAGGCCAATACAGCTTGGCTTCAGTGACGTTGCAAGTCATTTTCCTCACTTGAGAGGATTAGAGCCCAACGCCTAAACTAACGCAATTTACCCGAATATAAACACTCGGGCATTCGTATAGAGACATCAGGGCAACAAGATGCTACCATCAATCCCATACTCCTGCAGAACCTTCCACAGCAGATCCCGAGGAACGTAGTCATATGCCTTTTCGAGGTCTACAAAACAAGAATATACCTCATGACAATACTACCACGATTTCTCGAAGACCTGCTGCAGTGTGAATATTTGGTCGGCTGTGTTGCGTTCTGCGCGAAAACCACACTGGTCATCAGTTAGCTTGGACAC
>OZ024747.1:79554658-79564658 GCA_964016885.1 Eledone cirrhosa
CTGTTGGGAATAAAAGCAACTACTACGACAAAACAACAACGATAACAAAACAAACAAGCAAACAGACAAACAAATAAATAAATGAAAATAAAAAATAGAAATATATAAACAAGGTTAAATTAATGACATCTGATTAATTAATTTTTTTCTTGTTTTTAACGAACATTATGTTGTCGTTGCTGTGGTTTTTGGTTTCTCTCTCACAAAATCAGTCTATAAAATAACATTGTAATCAAACGTATTGTTTTCATTGGTATTAAAAATGCAAGAGGAGGTCATTGGTTAACTGGGAACATTAGTTTCAGATACACCGGTGTATATATAGTGTGTCACCATAACCTTGACTACGATAGACAGCAAGTATAATTTATATTTGAATAAGTTTAACATTTACTCTGGTTAAATGTTATTTTTTTTATCAACTATCATAATTATTTCATAATCTCGTCCTTATTTTTTATTTTATTTCTGTTTGGTAATGGCGGATTAAGGAGAATGTTTTGTGGTGGTTGTGTCGGTGGTTTGGTGCTGGGGGAAGGAGTTTAGCCAGGCCCCCGAATTAAATTTTTTATCCCATAAATAATATGTAAAGGTCCTAATGAAATTTCAACCAGCAGCCCCATGGAAGCTTAATCCGTGCATAATTGAAGCTAAATGTTTTTTCCTTTTTTATATTAATCAAAATTATTTGATATTCCTATCAACCCATGTGTTTTTAATTCGACTCAGCCAACAATAAATGGTGTGTGTGTGTGTGTGTGTGTGTTGGACCTCTGTCGGTTCGGACGATGACTGTGCGAGTTGTTCGAACAACAGAACGGCCTGCCCGTGAAGAGGGTGAGTATTCCATAGATACGGGTACTCTTAACATAGCTCCCTTGAAGATTCTGTGCGACAAAGTGTGTGAAAAGATTGGTCTTTTGAATTACACGTACAACTCATTTTTGTTAGCTGAATGGACTGGAGCAACGTGAAATAAAGTGTCTTGCTCAAGAACACAACACCCTGCCGGTAACAGAAGTCACGACTTTACGGTCGTTTGTTAAACACTCTAGCCACAAAATCACGCACAACCACTTCTTCATTGCCTATACAATATAATCTACAAAATCCCTGTACTAATTGGCGCTGTTGTTTAGCCCTAGGCCAACTATGATTGAGCAAGCCTATGTTCTATGGCATTCTAGTTTTGATCATCCCGTCTATTTTCTTTATTCTTCAGAAAATATATCTTAGATTACTTTACACAATTTAGCTGCTATTTCTAACATATCGAATGGCCATGTTAACTTGTCACCGTAGTGGTAGCATCGTTAGTCATGTTTGATAGCGACAATGTGTATGTAGTGTGCTTTTCTTTCTTTTTCCAAATATTCTCTCTGGCAGCTTGACTAATTCCGTTTAAAAACATGGCAAAAGTGAAAAAAATGAAATTAACAGCTCACACATATGTTGGCCTCCAACGTGGATGCGTCTTATCGGTTTCTTGGGTGTTTAATAGGCTGGTTGAAGTCCTATTACACACCGCACACTGATGTATGTTGTTGTTATAGTTCACACCTACATAGGTTCCTACGAGGTTGCAGCTAATGGGAGGTTTCTTGGGTGTTTTAATGATAGGGGCTGCAGTCCTATAATGAAAACCAATGTGAAATGAAAGGTCTTGTTCAAGAACACGATGCACCGTGACGTCCAGGAATCAAACTTATGACCTTGTGATCGTTAGACCGACGCCCTAACTACTATACTATGGAAGAGAACGACCTGTTTATAAAACAACATCTTAGTGCATGGTCAGAAAAGCTGTTTATAACCATTTCTTTGTAGCCATCTTTACTTGGGACAACAGAGAGAGTATTTCTTCATCTAGTTGGGAGGGACAGGTATTGGCGGAATTGCTAAAGTGTCGGACGGAATGCTTTTGAAGTATCTAATTCGGTTCTGTGCATTATGTGTTCAAATGCCGCCTCTTCTACCAAGAGTTGTAACTGGCAGATAATATCAGAAATGGAAAGACCAATGGAAACACAGATTACTTGGTTCAATCTGGCACTCAACTCCTTTTCATTTTTCTGTTTTGCTTTTATTCATAAAAAATGGCTGCCAAATTGAACGATTCAGAGATCGAAGAAAGCTGATGGTCTTTGACTTCAAAAGATTCAGATAGATTTATAGCATTATCAAATAATTTTAAAATGTTATAGTTTCGACCTATGATCTAAAGTCAATCTTCTTACCAAGTAAATACAACAAAGAGATTTATAAATACATATTTTATGTACATTTGCAGCCTCTGTTAATAATGTCGAAACTGATTCAAAAGCATTTGTTCTAAGCTGAACTGTAACCTCCAACTGTAACATTACATAATTCCTTATTGATGGAAATTTATCCTGGAAACGTTTGAATATATAAAGAAAGGAAAAGAAAGAAGACAGTCGTTAGTTCTGACCAAGGAATCTATTTCCATTATTTTTTCCGTTGTTGATACTATCTACCGGTCGCAACTCCTGGCTGAAGGAACAACGTACAATAAAGGAATTTACCAAAGAATGTAATACATTTCTCGTGTATAAGAGAGTAAAATTACACGGAAAGAAAACAAGGAGAGGAAGGAAATAGAAACGAAAATAGTTCACGAAAACAAACGAACAAGTTAATCTCCAATAAAGCACACCCTACTTTGGAAAGGAAATACTGGGCCTACTTAATCTTGGAAACCAAAAAGCAACATGTTTTTCAAGCATGTCGCCTCGTGTTTGTAAAATGGGTTGTTTTATGGTTTCTGTTTTTGTTATATTGTAATGTTGTTCTAACGTTATGTTTTTGAAACTGAGTAATTGTATTTTGTATGTTAATACTTTTTTTTTTTTCAAGCCTGATACTTATTTTATCGTGATATATCTATATATATCTATATCTATATCTATATATATATATATATATATATATATATATATATATATATATATATATATATAGAGAGAGAGAGAGAGAGAGAGAGAGAGAGAGAGAGAGAGAGAGAAAGTAAAGTGGATCTCCATTGGGTGTGCCTTTCAATCCTTCCGTGGTCGATAAAATAAGTACCAGTTAAGTATTGGGGTCGAGATAAACGACTATCCCATTTCCAAAATTGCTGGCCATGTACAAATGTTAGAAAGAATTATTATCCCATTATCAAGGATTTTCTTTACTTGAGATTGAAATCTAGTACAAACTTGCAAAGGATATCCATAGACTCCAATTTTTTTAAGGAAATAAATATAAAATCGTTTATCCCAGCTGTCAGTATGTGTTATTAAGTTGAAGAAAGAGCTGATATATGAAAATATATAGAATGATCGCATGAAAAGAAATATTACTGCAGAATACAATAGTTGATGTCAGAAGAATAGGGTTCGGTTATGGTGTATTGTAATGCTTGAACGAATAATAGAAAACAAGAGCAAGATAAAGAGAAGAGGAGAAAGGAAACAGAGAAAGAGTATTGTAATGCTTGAACGAATAATAGAAAACAAGAGCAAGATAAAGAGAAGAGGAGAAAGGAAACAGAGAAATGGAAAGAAAGATAAAGAGAGAGTGAGAGAAATATATAAGGAATATATATATATATAAAGAATATATATATATATATATATATATATATATATATATATATATATATATATATATATATATATATATATATGGGAAGAGTGATATGAAAATACTAAAAACAAAATTAAGTACCCACAGCTTTACTGATTCAATTCATCGCTATGTGGTTGCAAGAAATTCATTGTTAAGTGAACCAAAACGGATAAAGATGTGTTATAGAGGTCTACTAGAAAGATCATAGCTCTATATAACAGACTTCATTCACTAGAAGAAAAAAATGAGATTTATGTCATTTAAATAATTAGGAATTGTTAGTGGAGTAAGTATGGTCTATTGCTGGCTTAGACAAGAATAACATTGAGAATAACAGAATAATAGAGGAAAATACGATTAGAGAGAGAGAATTGAGAGATAAAACTATTTCATTACAGGAACATTCTGAGAAGGAGATAACGTGGTGGATTGGTAGAGCGTCAGACACCATACTTTGTGTTCTGAGTTCAAATCACGTCGTGGTTAACTTTCAGCCGTACGGGGTCGATAAAATAAAGTACCAGTAATGCACTAGGGTAATTGCTGGCCTCGTGCCAAAAGTAGAAACAATTCTTTATATTTGCAATTTATGCAGAATATCCTATTGCTTTTAATTTTCCTTTTGGACAATATTAGGTCATTAATATTTGATACACTTATATAGATTTCCCCGCAAATATGAATTTGATTATTTCACTTTGCATTCAAATTATAGAATTTATGTAAAAGACTATAAATTCTAAATGTTACAAACGATATTGCAAAACAGGTAAAATATAGAACTTGACCTTCGATTTTGGTATTAAAATAATTCATGTGACATTGCTGAATATCAGTTCATCCAACCACAAACCCTTAATTCTTGCCGGAGTCAGAGGTACGCGGACATTTTAACCAGATGGAGCCCACCCCTCTCCAGGTCAGAACAGCCGATTTCCTCAATATATATATATGTATATATATATATATATATATATATATATATAGGGAGAGTAAAATTCCCGAGATCATATATATATATATATATATATATATATATATATATATATGTGTGTGTGTGTGTGTGTGTGTGTAGGAGGTGAGTTTTATTGTAGCACAATAAAGCAATGCAGATATCGGATAAGTAGCACTCTACAGTTTGTAGGACTGGAGTATAAATAATGTAAGATCAAAAGATGGTTAAAAGAGTTCCAAGTATTTTATTATGCGCATTTCAAAAACAAATATCATCATGAGATGAAATCTGCGTTTTCATCAGCTAAAATAGGGATACATGATATGAAGCTTAAAAAACACTTGTGAATAGTGAAGTTTTAAATCAACATATGAAAAATAATTTAAGATTGATGTGTGATATTGGGAAAAAGTGAGGGGGGTGGAAAAGGTAAGGAAGAGGAGATGAGAGTAAAGTAAATAGATATATATAGAGAGAGAGTGAAAGATCAAACCAGTACGTAAGTAAATCTTTATTTCTTAACCCCGAAAGGATGAAAGACACACATACACACACACACAACACACACATACAGACTAAACAATATTTTCCAAAGCACACAGCAATACACTCGGTTCTGCAGTGAAAGTACGCCACAAAACTATGACGTCTAAAATACAACAGACCCACAACTTACGCGGTTTTCGGACATACGTGACAAGAACATATTTTAAAAATTCAAAATTCTCGAAGTATGTTTCATATCAGAAGGTTAATTCACAACTAAACTCTTCAGACAAATGTAAACAGTTAATACACTTTAGAGTTGCGTATTAACCTCGCAATATGCAACTCCCACGGGGTAAAACTTGATGTGCAAATTATTTGCTATCTATTCTATTGGACTAACACACACACACACACATACACACACGCGCGCACACACACACACACGCACGCACACACACACACACACACACATATATATATAATGGTTTCTGATTTAGGCACTTTTGTGGTAGGGGAAAGTCGATTAATCGACTTCAGTACATTACTGGTACTTTGTTTTTTCTGGTACTATACCTTTACTATTATAATTACTCTGTGATCTTCTCTTTGGATACTGTACCTTAAACCCTGCAATTGGAATGTTGTCGAGAAAAATACTTTGATAAGCAATCTTCCATATTTACTTTTGGTTTGCACGTTTGATTCACACAAACAAAATTTAACCTGGCATATCTTCCTATATATATATATATATATCTTTATATATATATATAACTTTATATATGTATATATATATATATATATATATATATATATATATATATATATATATATATATCTTTATATATATATATATATATCTTTATATATGTATATATATATATACGTATATCTTTATATATGTATATATATATATATATATATATATATATATATATATATATATATATCTTTATATATGTATATATATATATATATATCTTTATATATATATATATATTTATATATGTATATATATATATATGTCTTTATATGTATATAAATATATATCTTTATATATATATATATATATATATATATATATATATATATATATATATGGGTGTGTGTGTGTATGTTGCATATTGTTAACTAATTTGATATTTGTTTAACGATATAACGAATCAGTAATAGAGGTAGAAATTCAACATGTATATTTATGATTAAAGATTCGTTATTTGATGTACACACAACTGTTTAATCAACTGACATCTAAATAAATATTTTCCTTTTAAAATTACGTATAAATAATACTCTGTATATTTTAGTGAATGTAGTAAATAAATAGAGTTTAGTTTTAGATGAAAAGAGTGTAACCTATGTTGATACAGAGGTTAGTTTTCACCCAAGTATTATGTCATTTTATCAATCCGTTTATTTTTCTAACTTCTATATATCTACATCTGTTTATCCATTTCTCTCCGTTACTATCTATCCATCCCCGCCTCTCTTTCTTTCCTTCTTTCCTTCTTTCTCCATCTCCCACTCTCTATATATGTATATATCTATCTATCTGTCTGTTTCTCTTCTATTTCTGCTTCTCTATATGAAGATGCATCTATTTAACTAGACAAATACGCTATCTGTAAGATGGCGAGTTCGCACTAGTATATATATATACTAATGAAGGACTAATTTTATTCATATGTAACCCATGTGCAACCACGCAGCGCTCCATTTTTCTCATATTTATATTTTTTCCTCAGCTGCGATTGTTTCTTTCTTACTCTCTCTCCTCTTTTTAACCTCTCTCTCTCTCTGCTGGTCTCTTCCTCACACTTCCACTCACTCACTCTCTGCTTCTCCTCCTCTCTCACTTCTTCCCGTTTGACTTGTGTTAAATCCTTTTCTCGCTCACATCTCACCCATGTCGGATGGTCTGTATCTTTCGCCCATGAATTCACCAAGCTTAAGCTTACAGATTTCATGTGCTTGTCTCTTCCTATCTTTCCGTTGCCATACCATCGTTGTTTGTTTACATGTCTCGCTCGTTTCACCCTATTTTACTTGTCCCAATAACTTTATTTGTTATTGCTCGCACCAACTAGAGGTATATGATTTTTAAAGCGATGAAATACCAATGAAAGTTGGAAGATCACTCATGAAGGACTAATTTTATTCATATGTAACCCATGTGCAACCACGCAGCGCTCCATTTTTCTCATATTTATATATATATATACACACACACACACACACACACACACACACACACACATATATATATATACATATATATATATATATATATATATATATATATATATATATATATATATATGAAAAAATGGGGAGAAGAATACTGCAGGTTGCACATGGATAACATGTAATAAAAAGAGTCCCTCATCAGTGATTTGCCGACGATCATAGATATTTCATTGCATTAAAAATCATATACCTCACGTCGGTGCAATAAGAACCAAATTAAGTTATTAGGACAATTAAAACGCGTAAAGCGAGTGAGACAAGATAACAACAAAGAGGAGAGCTAACCGTAGAGAGGAAGGGAACAAGCTACATAGTTATTCTGTTAGCATAAGCTAGGTGAATATATGAGCGCTTAGAAAAAAGACCTTTCGGGCTGAATCCAAAGGTGAGAAAGAAAGAATTTGTTTTCGTCGAGAACGGGGTGAAGTAGGAAGGGGAGAAACAGTGAGTGAGTGAGTGGAAGTGTGAGGAAGAGTTAACTGACATAACAGAGGGGCGAAAGAAAGTAGGAGAAACAGAGAGAACGAGGGAGCAGTAAGAGAGAGAGACAGAAAAAAACAGAATCGCAGTTTAGGTAAATATATGTGAAAAAATGGGGAGAAGAATACTGCAGGTTGCACATGGATAACATGTAATAAAAAGAGTCCCTCATCAGTGATTTGCCGACGATCATAGATATTTCATTGCATTAAAAATCATATACCTCACGTCGGTGCAATAATAACTAAATTAAGTTATTAGGACAATTAAAACGCGTAAAGCGAGTGAGACAAGATAACAACAAAGAGCAGAGCTAACCGTATATATAAACACGCACATTCGTACACACATACACAGTTACTTAACATACAATTCTAATGTCGAACGTTAAAATCTCACCAAAAACATGAAATTCTTAAAAACTATGGAAAGCTTTACTACTACAAAAAAATGTAAAATACACGCAACGTACACTTACATACATACACACACATACACACTCATACACATATATGCGCACATCCAAATACACACATATAACCACAAAACAACAATGCTAAGAATGACTAAACAAAAATAAAATGAAAACACGTACGCTCAAATACATATTCACAAGGACACACACGCACACACGCACACACACACACACACACACACACACACACACACACACTCACACACACACACACACACGCGCACACACACACGCACACACACACACACACACGCACAGGACCATAAGTATTACATGTGTAAAGTTTTTAAACTTTACACATGTAATACTTATGGTCCTGTGAGTGTTTTGAGAAAAAATTTCAAATTTTCAATGCCCTAGGGACCGCATTAGGCGATTTAGCGATCTCTCTCTCTATAATTCTTCGTCTGTCTCTTTTTTAAATAGATACATAGCTACAACGTCGCGCCCTTATAATATCTGTCTGTATGTCTGGCTGCCTGCATTACGACATTATGACGCTGTGTGTGTGTATATATATATAGTGTGTGTATATATATATATTTACTTCTGCGTTCACAGATAGATTTTTTTAGTTTCAGAAGATCCCGTTAAGGGTGAAAGCAGCGATGTTTTGCTTAAACTTTAATCTGTTATTTTAATATATATATATATATATATATATATATATATATATATATATATATATATATATATATATATATATATATATATATATATAGGTTTGTTGGTTCACCACTGGATAGAAACACCAGTCCAGCCTCCTGTTATTTTACAATATATGTGTGTGTGTGTGTGTGTGTGTGTGTGTGTGTGTGTGTGTGTGTGTGTGTGTGTGTGTGCGTAAAAAGCTAGGAGAAGGAAGAGGGGGAAGAAGCGGAGGAGGAGGAGGGGGAGAGGGAGGAGAAGAAGAAGAAGAAGAAGAAGAAGAAGAAGAAGAAGAAGAAGAAGAAGAACAACAACAACAACAACAACAACAACAACAACAACAACAACAACATAGACCGAGTGAATTATTGTCACTTGGGTGTATATGGTAGACAGTTAAAATGGCGGATATATATATATATGTGTGTGTGTGTGTGTGTGTATTCATTCTAATTTAGGCACAAGACCTGCAATTTGTATGAAAGAGAAGTCGTCGATTATAATACGGACCCCAATAGTTTGCTGGTACTGACCTTGAAAGGATGAAAGACAAAATCAACCCTAGCACTTGTCCGACTCTAACAAATCTGTCTGTACGGCGTCTTCAGGAGGTGTGTGTATATATAATACCATTTGTTGAGACTATGGTAAAATCGCAGCGGCGTATATACATATACACATGGTGGCTGCCAACTCGTTTTCGAGTACGGTCACTACTTTATATCCATGCAAAAGAACCCCTACCGATGCGCTGAACGAGTGTGACTTTTTAGTCCAGCCAGCGACTTGGAAACTCTGGTACAAACACTACACTTCCTTCTCCTAGAATTCTGCCTTGACAAAGGCTAAGGGGTCATCTCTCCCGGTGATTTTGGATGGCCATTGACTCTTAAGAGCTCCTTTGCCCTTTGACAGGTTTTGTTTTTAGTCCTGCAGGATGTCCAAAGTCACCCTCCTCACCAAGAGACCTTGGTGGGGTTGCCAGTTTAGTCGCCAACGACCCGACCATGAGACAGGTTGTACTGGGATATATGTTACCAGTAGCACCAACATACATACATATATACATACATACA
>OZ024747.1:79569658-79574658 GCA_964016885.1 Eledone cirrhosa
ACTCGAGCAGAGAGTAATTGTTTACGGAGGCATATCCGGGTGTAGGAGGCTTATCCGGGATTTCTTGAAGGAATTTATCCAAAGACTTCTTGAACCTGATGGGGTCTATCTCTGCTTTGATATGTCTTGGTGTAATGTTAAAGAGTGCAGGGCCAATTGAGGTGAAATAATTGTGCCGTATTGTTGTTATGTGATGCGAGTGGGATTTTTGTCGTGGGCGGATAGCACGCCGCCCATGCCTTGGGTGTACACTGAAGGTGATGCCAACATCATTTGGGCTAAGCTGATGGAATATTTTCCACATCATACAGATAATGTAGCGCTCACGGCGACGTTGAAGAGAATAAAGTTTGAGCTTTTCTAATCGACCCCAATAGTCATGGCCTGTCATGCCATCTATCTTTTTTGTAATTGACCTTTGAGGTGCTTCAACTTTCATGGTTCTTTGTTTCGTGTGGGGTGACCACAGTGGCCAACAGTATTCAAGGTGGGGTCGGGCAAAAGTGGAGAAGAGAAGGACAACAGTGTGGATATCTCTCGACTGGAAAGTTCTGAGAATCCAGGAACACATTCTGCAGGCCATATCAACTTTGCTGTTTATATGAGTGGCCCAGCTTATATTGTTGTCCACAATTACTCCCAGGTCTTTGATGTTATTGGAAGCCACTAGAGTTTCACCCGAAGGAAGAGAGTATGGTAGTTTCAGGGCATCCTTTTTTTCCAAAGTGGATTAGTTCAAATTTACAACAGCATATTATTCATCTCTGCCCATTGGATAACAGCCAGTAGGTCTGACTGAAGGCAAGTCCGGTCACCCACCTCATTGATGACGTTGTTGAGCTTAGAATCATCTGCGAAGATTCTGATGTTGCTGTGTTTGATGATGTCAGTAATGTCATTAATGTAAATGATGAAAAGAAGTGGGCCCAACACAGTGCCTTGTGGGACGCCACTGCGGACTTTGGCAGGGCTTGATTTTACTCCTTCGACTACAACATGCTGGGTTCTGCCTGTCAGGAAACATTTGATCCACTGTAGTAACCTTCCAGAGACACCAGCATTGGATAGTTTTTTCAGTAGAATCTTATGATCAACCCTGTCGAAGGCCTTGCTGAAATCAAGGTAGATGACATCAGTGTTGGAGTCCTCTCCCAAGGCTCTCAATATATATATATATATATATATATATATATATATAAATTTATGTAATAAACAACACAATATAATAATTATTCCATTACCGAAGGTTTCACGAAGTTAGACGATTCTAACAGAAACGTCTGCTATCAGACACTTCTGTTAGAATCGTCTAACTTCGTAAAACCTTGAGTAATGGAATAATTATATTGTGTTGTTTATTACATAATTAAATAGCTCTGTACTATACATGGCGCACTCTTCTTTCCTTTACCTTTTCCACAGAAATACTTAACACACACACATATACATATATAAGGAAAATACTTAACACACACACATATACATATATAAGGAAAAGAAATCGAAAATGCAACTGGAGTCTTTTTGAGAATATTTATTTATTTCCTTTACCGGTTTCAGTTATTATGCTTTTCAAAAGTAGAATTGAGATGGAGTGTTTGTGGTTTTTCTCGCATCTCATACATACATACATACATACATACATACATACATACATACATACATACATACATACATACATACATATATATATATATATATATATGTACATATACACAGAAACGTGTGCGCGCGTAAGTTTCTGTACCCAAACGAAAGAAAAGACAACCGAGTTTCGTTGAATGGCGAAATAAAGGGAGTGCCAACTAGGTTGTAGCCAGGGACCCTACAATATCTAAAATGTCTCAAATTAATGTCTTTACTACCAGAAATACTACGTCAGGTCCCTATTCTTTGGAATACTCAGCCAGCTTCATATTTACACGTTAATTTCATGAGCTGGATGTCCCGTTGATCACAACTGGAACACTCATCGTCGAAACTGACGTAGATCCATATCAGTTGGGCGATAGTAGCATCTGTAGTGTCTCATATATTTCCAATGCAAATCATGTTATATTCCAACAGAGTTCATCCCTGGAAGACCACTAGAAACGATATTAACATTCATTGAAGATAGTTTCTTAATCAATAATACACACCTTCTTCTTCTCCACCAGATTGAACAAGTCTTCTTCTTCTCCTCCTCCTCCTCCTCCTCCTCCTCTCTTGACTCTCTCTCTCTCTTGTCTCTCTCTTCTCTCTCTCTTGTCTCTCTCTTCTCTCTCTCTTCTCTCTCTCTTGTCTCTCTCTTTTATCTCTCTCTCTTGTCTCTCTCTCTTGTTTCTCTCTCTTGTCTCTCTCTCTTGTCTCTCTCTCTCTCCCTCTTCTCTCTCTCCTGTTTTTCTCTCTTGTCTCTCTCTTAGAGAATTCTTCCAGTTAATGGTTCTACTGTCAGTGATACGTTGTTTTACCTTTGCTTTCTAACACTCACCCATACACACACACAAACACACACCTATATATATATATATATATATATATATATATATATATATATATATATATATACATACAAATATATTTTACATAGGGGTGGTTAGGTTAGTAAATATACATCTTTCACACTATCTTCCGATCTTGTATCAGTTCTGTCGAATGTTCTCAACATAACAACCTTCTCAATTCTAACTGATGGTTTATTCATACCTTCACACCTTCTATATCTTCTCATTAACTTTTATAATGAATTGACCGAGTCAAATGTTTAACCATACAAATCCTACAATATAGTAGTAAAGGCGCTTGACTTAATGTTCAGGGCTCGCGAACGTGAGTTCCATAGTGTCTGTAAATTTCGATAGATACATATAGCAATATAGCAACAGATCTCTCTCTCCCTCCCCCCCTCTCTCTCTCTCTCTCTATATATATATATATATATATATATATATATATATATATATATATATACAAGTAGAAGTTGTATATAATTTGTTGGAAGTCCGACAAACATAAATATTTATAACTGATTTAGGGCTCTCAACAAGTTACTGGAGTAAATATTCAATGATATTAAATAAATGGAAACTATATTTATAAAAGCATATTTATTTTATTATATATATTTCAAGGGCAACCAAGACAACATTGGTACACTTTCATCAGATAAAATAGAAAGTTTGTTTTATAAATAGAGACGTACCCATGAAAATCGTACCTTATCGGTTGGAAATTCACTGGATAGTGTATATATATATTCACTGGATAGTATATATATATATATATATATATATATATATACATAGTAATAATAATAAATTTGAAGACTAAAATCCAAAGAGGGCTCGATAAGGAAAATATATATCAAATATATAAGAACCGTAGAGCAAATATTTATTAAAATAACAGATTAAAGTTTAAGCAAAGAATCGCTGCTTTCACCCTTAACGGGATCTTCTGAAACTCAGAAGATCCCGTTAAGGGTGAAAGCAGCGATTCTTTGCTTAAACTTTAATCTGTTATTTTAATAAATATATATATACATATATATATATATTCATATATATATATATATATATATATAGTAATTATGAATGTGAAGACTAAAATCGGAAGAGGGCTCGATAAGGAATATATATATATATAAGCCGGTAGAGCAAATATTTATTATAAGAACAGATTAAAGTTTAAGCAAATAACACCGTGTAACAAAAAAAAAATGTTTCTCTGTTTCTGGCTTGTAATCACTTTTTTTTGTGTTGCTTAGGTCCCAAATAAATAAAAAAAAAAGTGCTATTAAACAGTTAAAAGTTTGTGTTTGTAAACATTCTAAGCTATTCACTAGAATTATTTGTATGCTGGATTTTACGTTGTATGTAAGTTTAATTTGCTTATGTTAAATAATTTTTTTTATATATGTTTCAGGTTAAATTAAAACTATAAAATAAAGAGTAATACCTAAAGAAAATTATAAAAGTGCAATAAAGTATAAAATTGTTAAAAAGTGGATTAAAGAGATTTATTGATACTGGGGTACCAGAAAAAGTTCCTCACTTCCCAAACCAAAAAGAAGTCAATGACTTGGTCAGGGATATGGGTCTGACCAAGTCCAATGCAGAGCTATTCGTCTCCAGGATGAAGCAGTGGAACTTGGTCAAGGAGGAAGTGCAGGTGACAAGTCAGAGAAGTCGACACGAACCTTTCTCAGGCTTTTACACTCTTAGGGATGGCCTCTGCTTCTGCCATGACGTGCCTGGACTGTTTGACGTTATTGGGGTGCCGTTTGTGCCCAAGGAGTGGAGGCTATTTATAGACAGCTCCAACTTAAACTCCATATGCTGGACGCTCACCTGGAAAAATTCAAGGACAATATGGGCGCCTACTCAGAAGAACAAAGCGAACGATTCCACCAAGATGTGAAAGAGATAGAGAGGAGGTACCAGGGCCACTACAATGAAAAAATGATGGGGGACTATATCTGGGGGCTAGTGCGGGAATGCGACCTGGACTACAACCGCAAATCCAGGAAACCCAGTCATTTCTGACGTGTATAAGTTGCTTTATAAGTGTTATTTGTTTTTACTTGTTTGCTTTTGATAAGCTTGTGTAATAAAATAAATATATACTCTGTTGATTTAATTATATGAACTGATAAATTTTTTAAAAAATGTGTTTTTTCTTGAAAAATATGAAAATTTCGAAATATCAAACTCCTATCCACAAACCCAAACTTGTGATTAAATAATAGTGTTCTTTTATAATAGTGGGATATAAAAAACCAGGAAATAATACTTAGAACCGAGGAACAAATAGTATGTTACACGGTGTAATCGATGCTTTCACCGTTAACGGGATCGTCTGAAACTAAAAAAAAATCAATCTGTTGTGGACGCAGAAGTAAATATTTCGAAAAACGTTACAACCGAAGTATGATGACAGTGGCCACGCGATTTCGATCTCATTAGACAGCTCTATAGAGCTCTATAGAGTTGTCTGATGAGATCATGGCACTGGTTAGG
>OZ024747.1:79579658-79584658 GCA_964016885.1 Eledone cirrhosa
TCATTGATGTAACAGAAGGTATGTCATTGATGTAACAGAAGGTCAGTCATTGATGAAACAGAAGATATGTCATTGATGTAACAGAAGGTATGTCATTGATGTAACAGAAGATATGTCATTAATGTAACAGAAGGTATGCCATTGATGTAACAGAAGGTATGCCATTGATGTAACAGAAGATATGTCATTGATGTAACAAGATATGTCATTGATGTAACAGAAGGTCAGTCATTGATGTAACAGAAGGTATGCCATTGATGTAACAGAAGGTCAGTCATTGATGTAACAGAAGATCAGTCATTGATGTAACAGAAGGTCAGTCATTGATGTAACAGAAGGTCAGCCATTGATGTAACAGAAGGTATGTCATTGATGTAACAGAAGGTCAGTCATTGATGTAACAGAAGGTATGTCATTGATGTAACAGAAGGTAAGTCATTGATGTAACAGAAGGTATGTACATTGAGTTCTAACCACGTTATCGATCCCACCATAAACAGGTGGAAACCAATATATATATATATATATATATATATATATATATATATATATATATATATATATATACACTTTGATTACCTTTACAGGCAATATTTATTAGAACGCTGTTGATGTGTGTACACATTTTTGAGACACCCTGTATATATATATATATATATATATATTTAAAGGTTAAACAAGGTTCATTGAATAAATCAAAGAATGAGTTTTATAATAGACTAGCAGTAAAGCCCGGCGTTGCTCGGGGTGGCTCAGTAGCTGTGTTAAAGTTACAATGTTAAGTTTCTTTTTTGGCTTAAAAACTGTAGTGTCTACTGTGCAGACTTGCATGTGGTGTTTTTGATTAATATTCCCTCAACCAACAATATGCCTTATGAAGTTAAGAAAACATAACGATAACCCGAATGTTATAACAAAAGAGGATACTGGGAATAAAAACTGCACTGGTTATTTATTAACAAAGATCGAAAATGTAAACACTGCAACGCAGAGAAAAACATTAGCGTAACCAAATTATCAGTTATGTCTGTCTGCACGCCTATATCACCTCTCTGCACGACTGTCTGTCTGCACGCCTATATCACCTCTCTGCACGACTATCTGTCTGCACGCGTATATCACCTCTCTGCACGACTGTCTGTCTGCACGCGTATATCACCTCTCTGCACGACTGTCTGTCTGCACGACTGTCTGTCTGCACGCCTAACGAAATTTACAGATACATATATTTTAAATAAACTTATATAATTTTTGCTTTTTTTTACGAAATATTTGCTTGTTTTACGTAGTCTTTAAATAGACTTGTTTTCAAGTAAAAATATTGTTTTAAAAGGCTTTTAAATGGAAATGAAGCAAAACGGAAGCTTAGTGTTCGAACTGATGAATTTTGCAGGTCAAAATTTTGCTGGCTCGACAACTGTTCGCGTATTGTGTTAATGTCATTTTAAACGCTGAGAAAGCCAGCGTAATTTTTTTAATTTTTGCACGCAGACGCTCAATGTAAACAGAACAAAGGGAAATAACTCGTCACTTACGCTCAAAAATCGATACATTAGATTCGATTTCATCACATAGGGTGGGTCAATTTGAAATATTCTTTTCCCGATGTCTTCGCTAGGGCTCAATGTACAAGTATAGCAATTTCGGTGCAATTCCGTCAGAGATTCTAAGAGGAGATGTGTGCCAAAAATCGATAGACAGACAGACAACCACAGCTTTATATATATAGAACAAAGGGAAATAACTCGTCACTTACGCTCAAAAATCGATACATTAGATTCGATTTCGTCACATAGGGTGGGTCAATTTGAAATTTTTTTTTTCCGATGTCTTCGCTAGGGCTCAATGTACAAGTATAGCAATTTCGGTGCAATTCCGTCAGAGATTCTAAGAGGAGATGTGTGCCAAAAATAGATAGACAGACAGACAACCACAGCTTTATATATATAGATTGGAAGCACTCCACAGAATTGTTTTTCCGGAGTTATTAATATTAATTCAAAATATTAACAAAAATAGACATTCGTGTGATCAAGTATATTTTATTATACATATTTCAGAGGTACTGAGCTATCTTCAACAGTACGTCCTCATCAGATAAAATAAGATGATGCATGACATACCCTGACATATTAGATGGTTAAGATTCAGCCATGGTAGTGACTGAATCTTAACTACCATGACTGAATCTTAACCATCTAATATGCCAGGGTATGTCATGCATCATCTTATTTTATCTGAGGACGTACTGTTGAAGATAGCTCAGTACCTCTGAAATATGTATAATAAAATATACTTGATCACACGAATGTCTATTTTTGTTGATATTTTGAATTAATATATATATATATATATATATATATATATATATATATATATATATTGGAAAATGTGTGTAATCCTTGGTACAGTTAGGTATATTAAGACAGGGGGGAAGAAAAAATGGCTTCACTTGTGCTTTCAACAAATTTATTTTCTTCACAAAATCCAAAAAGAATTTTTCTTAAAAAACATTATTTTATAAATTAAGTTGTTGGTTGTTGGTTAGGTCTTAGGAGTTCTTGGTTAACGTAGGAGGTATTGTTTCGTTTTTAGAAAGACCTTTCACGCTGAGGTGCGCTTGTCAAACTGATGTGTAGCGCACCTCAGCGTGAAAGGTCTTTCTAAAAACGAAACAATACCTCCTACGTTAACCAAGAACTCCTAAGACCAAACCAACAACCAACAACTTAATTTATAAAATAATTTTTTTTAAGAAAAATTCTTTTTGGATTTTGTGAAGAAAATAAATTTGTTGAAAGCACAAGTGAAGCCATTTTTTCTTCACCCCTGTCTTAATATATATATATATATATATATATATATATATATATATATATACATATACATATATATATATATATATATATATATATATATATATATATATATATATATATATATATATATATATTTCCTTTTTGAATTTGTTTTGCAAGATTTCTTATCTGAAAACGTGTATTGAAACAGATATTGTTATACTTTGGCAGCATGACCCTCCCAAAGTATACTATATATATATATACTGTACCGATTGTGTTGTTATTTCTGTTTACCTTTTACATATATATATATATATATATATATATATATATATATATATATGTGTGTGTGTGTGTGTGTGTGTGTGTGTGTGTGTGTATATATATAAGTTTATCCCGGGTTCAATCGGAGGTAACAACAGTAAGTAAGGTACTCAATACAAAGCAGAGTATTAATATTTAATATAGAAATGGCTTCTACAGGACTAGAACTGTCTCATTCGGGAGAAATCATCATCATCATATATATATATAACGAAGAAAGTGTGGTAAGGAACCAGGTGGACCATAACGCACCAGAGTACTCGATACTTTGGGTAGTAGAGTGGGTAATAGGAAAAGAGTCAGGACCCCGACGGCAGAGCTCAAGCTGTTTCGACGGAAATAGCCGTCGAAACGGCATGAGCTCTGCCGTCGGGGTCGTGACCCTTTCCCTATATATATATATATATATGTGTGTGTGTATGTGTATGTATGTATGTATGTATGTATGTATATGTATACATATGTCAGGTCACCAGTTGGTGCTACTGGTAACATGTATCCCAGTACAACCTGTCTCATGGTCGGGTCGTTGGCGACTAAACTGGCAACCCCACCAAGGTTTCTTGGTGAGGAGGGTGACTTTGGACATCCTGCACGACTAAAAAGAAAACCTGTCAAAGGGCAAAGGAGCTCTTAAGAGTCAATGGCCATCCAAAATCACTGGGAGAGATGACCCCTTAGCCTTTGTCAAGGCAGAATTATAGCAGAAGGAAAACTCTGATATAACACCTGCAACTCTGATGGTATCCAATGATGTTGACTTGTTCTTCTTTTTGGTAAATATCATCTTGGTTAAGAGAGTGGGACTGGCTTTGTGCAGTGCTTTTGCTCACTATAAAAGCTTCACGGCACAGGCATTGCTTTATATGTGGAGATCTCTCTGCACTTGTCCTCACATGGTACCATGGGCCCAGCACTATGTGTCAATAATTGTCACAAGTGTAGTGTTTGTACCAGAGTTTTCAAGTCGCTGGCTGGACTAAAAAGTCACACTCGTTCAGCGCATCGGTAAGGGTTCTCCTACATGGATATAAAGTAGTGGCCGTACTCGAAAACGAGTTGGCAGCCACCATATATGTATACAGGCTTCTATGCAGGTTCCGTCTACCAAATTTCAACACTCACAAAGCATTGGTCAAACACATGCTGGCCGAAAGTGCCACGGGACTGAATACGAAATCAATTGTACATTTTTCTTTTTTGTTATCACACATACAGCCTTGTTGACCTTTGAACTGCAAACATTTCTGAAATAAAACGTCTGTCTGTTGCAGCTGAAAAGGTCAAAACTTGTATAGCAGCTATGTCATTGAATCGATAAGTGTGTGGTGGTGGTGGTGATGGTGGTGGTAGTGGCGGTGGTGATGGTGGTGGTGGTGATGGTGGTGGCGGTGGTGATGGTGGCGGTGGTGATGGTAGCGGTGGTGCAAAGACTGGGAATATAATGAAAGACTAGAAGACAAAAAGAGAGAGAGAGAGAGAGAGAGATAGAGAGAGAGAGAGGGAGAGAGAGAGAGAGAGAGAGAGAGAGAGAGAGAGAAGGAGGTGTCAGAAATGTAAGCTATCATTATCAAATAAAGAAAAAAATAAGAAAGAGAGAGAGAACAAAAAAAAAACTATAAAGAAACCACAGCGTCTTTGTTGAAATTATTACATTATATGAGTTAGGTTGTAGAATATATTGGAAAGAAAGAAATACTAAACAACCACACAATTCTAAATATCATTGGTCACTTAATTGGGAAACAACACTTCTAAAACAATACGACAACCAATTACGAACAGAGAACACACCAGTTATATCTATCTATCTATCTGTCTATCTATATCTATCTATCTATCTATCTATCTGTCTGTCTATCTGTCTGTCTCTCT
>OZ024747.1:79589658-79592158 GCA_964016885.1 Eledone cirrhosa
ACTCAATAGACGTAGCTCGGAGATCAGAGAGTCACTCCAGGTAGAGCTACTACTTATCCAAATTGAGAGACCACAGCTCCGATATTATGGGTATGTAGTTAGAATGTCTCGGGAAAGAATTGCTGGACAGATTTTACGGGCAAAACCAACCGGCAGGAGACCCAGGAGTAGACCCTGAGCAAGATGGTTGGATGACATTCAAGAGCTTGGATGGTCACGCTTGGGAATCCAACCGGATCACTTGGAGGCGGTTACTTCTGACAGGACCCGCTGGAGGGACTTTGAGGACTCTGCCACCATGACTCTCTATTAACATTGATTTTGCTGTGAAAAGATGTGTGGAGATGATCATTGAGAGTGAGGTGGAGTTCTGCGACGTCGACACAGACGAACTGGGCCTCCTACTTAGACTTACCTACGACACTGACTACCTAGACAGCCATGACATTAGACGTTTCTGCCCTAGTAGACCTATAAGAGGTAGACCTCCCCACCATAACCCCAATGGCAAAAAAGACTCCCATGGGAAGGTGGATTGGGTGGACCAAAGCTATATGGACCCCCCAAAACAATGATCAGGTAAGAAAAATGGTCGCACATGCAATAAGGGCTAGTATCAAAACTACCCTAAAGGGCCACATATTTAAGTTCAACGAGAAGATCTACACCCAAAATGAGGGAGCAGCTATCGGCGTCAGCATAGCTGGTGATGTTGCCAACCTTTTCATGGTATGGTGGGAAAGGAGACTTAAAGATCTCCTTAATGAGAGCTCCATAAACCTCATCATGTACTCTCGTTATGTAGACGATATCAATATAGTTATAAGAACACCCCCACTAGAGAGCACTAACAAGTTTGATTTAGAACGTAGCACGATGGAAAGCATCCAGAAGATAGCTAATTCCATACACCAGAGTATAACTGTAACTATTGACTTCCCTTCCAAACACCCTAACAATAGACTACCTGTATTAGACACAGAACTCTGGATTAACACTATAGACGAGAGAGCCCAAATTCTCCACTCACACTATGTTAAACCCATGGCCTCCAAATACCTGATACTCAAAAACTCAGCAATGTCCAGTAGTGCTAAGTTTAATATTCTGATCGCAGATTTTGTACGAGTGATGAAGAATGTGTCCCGCATGTGCGACCCAACAGAAATGGAAAGACACATCCAACACTTCATCAACCGCATGCAGTTCTCTGGCTACAACCAAAGAGACAGAATCAGAGTATACGAAGGAGCCATGGAGAAGTCTAAGACCCTCATAGAACTGGACATGAAAGGAATTTTCCCATTATACAGGAGCAAATCATGGAATAGCTTAGATAGGGCTAGACATAAGATAGGGAAAGCCACCTCATGGTACGACAACCAGAGATACCAGAGTGTCATGTTTGTGGACGCTACCCCTGGAGGGAAATTAGCTAACCAGTGTAGAAAGGCCCTGAGAAAGACCCACTTAAAAATAAAGGTGGTAGAAAAGCCAGGAACCACCATAAAATCCCTGATCAGCAAAACTTACCCTTTTAAGAAAACCCACTGTACCAATAGGAAATATATCATATGTAAGGTGAACCCCCGGATAAATTGTAAAACTAGAAACGTAGTCTATAGCATAAGATGTACAGAAGGTACTTGCAGAAACATGACAACAACATACATAGGTGAGACAGCTCGTAGCATAGGTGAAAGGATAGACCAACACTGGGGGGAACTAAAAGAACGAAAAAACGGGTCAGTACTATACGAACATGCTAGACAACAACATGACGGTAACATAGACAACATAGAAATTAGAATAATGTCTAAACATAGAAATGACCCAGCAGATAGGCAAATCAGAGAGGCCAGTGAAATAGAAATTAGAAGACCAAGGCTAAACAGAAAGAATGAATGGAATAACAACAACACCCAAACAAACAACACTGGCCTAAGAGAAGTATAAATAAGTAAATAAAATAAAATAAAATAAATAAATAAATAAATAAATAAATAAATACACAAGCACAATAACAACAAGCACATACACACACACTAGTCACCCATCACACAGCAAACAAAACACTATACACACACGCAAACGCATGCGCAAAGAAGACAAAATAAAATAAACAAACAAGCAAATAAATAAATAAATATATAGACAGACTGAATAAAAATGGCCGTAGACATACAATACAACAGGAGGAAAATATAGCACCACTGACGATGTTGCAGATGTGCAACGAAAGATTTATGATAAACAATATATATGTGTTTGTGTCTATATTGTATCTGTATTATTTTTGACCGCCGGTCAGACAATGGCAACATTAAGGACCGAGTATATTAGATTACCGATATTAAAGACACAGAAGCGAGAAGCGAAAACCAACCAAACAGTGAGTGTGTTCTGTTATTAATTCTGGCAATATTACACAAATATGACCCTCCCCAAGTATAACAATATTTGTTTCGACACACGATTTCATATAAAAAACCTCGCAAAA
>OZ024747.1:79597158-79599658 GCA_964016885.1 Eledone cirrhosa
CACCCAATATTGTCCATGTATGACAAAGGATGAATTGATGAAGAAAGATTATAGTTTGGCTTGAAAAATGCTTTATTTAATCATCCAATGCCGTTATTTAAAACAAATCCTTCTCTAGTTGTCTGGGATTCCTTTAGAGTTCACAAAACAGAAAAAAAAAGAAGGAAAATAGTAGTTAACTAAAAACACAATTGGTTGTTACTATGGTTCCTCACTGAGGTTTCTCACTGTGGTTCCTAATCTTTGTCGCTCGACAAGATTCCAGCCCCACCCGAGTAGGGCGGAACTCGTCAAATCTGACCAAGGAAACAATGTTTCTATTGGTCTTTCCATCGTTGATACTATCTACCAGTCGCAACTCTTGGTAGAAAGGACAACGTAAAATAAAGTGCCTTGCTCAAGGACATAACGCATCGCCCGGGAATCGAACTCGCAACCACACAATTGTGAATCCAATTCACTAACCACTAAACCACGCTACCAAAACACATATACTATCATTGGTTCTCTAGACCCAATCGGTCCACAAGCAATTGCCAGGTGTGTCCATGCTTTAAGACGGCACTGGCTGTTATACCCAGTAGTTTAATAAGTCATTTGCAGCCATTCCATGTTTCTATTAATAATTGTTTCTACTTTTTGGCACAAGGCCAGCAATTACCCAGTCCATTACTGGTACTTTATTTTATCGACCCCGTAAGGATGAAAGGCAAAGTCAACCTCAGCGGGATTTGAACTCAGATCGTTAAGGGATGTAACTATGCTGGAAAGCATGGCATCCGACCCTCTACCGATACTGCCAATCCACCTAATCCCATTAAAACTGTTATGTTAGAAGAATGGAACAACTGGGTGCTGCAGGTAGATTTTGTTACGACCATTGCTGAGTTGAATAAATCACCAACGTTTACTCAAGTGTGCATGAGAAAACGTAAAACGTGACACAAGGACAATAGATTATACCAAGGATGACATTCTCCTAGAAAATGATACTGTATTCAAGATAAAATTTCACATATCTTTCAAAGCGATAATGAAAGTAATGAGAACGTTGTTGGTTCTGAAGCTAACTAAATATACTTTTGTTTGATAAAAGAATTTCTTTTTTCATTTCGCTGCTTTGAGCTCTTTTGTGTCTGGAACAATGCTGGTTTTTGGGGGTCTTTTTGCCTAGTGAAGGCGTGTGGCTGAGTGGTTAGAGAATTGGATTCGCAATCGTGAGGTTGTGAGTTCGATTCCCGGACCGGGCGATGCGTTATGTCCTTGAGCAAGACACTTTATTTCACGTTGCTCCTTCTACCTGGAGTTGCGACCGATAGATAGTATTAGCAATTGGAAAGACCAATGGGAACATTGTTTCCTCGGTCCGATTTGACGAATGTCGATCGTTCCTTTTTTTTTGCCTAAATCTCAGGTATAATTTTTGACCAATAATTTTGTTTAAATATTACTGTAACATTTTACCAAAACTTTTTCTTAACTATAAAGCTACATCGTGTATCCCGAGAAATACGTTAATTTATTTATATAAAATATTTGTCTATATCTTGTCAGATCAGATATTTACTGATGAGGACTTATGACCAAAGTGTTTCAGTGGTAACCATCCCATCTTAGTTTCAACAAAATATATTAGGACTATCGGATGTCTTCTGACTTTTCTTAAAGATGGCAAAATATGGTTTGAATGGAGTTTAGTAACTCTTTCTTATCAAGTCAAGTGACTACGTAGAGACCTCCTCGTTGACTCATTGCTGTTGTTATTGCTGTTGTTACTGTTGATGTTGATATTGTAGTAGGTGTTGTTGGTGTTGCTGTTGCGGTTGTTGTTGATGTTACCGTGGTTGTTACTGTTGTTGTTGCTGATATTGTAGATGCTGCTGTTGTTGCAGTTGTTGTTGTTGTTGGTGTTGCGGTTGTTGCTGTTACTGCTGTTGTTGATGTTGCTACTGTTGTTGTCGCTGTTCTTGCTACCGATGTTGTTGTTGTTGCTGTTGTCGTGGCTTCTACTGCTGTTACTGTTGCTGCTGTTGCTAATGTTGTTGTTTCTACTGCTGATGTTGTTGCTACTGCTGTTACTGCACTTGCAGTTGTTACCATGGCTGTTGCTATTGCTGCTGTTGTTGCTACTGTAGTTACAGTTATTACTTCTACTGCTGTTGATGATGACATGTATTTTTCTGTCTGCTTTTTGCTGAACATATTCTAAATTATGGAGTTTTTCAATGCTTCTATACACATTCGTTTATCGTTTCACAGAGAAATAAAATATATAGCAGCCATTAAAGTTTTACAGTTGTGATCAAACTTCGTTTCTACAGCTATTTCCGGCATGTTTACAACATCATTATTGCATTAGCCACATCTAGAGGCGTCGCAATGATCTAGTGGATTTCTCGAATGAGATTTCATAATGATTTCGATGATTAGAAAATGTAGATATCAGGACCGGCGTTACAATTAAGCCAACTAGGCAGCTGTCTAGGGTACAGATCCCAGA
>OZ024747.1:79607158-79637158 GCA_964016885.1 Eledone cirrhosa
AGAGAGAGAGAGAGAGAGAGAGAGAGAGAGAGAGAGAGATGGATAGATAGATAGACAATATATATATATCTTCTTTTTCGTCTTTGCCCATTTAGTCCTGAGAGAGTCATCGGGTCAGAGTCCACAAACATTCCTTCCGGCGGGTCCTGTCAGAAGCAACCATTTCCAACCGATCCGGCTGGATTGTCAAGCGAGACCAGCCGAGTTCATGGAATTTATCCAACCATCTTGCTCGGAGGGTCACCTTGAGTCACCTGCCGGTTGGTTTTGCCCGTAAAACCTGTCCAGTGATTCTTTCCTGAGACATTCTAACCACATGTCCATAGTATCGGCGCTATGATCTCTCAATTTGGAGAAGTAGCGGTTTTGCCTGGAGCGACTCTCTGAGAGAGAGAGAGCGAGAGAGAGAGAGAGAGATCAATAGGTTGATAAATACACATATATATGCATTGATGGAGGGATAGGTGAATAGATAGATGTATAGATAGATTACAGGTGCGGTGACATAGGGTTTTGATTTTAAGGCAAAATATACATGTAGAGTCTTAGCCAACACTATGTGTAGACACCTTCTCTTTATAAACAAAATGTTTGTGAACAGAAAGAGAAGGATCAACAGTTGGACTAGTTTCGGTCCTGTTTGAGCATTTCATCAGCAATCGTATATTCACGGAGACGCTGATTATAAGCCTGCTAGCGTTAAGGATTTGAGTAAATTGGATAGACTATCTCAACTTATCTTACTCGAACTTCCAATCGAACCAAGGAAACAAATTCCTGCAAAATGTCTAACTCTACCATTAATGTATTTCCAATAGTGTTCAGACCGGGTGTTTTTAGAATATACCAGTAACGTCATTGCTTGGACTCCCGTGCTTAATCTATCCGTCTGTTGGTTGCTATAACATTAGATTTGAGGCTATTTCTCCACGATGCTTCGCATTGAACTGCCAACTGCCATTCTCAATATTCGACGTTTTTTTTGAAGTATTCCAATAAAGTGAGTGATTTGTCTTCCTCAGTTTATCCGTCTATCTATTGGTACTAATTTTGAGACATTTCTTCTGTGTCTTCCACGGTTAATCCACCCATATCTCTCACGGTGACCTGTCAATCGCAATCTCTGCTGAGTCACCTTTTCGGTTAACTTTAGCAGTTAGTTTGATTAATAAATTACAGATGCATTAACAATGTTTTGGAAAGACCAATGGAAACATTGTTTCTTCGGTCCGATTTGACAAAAGTCGATCGACTGACATGTGTATGTGTGTGCCCATCTATATTATAAAACAGTTAGTTTGTCTTAGCCCAGAGGTTCGACAAAGCAGGAGTTTAGTCGGCCATATTTGGCGTTAAACGATTGAGAGTACAGCACTCGCCCCTGGGACAGAACGTCTGTTCATCTAATGAAAGAATAAAAGAACACTGGAATAAAAGAATATGTTTGATATTATCTAATATTATTGTATAAGTTTTCTTTATTTCTTTTGTATTGTTTGCTTCATACTGGTTCATGTTTTTAATGATTTCTAATAGCTCGTGTTCTCTTTGTCTGTTTTATTTGTGAGAATTAATGAATTATGTGCAAATTGTTCTTTCTATTGATTCCGCTTGAATCAATAGACGCAAACAACAATCAATTCGTCGGATAATTGGTTGGATGTCATAATCATGAGTTTCGTTCGTAATTACACAACTAATTACTTTACAACGAATTGGTAGAGTCATTTAGCTCGTCGGATTAAATGCCTCCTCTGTATTTTTTCAGGTTCTCTGCACTCTGAGTTCGAATCCCACCGAGGTCAACTTTGACAATTTACCTTTCGGCGGAGAGTGAAGGGGATATTGATAAATAAAGTTCCAGTCCATGGGCAGTAGATTGACGGAATTGTTAAAGAATGGAAGGGGATGCTCTGCAGAATTTGTTCCGATTCTGTGCATTATGAGTTCAAATCTCGCCAAGGTCAACTTTACCAATTTGACTTTGGAAGGTCGATAAATAAAGTACAGTCACAGGGCGGTGGATTGACGGAATTATTAATGAGTGGAAAGGAAATGTTCTACAGAATCTGATCCAACTCTGTGCATTTTTGAGTTCAAATCCCGGTTCCTGTTACAGGAAAAATAATGGGGAATCTTAGAACACAACAGCGAAGAATAACAGAAAATAAACGAAACAGATCCTCAGCTGGGACTAGAGACATAATATTTCCAATGCTGATGCTATATATATATATATGTGTGTGTGTATAGGAAAATATTTGACCCAGATGGCAGAGCTCAAGCCGTTTCGACGGCTATTTCTGGACTACCAGAAATAGCCGTCGAAACGGTTTGAGCTCTGCGGTCGGGGTCAAACATTTTCCTATTACCCACTCTACTACCCTAAATATTGAGTAATCTGGTGCGTTATGGTCCATTAGAGCTGGAAAAAAAATTAAATTAAAATTAAATTAAATTAAAGATAGGAATATATGTAAATATTTTCTCTACCTTCAAGGGATTAGTTTAAAATACCTTTAACACTGTCTCCTAAATAACTTTACTTTTTCTAATCCTAAACGTTGACCGTCTATATCTCTTAGGCGCCATATTTTTTTTTTTTCAAAAGCGTCTCCTACAAACATTTGCTAAGCTTAACGTCTGTTTATGGATAAAAAACGTAGAATAAAAATGCACGTAAATATCAGTGAATGTTTTGCTTATTTTAGATTATCTTTTGAAGACTTGGAGTGACCAACTTCTTCAAAGGGAAAACAAAATCGTTCCAAGTTTTTTTTTCTTTTCATCTTTTTGTTTTCTCTTTGTTTTTATTATTATTTTTTTTCCTTTATTATTATTTTGTAAATTCCAGAGAGAGAGAGGGATATATATATATATATATATATATATATATATATATATATATATATATATATATATATATATATATATATATATATATATATATATATATAGAGAGAGAGAGAGAGAGAGAGAGAGAGAGAGAGAGAGAGAGAGTATGCCTATATAAGTGTATGGATAATATGGCTATGCGAGAAATTGGAAAAAAATTGAGAACAGAGAAAGAAATGTACAAACAATATATATATATATATATATATATATATATATATATATATATATATATATATATATATATATATATATATATATATATATACAAATAAAATTATCGAGAATCGGAACTTCGGCCCACGAAATAACGAAAAACAATCTTCGAAATATGCGGCAAAGTGCTCAATGGTTCGGATGAACCAGAGCTATAACTAACGTTTAATACCAAACACACCGAGACGATGTTTAAACAATCATTCGCACAGCCAAAAAATACGATCAAGTAATTCGGGTCAAACAAATAAAAATATGCATATATAAATGGAATAGAATGAAACGAAATTTTATTTCTCACTCTTAGTACGGCACTTACTTAAATGTAAGTATGTAAGTATCTATACGTACATACATATATTTATACAGACGTACAGTAGTATGTATATATATACATACATGCACACATATATATATGCACGTATCGGTTTACCGAACATTTATTATAATGCTCGGTTTGTTTGTTTGTAAACAAACAAACAGCCCGAATTAAGCCGTACAGTGTTTAGGCAACCACGTCACCTTTTTGTTCAAAACTGTATATATATATATATATAGTTATAGGAATAACCAAAGAGTGCTTAGAAATACATTGTTTTTTATTAGCTAACAGTGTTTCATCCATACACCATGGCAAAATCCTCAGAGCCTATAAACAAGAGTATATCAGTAGTTGCATGCTCCATCGAGCTGCGTCACCAGAACAAGGTTAAATGACCAGCAGGGGGTCCCGAAGCCAGCGCTATATGGAAAAAGACAGAATACATGATGCACATAATGTCATAAAATGTCTTAAAGGTTTAAAAATTAAAAATTATACCAAAAATGTATCACTTAAATGGTGCAATAGATGATAAAGAGGTTGGAGAGGGTAGCAAGGGATGATCAGAATGATCAGAAACAATAAGAAAATAATTAAAAAAATAATAATAATAAAGTACAAAAATACAGGGATAAGAAAAGAGATAAATATAAAAATACAAAGCAATAAAGGAACAAAAAGTCCGTACCCCCCCCCCCCAAAAAAAAAATATAAGACAAAGCAAAGCATAGATGCATCAAAGCACAAGCAGTGCAAAAAGAGGGTGTACAGGCAGATCAAGAGAGTTTGCAAGCATGAGTCTGTGAAAAGAATAGTTGGTCAGCAGTGGTGCAGCCTTATATTTATGATAGTCCATATGAGGGATGGTGTACTCCAATTATATCGCCTTGTAACAGGTCGATTCTCCGTATCATATCCGCACCCTACGAACCACATCGATATGTTCCAGTTCCGAACGTTAAGTGAGATAACACTATTTTTCCAAAACCTATACCCAGGGGATCTATCACCATAGGCGGTCTGGGATATACACCTAAAATCTACAATAAAAAATAAAAGAAAGTACGACGAGTTAAAGAGATGTATACAGACGTACAGTAGTATGTATATATATACATACATGATGTGAGGCACAGATGTGAGGAAATTGAAAACATTCGGTCGCTCAATCCAACGTGCCAGGTGAAGTTCACTGTATGTCCAAGTTGGCGTTCAACCAATGTATCGCACCGCATACAACTATACCACAGTAAATACAAATCGTGATGGCAATCCCGTTACATATAGAGAACAAGTGTATACAGGAAACTCCGCTTCCAGAATCACATAAGGCAGAATGAGCATATATTGTTATAATAATAGGCGGGTTTATTATAGTGAGTGCAAATTTCAGTAGAATATATAGATATATATAGAAGGGATAACTCACAACCAAACCTGTCAACGACAGCTATGTTATTTATATTTCCGCCACGTGGTTTTCGTTTAGATTATTGACTCCGGAGGTTGCAATCCATTCACAGTCGGGTGGGACCCCTCCTGGGTCGGCGGGAGTTCAATATCCAGTGCTGCACTTTGCCTTGAGTGTGGTTCTATAATTCATCAAAGCTGGAACACAATTCCTATTCAACTAACTCCAAGTTTCAAAGATTAGTCTCTCGCTAGTAACACACAACAGCATTCTGAATATAAACACAGGAAGTAAGAGAGGGGGGAGAAGAGAAGGGGTATTAGAGTAGTCTATATGCACCTGAAGGGCAGTTATCGTCACAAAGGAACCAGGATGCAGTGCGGCGTGGTTTTACGTAGGCCAGACAGGACGGGTGTATGCAGGTCCTACAGCGTTAGTTAATTGGTCTAAAATAATAGAAGAAGCTAAGATTTATGTGCGGGCAAGAAGAGAATATCTCCGACTTCCTATTTAGCAGGTTCAGTTTGGAGTGTATTATGGCGTGTGATTCAGAGAGACAAAGGTCACAGGTCTTGTTAGGGGGTCTGTACTGCGATGATTTAGTGATGATTCTCCAATCAAGCGTGTATTGAATATCAGTGTTCTTCAGGAGGGATATGTAACTAGCTATTTATGTAGTATTCTTAAGCCTATCATGTCTAAATGTATGGCGATGGGAGTTGTATCTGGTCTTAACGGGGGTCGATGTAGACCCTATATATGTTTTGGAGGAGGTCCGAGTTGTAACATCACATGCGTAGACAATATTGTTTATAAGGCATTGTCCCTTTAGGGGGCAGTCCGCCTTTCGTCTGCAGTTACATTTTCGGTGTATGTGAGTCTGCGGCACAGGAGATGTTTGGTTTTCCGTGCGTTCCAGATTTGGCAACCGTACATCAGATGTGTGGATAGTATTGCTGGATGACGCCGCATCAGGTCCATCTAGTGGTTGCCGGTGTGCCGCAGCTGCAATGGTATCGAAACCCTTTCTAATTTTGTTGTTGTTCGTTATGGCTAGGTGATGAGCTATATTTGGAGTAGTGGAGAATGATAGCTTAATTGTGTTTTTATTAATGATACTATGGTATTTACTACCGGGGGGGGGGGGTCCAAGATCGAGAAGAATGCCTTTGGTATATTGGTTGATACCTCCGAGTTGTAAGGTGGATCAAAGTAGGAATTAGATCTTCGTCTATTTTTCTTATTTTTCGTACTAGAGGAAGAGTTGGCCCTGGGCATGGACAACCCATCTTCCATGGTAGAGAGAACCTGGGGTGGTAACCTTACCCGGAGGGGTTCACAGGCTTCCCTGTCTTTCCCATTGCACTTCAATTTTCTAGCTTTTATCCTAGTGTTAGTGTTATTGCCATACAGATGAGGCGTGTTAAATGGCGTCCCTTGGGGTTGGTCAGAGCCGCCTACAGTACCCGGTTACAGTACCCAGTATAACGGCTCTGCAGTATACTAGTTATCCTACATTGAGCTAAAACCACACTATCATACCAAGGACAATATATCTACATGTCTGGGCATATTGATATATTTGTCAACGAAATATATATATATATATATATATATGTGTGTGTGTGTTATATATATATATATATATATATATATATATATATATATATATATATATATATATATATATATATATATATATATATATATATATATATATATATATATATATATATATGTATATATATATATTTATATATATATATATATATATATATATATATATATATATATATATATATGTACATTCGTATACAAAAATATTTCGCTATTTTTACATTTTTACTCATTGCTTTTCTCGATAATTGTGTACGAGTGTCTCCCTCTTTCGTTCGTCATATATACCATGGTATGTATATATATATATATATGCGTGTGTGTGTGTGTGTGTGTGTGTGTGTGTGTATGTGTGTGTGTGTGTGTGTGTGTGTGTGTGTGTGTGTGTGTGTGTGTGTGTGTGTGTGTGTGTATATATATGAGATAGATAAGTAGTTAGATAGATAGATAGATAGATAGATATGTTTCTTTATTAGCCACAGGGGCACAAAAGAAGGGGACAAATACAAAGGGGGAAGTTTACATACAATAAAAACGTATAGATAGATAGAGAGAGAGAGAGAGAGAGAGGGAGAGAGAGAGAGAGAGAGAGATAGAAAGAGAGGGAGAGAGATAGAGAGAGAGAGAGATAGAGAGAGACTCACACATATTTAAAGAGAGAAAACAAAAGCTTAGTAAAAAAAATAGAGGGAGAAAATTCATCACATTTGACATTTGTGTAGTTTGATGACGATACTTATTTGGTTGTTTCAAATAAACAACATTAATGTTATGCCTCCTTAAAACCAAATCCTTCGCCATCTTACTTTTTAGTTTGATAGCATTGTTACATGTTTCAATATATTCGCATTTTCCCCCTCATCTTCTCTCTTCTGTCTGTTTTTTTTTATATAACTCTTTATTATATTATATTGTATTTTATTGTATTTTATTTTATTTTATATTTGTTATTATTATTATTATTATTATTATTATTATTATTATTATTATTATTATTATTATTAATATTAATATTATTTTGCAAAATCTTCTTTGGTAAACACAGCCATCTTGTAAACATAATCTTGTAGGAATATATATATATATATATATATATATATATATATATATAAAATGTTATATTGTATTATATATATTTTTGTGCCTGTATATGTATGTATATATATACATATGGAAACTGACATTTGATACAAAATAATGCATTCATTTATACCATCGGCTGTATATGCGTAAGTGCGAGGTATATATATATATACTTATAGCGACTTATATATGATGAAATACTGTTGGCTTCACGCTCACAACAATTTCTAAACTTTAATTTATATATATATATATATATATATATATATATATACATGCATACATACATATATGTATGTGTGTGTATGCGTGTGTATGCATGTGTTTGTGTGTGCCTTAATCATCTTAAGATCAGCTCGACGTGTCTAAAGAGCATTATATTCTTATTCCTTGTAACTTCTTTCCCCCACCCCACCTCTATACCATGCACTTTTAATTTATCTATTTATATTATTATCATTAAAATATTATTATCATTAAAGTATTTCTGTGAAAAATACACTGAATATATAGAAACATATTTGTTTACTTCTAAATATTAGAGTATCAGTCTATATGAGAGGAAAGGAAAAATTAAATTTATAGATCACACCTACCTATGTTTAGCTGGCTTCTTACGAGATTGCATCTTATAGAAGCTTCCTTGTGTGTTTTACTGATAAAGAATGAAAGGTAAAGTTATCTGAATGCATACACTTATTTGTGATATACGGATCACAATATCTTTTCAGTTAACTTTAGCAATCCATTACAGTTCTATAATAGATTTGTGGCCATAAGTCTAATCTCTGTCTCAAGTTGTGTAATAGATGTGTGGCCACAAGTCTAATCTCTGTCTCAAGTTGTGTAATAGGTGTGTGGCCACAAGTCTAATCTCTGTCTCAAGTTGTGTAATAGGTGTGTGGCCACAAGTCTAATCTCTGTCTCAAGTTCTGTAATAGATGTGTGGCCACAAGTCTAATCTCTGCCTCAAGTTCTGTAATAGATGTGTGGCCACAAGTCTAATCTCTGTCTCAAGTTGTGTAATAGATTTGTGGCCACAAGTCTAATCTCTGCCTCAAGTTCTGTAATAGGTGTGTGGCCACAAGTCTAATCTCTGTCTCAAGTTGTGTAATAGATGTGTGGCCACAAGTCTAATCTCTGTCTCAAGTTGTGTAATAGATGTGTGGCCACAAGTCTAATCTCTGTCTCAAGTTGTGTAATAGGTGTGTGGCCACAAGTCTAATCTCTGTCTCAAGTTGTGTAATAGGTGTGTGGCCACAAGTCTAATCTCTGTCTCAAGTTCTGTAATAGATGTGTGGCCACAAGTCTAATCTCTGTCTCAAGTTCTGTAATAGATGTGTGGCCACAAGTCTAATCTCTGTCCTCAAGTTCTGTAATAGATGTGTGGCCACAAGTCTAATCTCTGCCTCAAGTTGTGTAATAGGTGTGTGGCCACAAGTCTAATCTCTGTCTCAAGTTCTGTAATAGATGTGTGGCCACAAGTCTAATCTCTGCCTCAAGTTGTGTAATAGATTTGTGGCCACAAGTCTAATCTCTGTCTCAAGTTGTGTAATAGGTGTGTGGCCACAAGTCTAATCTCTGTCTCAAGTTCTGTAATAGATGTGTGGCCACAAGTCTAATCTCTGTCTCAAGTTGTGTAATAGGTGTGTGGCCACAAGTCTAATCTCTGTCTCAAGTTGTGTAATAGATTTGTGGCCACAAGTCTAATCTCTGTCTCAAGTTGTGTAATAGGTGTGTGGCCACAAGTCTAATCTCTGTCTCAAGTTGTGTAATAGATTTGTGGCCACAAGTCTAATCTCTGCCTCAAGTTGTGTAATAGATGTGTGGCCACAAGTCTAATCTCTGTCTCAAGTTCTGTAATAGATGTGTGGCCACAAGTCTAATCTCTGTCTCAAGTTCTGTAATAGATGTGTGGCCACAAGTCTAATCTCTGTCTCAAGTTCTGTAATAGATGTGTGGCCACAAGTCTAATCTCTGCCTCAAGTTGTGTAATAGATGTGTGGCCACAAGTCTAATCTCTGTCTCAAGTTCTGTAATAGATGTGTGGCCACAAGTCTAATCTCTGCCTCAAGTTGTGTAATAGATGTGTGGCCACAAGTCTAATCTCTGTCTCAAGTTGTGTAATAGATTTGTGGCCACAAGTCTAATCTCTGCCTCAAGTTGTGTAATAGATGTGTGGCCACAAGTCTAATCTCTGTCTCAAGTTGTGTAATAGATGTGTGGCCACAAGTCTAATCTCTGTCTCAAGTTCTGTAATAGATGTGTGGCCACAAGTCTAATCTCTGTCTCAAGTTGTGTAATAGGTGTGTGGCCACAAGTCTAATATCTGTCTCAAGTTGTGTAATAGATGTGTGGCCACAAGTCTAATCTCTGTCTCAAGTTGTGTAATAGATGTGTGGCCACAAGTCTAATCTCTGTCTCAAGTTGTGTAATAGGTGTGTGGCCACAAGTCTAATCTCTGTCTCAAGTTCTGTAATAGATGTGTGGCCACAAGTCTAATCTCTGTCTCAAGTTCTGTAATAGGTGTGTGGCCACAAGTCTAATCTCTGTCTCAAGTTGTGTAATAGATGTGTGGCCACAAGTCTAATCTCTGTCTCAAGTTCTGTAATAGGTGTGTGGCCACAAGTCTAATCTCTGTCTCAAGTTGTGTAATAGATGTGTGGCCACAAGTCTAATCTCTGTCTCAAGTTGTGTAATAGGTGTGTGGCCACAAGTCTAATCTCTGTCTCAAGTTGTGTAATAGGTGTGTGGCCACAAGTCTAATCTCTGTCTCAAGTTGTGTAATAGGTGTGTGGCCACAAGTCTAATCTCTGTCTCAAGTTGTGTAATAGATGTGTGGCCACAAGTCTAATCTCTGCCTCAAGTTGTGTAATAGGTGTGTGGCCACAAGTCTAATCTCTGCCTCAAGTTCTGTAATAGATGTGTGGCCACAAGTCTAATCTCTGTCTCAAGTTGTGTAATAGGTGTGTGGCCACAAGTCTAATCTCTGCCTCAAGTTGTGTAATAGGTGTGTGGCCACAAGTCTAATCTCTGTCTCAAGTTGTGTAATAGATGTGTGGCCACAAGTCTAATCTCTGTCTCAAGTTCTGTAATAGGTGTGTGGCCACAAGTCTAATCTCTGTCTCAAGTTCTGTAATAGATGTGTGGCCACAAGTCTAATCTCTGCCTCAAGTTCTGTAATAGATGTGTGGCCACAAGTCTAATCTCTGTCTCAAGTTGTGTAATAGATTTGTGGCCACAAGTCTAATCTCTGCCTCAAGTTCTGTAATAGGTGTGTGGCCACAAGTCTAATCTCTGTCTCAAGTTGTGTAATAGATGTGTGGCCACAAGTCTAATCTCTGTCTCAAGTTGTGTAATAGATGTGTGGCCACAAGTCTAATCTCTGTCTCAAGTTGTGTAATAGGTGTGTGGCCACAAGTCTAATCTCTGTCTCAAGTTGTGTAATAGGTGTGTGGCCACAAGTCTAATCTCTGTCTCAAGTTCTGTAATAGATGTGTGGCCACAAGTCTAATCTCTGTCTCAAGTTCTGTAATAGATGTGTGGCCACAAGTCTAATCTCTATCCTCAAGTTCTGTAATAGATGTGTGGCCACAAGTCTAATCTCTGCCTCAAGTTGTGTAATAGGTGTGTGGCCACAAGTCTAATCTCTGTCTCAAGTTCTGTAATAGATGTGTGGCCACAAGTCTAATCTCTGTCTCAAGTTGTGTAATAGGTGTGTGGCCACAAGTCTAATCTCTGCCTCAAGTTGTGTAATAGATTTGTGGCCACAAGTCTAATCTCTGTCTCAAGTTGTGTAATAGGTGTGTGGCCACAAGTCTAATCTCTGTCTCAAGTTCTGTAATAGATGTGTGGCCACAAGTCTAATCTCTGTCTCAAGTTGTGTAATAGATGTGTGGCCACAAGTCTAATCTCTGTCTCAAGTTGTGTAATAGATGTGTGGCCACAAGTCTAATCTCTGTCTCAAGTTGTGTAATAGGTGTGTGGCCACAAGTCTAATCTCTGTCTCAAGTTGTGTAATAGGTGTGTGGCCACAAGTCTAATCTCTGTCTCAAGTTGTGTAATAGATGTGTGGCCACAAGTCTAATCTCTGCCTCAAGTTGTGTAATAGGTGTGTGGCCACAAGTCTAATCTCTGTCTCAAGTTGTGTAATAGATGTGTGGCCACAAGTCTAATCTCTGCCTCAAGTTGTGTAATAGGTGTGTGGCCACAAGTCTAATCTCTGTCTCAAGTTGTGTAATAGATGTGTGGCCACAAGTCTAATCTCTGTCTCAAGTTCTGTAATAGATGTGTGGCCACAAGTCTAAAGTCTGTTTCGATCCCGGGGGCTGTTTCGTGGCGTGAACCAACTGAGAGTACAAGACTTCCCCCTTGGACAAAATGCCAGTCCATCACAGGGTTAAATCCCCAGCTATTGCTGGAACTCATTTTTAGCTGAGTATACTGGAGCAACTTAAAATGAAGTGTTTTGCTCAAGAACACAACGCATAACCTAACCCAGGAATCGAGCCCACAACATTATGATCGTAAATCCAACACCCTTACCACTAGGCCACCAACCAAACAAGCCAATACTGGGGTTAAAATTACATCCCAAGACAGAAAGAAATGAAATGTGTAATAATTACATAACATACGATCGCAATTCCAACTGTTTTTTCGACATCAACTGCAAATATCATTTCACGGGGTGAAAAAAAATGAAATAAAATTACAGCTTACATACATATACAGGTTTAGCTGGTCTGCTACAAGGTTACACCCCATAGAAGGTTTCTCGGGTGTTTCAATAATAGGGGGCCCCCAGTACTCTTATGCTGTTGAGGGATTAGCAGTATCGGTATAAGGTCGGACGCCATGCTTTGCAGCATAGAGTTACGTCCCTTTATAGTCTGAGTTCAAATCCCTTTACATTCTGTGTTCAAATAACGCCGAGGTTCACTTTGCCTTTCATCCTTACCGGGTCGATAAAATAAAGTACCAGTAATGTACTGGGTATTTGGTGGCCTTGTGCCAAAAGTAGAAACAATTATTATAGCGGTGGTTTGGAAGTATCAGTAGAGCGTCAGACACTATGCTTTGCAGTAAAGAGTTATGGCCCTTTACGTTCTGAGTTCAAATCCCGCCGAGGTTAACTGCCAATAAAATAAAGCACTAGTAATGCACTGGGGTAATTCCTGGCCTTGTGCTAAAAGTAGAAACATTATTATACCTCACACCTACGCAGGTTTAGCTAGTCTCCTACAAGACTGCATCCCATAGGTTTCTCGGATATTTTAATGATAAGGGCCCCCAGTCCTATCATGAAAAGCAATGTGGAATGGAGAACAAACCACACTGCTCAGTTCAGGAATCGAACCCACGACATTATGTCCGTGAGCTCAACACCATAACAACTAAACCACACATCTTTACGCTTCACGTGTTGCTGTCATACAAGTGAGGAATTTCTGTATATGATATCATCCGAAATCTTATAGAATCATATATTAATTTACAAACTTTAAATTTCCTAATTTCCAAGGTCCCTGATTGACCTGTAATGATTGAGCAATAATGGTTCGTCATGGGTTGGGGAAAGGGTTGTTATTGATACTTTAAGAGCAGGTCCTTAAATGAGATGTGGAGATGTTAGTGTTGTCTCTTCTTACGTCGACGATGAAAGAAAGAAATCAATAAATATAGAAAAAAATGTCAGGCGAAAAGTTTATAGATTATCGATTTTGTTTTCCAATACGAGAAGTCATCATGTGATCATACCACTAATGCCGGAGTTCGTCGCTTGTGTCCAAAAGAAGGAAATTGGCATTCACACACACACACACACACACACACATACGCACACACATACACACACACACATTCTCTCTCCCTCTCTCTCTCTCTCTCTCTCTCTCTCTCTCACTCTCTCTCTCTCTCTCTCTTTCACACACACACATACGCAGACGTACTGCAACACAGACACCTACCCAAATGTGTATACACACACACGGTCATAAATGCAAACACACGTACGACCTGCATTTTTGTGAGAGCCTATAAGATTCATAAGCTTTATAGCGAGGGGGTATGACTGTGGTTAGGGTGTTACGCTTCCAATCGTAATGTCATGAGTTCGATTCCCGACGGAGCGTTCGTCTTCATCAGCAAGACATTTTATTTCACGTTGTTCCAGTTCACTCAGCTGGAACAAATGAGTTGTTCTTGTGATTAAAAGGGCCAACATTGTAACTCAGTGTATCACACTCAATCTCCATACGAACTATGTTAAGAGTACATGTGCCACTTACACGTTAATTTCACAAGAAAGTTAAACAAACAACGGGAACACTTATCAGAATCGACTGAGGTCCAACAACAAATGTGTGTGTGTGTGTGTGTGTGTGTGTGTGTATGTGTGTGTGTGTGTGTGTGTGTGTGTGTTTGTATGTATGTATGTATGTATGTATGTATGTATGTATGTATGTATGTATGTATGTATGTTATACATACATACATACATACATACATACATACATACATACAGAACTTGTCAAGGCAGAATTCTAGGAGAAGGAAAACTCTGATATAACACCTGCAACCCTGATGGTATCCAATGATGTTGACTTGTTCTTCTTTTTGGTAAATATCATCTTGGTTAAGAGAGTGGGACTGGCTTTGTGCAGTGCCTTTGCTCACTATAAAAGCTTCACGGCACAGGCATTGCTTTATATCTTAAGATCTCTCTGCACTTGTCGTCACATGGTTCCATGGGCCCAGGACTATGTGTCAATAATTGTCACAGGTGTAGTGTTTGTACCAGAGTTTTCAAGTCGCTGGCTGGACTAAAAAGTCACACTCGTTCAGCGCATCGGTAGGGGTTCTCCTACATGGATATAAAGTAGTGGCCGTACTCGAAAACGAGTTGGCAGCCACCATGTTATATCAGGTAGCTCTCGAGTGCTACTGGTAACATGTATCCCAGTACAACCTGTCTCATGGTCAGTGACTAAATCGGCAACCCCACCAAGTTAGCTTGGTAAGGAGGGGGATATATGGACACCCTGCGGGATGAAATACAAGACCTGGCAAAGACGGAGGAACTCAACAGAGTCAACGGCCATTCAAATAGTACTTTTTTTTTCACCTGGGAGTTAAAGGCCCCCAGTTGTCATAACACTTTTCTAAGAGAGAGAAACTCTGAAAATATGTATGTATGTATGTATGTATGTATGTATGTATGTATGTATGTATGTATGTATGTGTGTATGTATGTATGACTGTATATATGTATGTATGTACGTATGTATGTGTGTATGTATGTATGTATGTATGTATGTATGTATGTACGTATGTATGTGTGTATGTATGTATGTACGTACGTATGTATGTGTGTATGTATGAATGTATGTATGTAAACGCGCGCTCGTGTGTGTGTGTATAGCCCCAGGCATCATAAATCAATAGATATATTTACCTTCATTAAGTTGTGTGCACAGATTGATGTACTTTTAAGTATACACATACACACACACACATATATATATATAGATATACACGCACTCACACATATGTACACACACGTATTCACATACATACATACATACATACATACATACATACATACATACATACATACATACATACATACATACATACATACATACATACATACATACATACATACATATACACCAACAGATTTATATTCACATACATACGGATGTAGTAATTGATTGTAATCGATCGAGTTCCAATATTTTGTTCCAAAATGAAACCGAGAAATTTAAAAACGTCTCCGATATATTATGGTAAGTGGCCAGGGGAGATTTCAGCTGGAGGGGAATGAGCTTCGACAGATTTAAATGGTTAGCCCAAACCACATGTATCAATGGCACCACTACAACTCCACCAGAAGTTAAGGACACGTATATGCGGTGGACGTGATAATTTTAAGAGCGTCATACAAAATATTCGATGGACAGGGTGTAAATCTCTATTCTGGGACGCCACATGTTGCTACATGTTTTCCATAATGCAGAGGAGCGGAAGATAACGAAATACCGGGACTTGACTGACTGCTCCCTTTTGATGCCAGTCGCTGTCGTGATCTCCGGAGTCCTCGGTCTCTTGGACTACCGGAAGGAGTACACCCTGCCTGTCAAGATCTCTGGAGTCCTCGGTCCCTTGGACTACCGGAAGGAGTACACCCTGCCTGTCAAGATCTCCGGAGTCCTCGGTCCCTTGTACTACCGGAAGGAGTACACCCTGCCTGTCAAGATCTCCGGAGTCCTCGGTCTCTTAGTCTTCCGGAAGGAGTACACCCTGCCTGTCAAGATCTCCGGAGTCCTCGGTCTCTTGGACTGCCGGAAGGAGTACAACTTCGCTGTCGTGATCTCCGGAGTCCTCGGTCTCTTGGACTACCGGAAGGAGTACACCCTTCCTGTCAAGATCTCCGGAGTCCTCGGTCTCTTGGACTGCCGGAAGGAGTACACCCTGCCTGTCAAGATCTCCGGAGTCCTCGGTCTCTTGGACTACCGGAAGGAGTACACCCTTCCTGTCAAGATCTCCGGAGTCCTCGGTCCCTTGGACTACCGGAAGGAGTACACCCTTCCTGTCAAGATCTCCGGAGTCCTCGGTCCCTTGGACTACCGGAAGGAGTACACCCTTCCTGTCAAGATCTTTGGAGTCCTCGGTCCCTTGGACTACCGGAAGGAGTACACCCTTCCTGTCAAGATCTCTGGAGTCCTCGGTCCCTTGGACTACCGGAAGGAGTACACCCTTCCTGTCAAGATCTCCGGAGTCCTCGGTCTCTTGGACTACCGGAAGGAGTACACCCTTCCTGTCAAGATCTCTGGAGTCCTCGGTCCCTTGGACTACCGGAAGGAGTACACCCTTCCTGTCAAGATCTCTGGAGTCCTCGGTCCCTTGGACTACCGGAAGGAGTACACCCTTCCTGTCAAGATCTCCGGAGTCCTCGGTCCCTTGGACTACCGGAAGGAGTACAACTTCGCTGTCGTGATCTCCGGAGTCCTCGGTCCCTTGGACTACCGGAAGGAGTACACCCTGCCTGTCAAGATCTCCGGAGTCCTCGGTCCCTTGGACTACCGGAAGGAGTACACCCTGCCTGTCAAGATCTCCGGAGTCCTCGGTCCCTTGGACTACCGGAAGGAGTACACCCTGCCTGTCAAGATCTCCGGAGTCCTCGGTCCCTTGGACTACCGGAAGGAGTACACCCTTCCTGTCAAGATCTCCGGAGTCCTCGGTCCCTTGGACTACCGGAAGGAGTACACCCTTCCTGTCAAGATCTCCGGAGTCCTCGGTCTCTTGGACTACCGGAAGGAGTACACCCTTCCTGTCAAGATCTCCGGAGTCCTCGGTCCCTTGGACTACCGGAAGGAGTACACCCTTCCTGTCAAGATCTCCGGAGTCCTCGGTCTCTTGGACTACCGGAAGGAGTACACCCTTCCTGTCAAGATCTCTGGAGTCCTCGGTCCCTTGGACTACCGGAAGGAGTACACCCTTCCTGTCAAGATCTCCGGAGTCCTCGAGTCCTCTGTCCCTTGGACTTCGAGAAGGAGAACATCCTGGAATGGCTGAGGCAGCTGGTGTCGCTTGCTGTTCTCTGTGACTTTTGTTATCTCGTTCTAGTGGGGCAACTGAGATATACCGACTAGCTAGAGGTGTAGAGTTTGCTCCTCCCTTCATCCCCCCCTCCCTATTTACCCCCCCCCCCCCCATTTTGCTCCCTTGTTTACTATTGTTATCCTTTTTTTCTTTTTTTTAAACTACATTCATCATTGTATACTTCTGTTCAACAATAAATTCATCTTCTTTCATGTTTATAAAATCAAAAAAGATCTTTAGTTTCTCAAAATCTTTCCAACATAAATTGATAGCGTTTTTTATTTTATTTTATTTTTTAATAACAAGACTATTTTTATTCACGTCGACGGACATGTTTTAGTCTTATGAGACCTCCTCAGCGAAGCAGAGTATTCCACAGTTCACTACCGTATTCTCTCCTTACCACTTCCTCACTTCTTTATTTCTTTGCCTTTCTTGCTTTTCCTCGTTCTCTCGCTCTCTTCCTCCCCTTCTCTCTCTCCTCTCCTCTCCCTCCCTCCTTTCCTTATCCCCTCCCTCCCCTCACCTCCCTCCCTTTCCTAACCCCTCCCTCTCCGTATCTCCCATCTTCCTCCCTCCTTTCCCTCTCCGTCTTCCCCCTCCAAACTCCCCCTCCACTCTCTAACACATATGTACTTTTTATAGTCAAGTTTATTCAGTTCAATACTTCAACTCATTCTACAATGTTGTGTAAAGTCAGCGAAACCAATTTGATTAAAGCAGACGATTGTCTTCTTTCTTGCCACATTTCTTTCTTTGTTTCTTTATTTAAATCAATTAAATTGTTTCTTGGATTCCACTTTTTCTTTTTCTTTGATTTATTTGTTAGATTTTTATAAAAGATTTTCACAGTTGAGGTTTTATTGATAAAAGCTGAACATATGGAACTGGCTGACCTAATTATGTTCCATCTGTATGGAATTCTCTCAACCTATGTCTCTTGGATTCTCTTATGTCTGTTTGGCTGTTTATTTGACTGTCAGTTTGTCTGTCTGTCTGTCTGTCTGTCTATCTGTCTGTTTCTTCGTTTGTCTGTCTATCTGTCTGTCGTCTTTGTTGTTGTTGTTGCTGTTGTTGTTGTTGTTAGTGTTGTTGTTATTGCTATTTTTGTTGTCGATGTTGGTGGTAGAGGTGGCGGTAGTAGTGGTGGTTGTTGCTGTGGTAGTATTCGTGGTGGTGGTTGTTGTGGTGGTGGTAGTGGTGGTGGTGGTTGTGGTGGTGGTGATAGTTGTTGTGGTGGTGGTGGTTTTGGTGTTTGTTGGGGTGGTAGTGGTGGTGGTAGTGGTGGTTGTGGTGGTGGTAGTGGTGGTAGTGGCAGTTGTGGTGGTGGTAGTAGTCGTGGTAGTATAGTGTTTTGGTGGTGTGGTGGTGGTAGTGGCGGTGGTGGTGGTTGCAGACACACACACACACACACACACACACAATATATATATATATATATATATAGGAGGTGAGTTTTATTGTAGTACAATAAAGCAATGCAGATATCGGATAAGAAGCACTCTACAGTTTGTGGGACTGGAGTATGCATAATATAAGATCAAAAGATGGTTAAAGGAGTTCAATATATTTTATTATGCGCATTTCAAAAACAAACATCATCAAACAATAATATTTGTGTTTTCATCAGATAAAACAGGAGAACATGATATGAAGGCTAAAAAAACACTTGTTGATAGTGCAGTTTTTATATGTTGATTTAAAACTGCACTATCAACAAGTGTTTTTTTAGCCTTCATATCATGTTCTCCTGTTTTATCTGATGAAAACACAAATATTATTGTTTGATGATGTTTGTTTTTGAAATGCGCATAATAAAATATATTGAACTCCTTTAACCATCTTTTGATCTTATATTATATATATATATATATATATATATATATATATATATATATATATATATATATATATATATAAATATATATTTATATGTAACAAAGTAAATGTGGTAAGGAACCAGATGGACCATAACGCACCAGAGTACTCAATACTTAGGGTAGTAGAGTGGGAAATAGGAAAAAGCATGACCCCGACGGCAGAGCTCAAGCCGTTTCGACGGCTATTTCTGGAGTCCAGAAATAGCCATCGAAACGGCTTGAGCTCTGCCGTCGGGGTCATACTTTTTCATATATATATATATATATATATATATATATATATATATATATATATATATATATATATATATATATATATATATATATATATATGCGTATGTTATCATAGCATCATGACTAAGATAGATAGAAAATGTATTGTGTTTGTGTGTTTATGTGTAAAATTTGAGGTATTATTATAGTTAATAGCTTAACACTAACAACAATAACCCGAATGTCAGCGAACATTGAAGTATCATTAAAACAAAAACAATAAAAACAAACAAACAACTGATACTAAAAGAAACCCAAACAGTTATTGTTCCTTAAAACCAGAAATACAAAGGACGACATTTAAAGATCCTCCATACTCGGATATTATTACAACTAACAGAACATACTATTGAAACACACAAACACACACACACACTCACGCACACACACACACGCGCGCACACACACACAACACACACACACTCACACACACACACTCACACTCACACACACACACACACACACACAAACACACACACGCACACACACATACACACACAAACACACGCGCACAACCACAGAGCCACAGACACATGTATGCAGTGAAATTCCGTTATAACGAAATTCAAGGGGTATAAAAAATTCGTCATAGTGGTATTCGTTATAACGAATGATGAAACATCGATGAAAATATAGTCTAGATAGATGAGAAACAAAACGAGGATGTAGTTTATGGAACACCCAAATGATTTAGAAGTCGACCTTAAGTAGGAGCAATAACATTAAGAAAGACATGAACGGCACTACATCATTTTGTTTTGAAAATTTTGAAAGTAGGTTTATAAGTATGAATTTTCATAAGATTATCGTAGTAGTTTCCGTGGCCTAGCGATAGGTAATAGAGACGGTGGAGATCCTGACCTTGCGTTCAATTCTGGCCAAGAGGTACATGTAGTCTCTTTCAGTTTTTATTTTACATACTATAGAAAAAAAAACTGAAAAGGTTTAGCCGACCAGGATGGAACTTCAGACCAGGATCACCGCCGCCTATGATTCCTCAAAGTAGGCCAGTGAGACAGCTACTGAACTATAATGAAAGTTAATAATTATCAACTTACTTTCAAAATCAAAGTTTAAAAGATGTGGTGTCATTCGTGGCTTTCCTAGAGCTATTAGTCATATTTAGGGTCGACTTGTCAATCTTCTGGCCCTTTGGTAACAACCTTATTATTCCTGTGTGTGTTTAACTGTTGAATTAATTTTATTTTATTATTTTAACAAACAAATAATATATATATAAATATATATGTACAGTGGCGGACTGGCCAGGATGCCCAAAAGCCAGTGGTATATATATGTATATAAATAAATATATATATATATATATATATATATATATATATATATATATATATATATATATATATATAAATATATATATATATATATATATATATATATATACATGTAATTACATTGAGCTATACCTTCACTGTTATTTCTATAATATGAAGAGGGTGTTTAACTCCAACACACTCTAGTATTTTAATTCTTATATATACATGTATATATATATATATATATATATACATGTATATAAATATATATATATAAATATATATATATAAATATATATGTATAAATATATATATATAAATATATATATATAAATATATATGTATAAATATATATATATAAATATATATATATATATATATATATATATGTAGGAGGTGAGTTTTATTGTAGCACAATAAAGCAATGCAAATATCGGATTAGTAGCACTCAACAGTTTATAGGACTGGAGTATAAATAATATTAAATCAAAAGATGGTTAAAAGAGTTCCATGTATTTTATTATGCGCATTTCAAAAACAAATATCATCATGGGATGATATTTGCGTACTCATCAGATAAAATAGGGAGACATGATATGAAGCTTAAAAAACACTTGCGAGCAGTGAAGTGTTAAATCAACATATTATATATATATATATATATATATATATATATATATATATATATATATATATATATATATATATATACACATATACATATTTGTATTCTTCTCTTGCAGACATCGGCCATGTTTAGACTCGGAGAAGGATGGGGTTAAACCAGGTTTAAATGTCTCGACAACACCCCTAGGACTCCATCAAGAGTTAAGAGCCCAAAGCATAGAATAGCAAAGAAAAGATGTAGAAATATTTTGGGAAATTGAAAAAAAGAGCACAAACAACCAAAACAGAAAAAAAACAAAAAAAAACAGAAAAAATACCAACAAAGCAAAACTGAATGATTTGCAAAATTGTTGTTTATTTATAATTCTCTCTCCAGCCATACTTCTTTTCCTACAAAACCTACTTTCTGCCTATAAAGAGAAATCAGCATCAGCTGTTTCAACAACATCAATACTGTTATGTAATTATGGTTTCTTATTTAGGCAAAAGGGCAGCAATTTGTTGGGAAGGGAAAGCCGATATGTGTATTTTATTGACTCCGGAATAATAACAAAGTGGACCTCGGCAGGATTTAAACTCAAAACGTAAAGCATTTTGTTTGACGCTCTTAAAATTGTCATGTCCACCGCATATACGTGCCCTTAACTTCCGATAGAGTCGTAGTGGTGCCATTGTTTCATGTGGTTTGGGTTAACCATTTAACCCAAACCACATGAAACAATGGCATTTAAACCTGGCGTAGCCCATTCCTCTCCAGCTGATTTCTTCCAAAGATTGAATGATATATATACAGAGAGAGGGGGGGTGATAGATAGAGAGAGAGAGAGAGAGAGAGAGAGAGAGAGAGAGAGAGAGAGAGAGAGAGAGAGAGAGATGGAGAGAAAGAGAGAAGAAATGAAAAATAGATATGGAGAAAAAATTGATCCAGTACTGAACTGATACTTTATTTATCCATCACGAAATGGTGAGAGCCAAAGTTGATCTCGGCTGGATTTTAACTCAGAACCTTAAAGAACCGCTGCAAATATCGACCTTCTACCAATTTTACCAATCCACTGCCTTTAGATTATAAATGATGATTTCCATTACAGCAAACAGCTACAAATTCTGGAAGAGTCGGGTTGCTTCCGGTTACGGTACACGTTTAGTGTGGTTAAATAAAGTGTACAGGGCATCTACCTTCCTTTTAACAGTGTTCCACCCATGACAATTCACCCTCTTTTTCAACTCCAGTCATTCAATCCATTTAAAAGCGCACCAACCGTGACAATCCACTTTAATTACTATAATTTTTATTCAACAAAATGGCTACCAATTTAATGCATTGTTTTCTGGGCAGCACCGCGTAATCGTTTAGTTATTAATATGTGTGTGTGTGTGTGTGTGTGTGTGTGTGTGTGTGTGTGTGTGTGTGTGTGTGTGTGTGTGTGTGTGTGTGTGTGTGTGTGTGTGTGTGTGTGTTTATATACATATATTCAGACACACACACATATATATATATATGATGGCTGCAAACTCTGCTAAGAATATTGCAATCACTTGTCAGATTATAGAATTTGGTGCACTTTTAGGCTACGGCCAGTTACACAAACCTGTAACATATGCTGAAAAAGCAATGCTTGTACTTTGAAGGTTTTTAAGTGTATGTATATATATATATACATACACACATACATGCATACATATATCTATCTATCTATCTATCTATCTATTGGGGATTTCGATTGTTATATTTTCATGTTAAAACTGTGGCAAATAAAGAAATATATCTATCTTTCTCTATATAACTTTACCTTCTTCCATTCTCGTTCTCCCTTTCGAACAATCAAATATTTTTCCCTTCATCACTCACTCACTCTCTCCCCTTCTTCCTTGTTTGCTATCCCCCCCCTCCCCTCATTATATTCCTATTTCTTCCTCAATCTCTCCCTTTCTCTCTTTCTATTATTATTATTATTATTATTGAATGCCATGGTTGACGGAGGCTCGGCTCTGTAAGGTATAGTAATTTTTAACCCTTAAAACAATTGTAAATTGTTTAAAACTTGAACCAAATTGTTGATAAAGACACCCTCCTCCTCGTGAGAGGGGTCTTTCTGTCCGTTATTTGGCCCTTCGGGGTTAAATAATCAGTTATTGGGGTTTTGTACCCAAAATTTCATTTTAAACAAAAAAACATGGCTACCAAAAAAAAAAAATTTCATACGTCACTCCCACTCATTCCGTCTTCTTCTTCCTCAATCATCACTACAGGAGAGAGAAGATTGTCTCTCTCCCTCCCTTCTTTAAATGTGTCTCTCTCCCTACCTTCTCTTTCGCAAGCGACGAAAGAAAAGAAAAGTCTCGTGCAAAGCGTGCAAGGTTTCTCCACGACGACGACGACAGCGACGAAACAGGTGTGCGGGAAATACGAAAACCCAGTTCATTCGTCTGACGTCAGGAATAATAGCAGTAGCAGCCGTAATAACAACAGCAACAGTGACAATGAAAACAACAGTAGCAGCCGCAACAGCATCACCAGCAGCATAAACAACAACAGCATTAGCAGCAGCAACACCAACAACAACCACAGCAACAGCGGCGGAGGCAGTAGTCGTAGTACCTGCAGCAACAACAAAAGTACCAGCAGCTCTGACGACAACAACAACAGCAGAGAAAAACCAATCTCATTTGCAGGTATTGCGAAAAACCTGGAAACAATCCTCATAACAAATGAGGAATTAGAGGAAGCGAAGAAGATGGTGACAAAGAACGGACACCGAGCAATCTGCAAGGCAGCGAAAAATTTTTTCGAAACCCAAGAGCACTGTACGGTCACGTACCGTACAGTAAGTACAAAATCCCGTAGGGTGGAAAGAGCCACAGAGGCCCAAATACAAAAAGCCTTGGGGTCTGTGTGGCAGAGGAAAACGCACATCACCCGAGGCAAAAAATACGCCACCGTAGACGTACTTTTTGCCACACCCCAGGAGGCAAAGGCCCAATCAGTAGTGACCCTAAGGAGCGAGGAAATGGTGTTGGTGCCCTCCTACTGCGGGCAAAAAATTGTGAGGGTCAAACTGACCCACGTCCCCCCCGGAATGACCCCTTCTTGGCTGGCCGCGTCTGTCCTCGTCGGAATCGAGGACAAAACAACTGTACTGCAAGTACAGAAAAAAGTAAGAGAAGATTGGGTCGGCTCCTCCATTGAGATGCTAATCCAAACCAACCAGGAGTGCATCGAAGCTATCCCGGATGCGATAGACTTCGATAACGGCACTCAACTGCCCATAAGTGTTGAGGGCAAACGCCCGAAATGCTTTCGCTGTGGATCGAAGACTCACCTCAGGGCCTTCTGCAACGAGAAGACCCTGAGAAAGGAGAAAACCCCCCTCCTCCCGAATCCGGTTCCACGGCTACCAGCAACAGGACAAGCGGCAACCAGGAACGATAGGTCCGTGGCACCCATACCCACTCCACGGAAATCAAAGACAGCAGCAGCAGTGGAAATATTAACAACAACAACAGCAATACCAAATGCAGCTGCAACAGAGACTCCAGTGCAAACATCACCAACAACAACAAGTGAAAGAGTGGAGCTGGTACCCCTCCCCGACCTTACAGAATCAGACATGGAGTGTGAGGTGGGAGAGGGATGGCAAAAGGTCTCAAGAAGGCACAAACGCAGAAGCAGCGCATCGTCGCCTTTGAAAAGGGAGGAAAGAAATGAGAAAAGGGTAAAGTCTACTGCAAAGAGACCCACAGCAGCAACACCACCAACACCATCACCACCCACACCAGCACCACCATCACCACCGGCGACAACCCCACCGCCAACAACACCTTCAACACCACCACCACAAGCACCAACATCGCAAACACAACAACAAAACACACACACCCAGCAACAACGACAAGAAAATAGCAGAACCACACCCCACCCCCAGAAAAACAAATGCACGGCAATAAACACACACAACAAGAAACTAATGACTTACATAATTGAACACACAGACATTTCACAACAGGACTACATAATACCAGCACCAATCAAAACGCCAACTAACATAAGACTGCTAAAAATAGCACAGAAACAATACACAAACATTAAAACGAAATTTCCCAACGCAGTTGGTGATTTCAGGGACCTAGGAGGAACCATTAATCGAAGAGTATATTCAGACATTCTCTTAGAAGAGCCGACGACCAGCCGAAGGGACGATTCAACGGTCCCTTCACCAGACGATCAAGTGAAAAGGGATGTAAAAACCATCCCTCCTCTACCAAAAATACGGTAAGTGGTCTTTCCCATCTTTTCCACTCTATTTTAAACATGACCTCACTCAGAATAGGCAGCATAAATGCGCGTGGCTTGGGGTCGTCATGGAAGCAGGGTCACCTGCTCAACGACCTCAGGTCACTAAACATAGATGTAGTGGCCATCAGCGAGACCAGAATCTCCGAAGCACGGGCCTTCGCACCGATCTTCGGCGGCTACGATGTGTACGCATCTCCCAGCCGTCCTGGATCCGGTGGAGGAGTTGCTGTACTTTTTCGGAGAGGTTTGGATCTCGCCATACGGGCCATCTTCCTGGACCCAGAGGGTAAGCTGGTGGTGCTGGACGTGACCAGCGGAGACGGGCAAGCTTTCAGGCTAGTGGCCGTCTATGCCCCGACAGGAGCAGGGCGGCCTGATTTCTTCCGGCGTCTGGAGACCTTTCTTGGAACGTCCCGCTCTTTAGTGTTAGTGGGCGACTGGAACGGGATCTTAGATGCACGCTGGGACTGTGTGGGATTAGCGGATAGGGGTGGAGGGTGCAAGAGCCTCACCAACCTGCTCAGGCGTTTTGAACTGTCTGACAGGTACCGATTGGATTTCCCGAATGTGCCAATGTGGACTTGGACAAACCGCATAGGGCCATCCAGATCATATCTAGATAGAGTATTTTGTAGGGAAATAGATAGGTCTAGCATAGGCTGTCCACAATTCAAGATAGTCAGCTACACGGACCACAAATTCGTGATCTGTGTGCTTGACTTAGATAGGCTTCATAGACGAGGACCCGGCTACTGGAAGCTAAACGCGTCCTTACCAGCGCGCAAGGCCTACAGAGACCGGATTAGCGAACTAGTTAAGCGGGCGTTGACGGGGGCCATCGTCAACAACAAGTGGTGGTTTGCTCTGAAAAGAGCGATTAGAATAGAATCGATTAGGTTTAGTAAGGCTTTAGCAATAGAGAAAAATAGAGCAGAGGGAGAACTAGTTAGAAAATTAGACGAGGCGCTTAGCAAAGGCATTGCGACCGACGTGCTTGCGGCGAAATTGGCCCTTGACCAATTCTTCAATGCAAAGCACGAAGGCTGCGTTGTCAGAGCTAGGGTGCGTGCTCTCAGACACGAGGGGACGAAAGCCGTTCAATGGGCCCGAGTGGCGGAGGCGCGTCGTGGCAACAAAGCCACGATCCGGTCTTTGGTGGACCACGACGGGCGCATGCTACTCGATCCCGGGCAAATGTGTGAAACTTTTCAGCGACACTTCGCTCAGCTGTTCGGGGGCAGCGGGGGGCCGGGTAGAGGGATGGACTTTAGTGTCTACCTCGACGGGCTGCCGCGGCTCTCGGCCACTGAGGCGAGGTGTTGCGAAAAGCCGATAACAGCCGCTGAAGTACGGGAGGCAATGACTGGCTGCACAAGGGGTAAATCGCCTGGTTTGGATGGTCTGCCCTATGAACTTTACGTACAGATGCCAGACTTGTTCGGAGGCCTCTTGGCGGACGTCTACTGCAACTGGCAACAGAACGGGAGAATTCCCAGTTCTGTGAGCCGAGGAGCGGTGGCACTGCTGAGAAAGGATCCGAACAAGGGGGATAACATAGACAATTTCCGGCCCATAACTCTGCTAAACACAGAGTTTAAGATTTTGGCCAAGGTGCTAGCAAAGAGGTTGGCGCTTGTCGTTGGTGGTCTGGTGGGAGAGGCGCAGACATGCGCCATTCCCGACAGATCCATCCACGACAACCTCCACCTCATGCGATACATCGTAGAGAGGGTAGCTAGGGAACCTGGCACGGGTGGGTCCTTGATCAATTTAGATCAGTCGAAAGCTTTCGATAGGGTCGACCATCGTTACCTAGCGGCAGTCCTGAGGGCGGCTGGCTTTGGGCCCGTCTTCAGAGGCTGGATCGCTGCCATGCACAGCGACATCTGCTCTGTGGTGAGAGTGAACGGTCACCTGTCGGAACCGTTCAACATCATGCGCTCGGTCCGCCAAGGATGTCCCCTCTCGTCCCTCTTGTACGTATTGACTCTCGAGCCATTACTGCACAAACTGGAGACGTTGAGGGGAGTCCCGCGCGAACTAGGATGCGGAAGATCCGTGTCAGCATATGCGGACGATGTCACCGTAGTGGTGTCGAACGCCAAACACATCGAGGCGATCGGCACTACACTAAGAGAATACGAAGCGGTGACAGGAGCAATGATCAACCAGGAAAAGTCAGTGGGCCTGCAGCTCGGCACCTGGAGAGGCAGGTCCATGCCGTCCAACAGCGTCGTCGGGCGCTGGACGGACGGACCGGTTAAATTGCTAGGGGTCTGGTTCGGTCCGGACCTCCAGACGGACAAAAACTGGGACGAGGTGACGAGCAGGGTGGCTTCTCTCACCCAGAAATGGGCGGAGAGGAAGCTATCCCTGAAAGGTCGAGCGGAGGTGGCTAACGCGTACATCGCGTCTGTCATCTGCTACCGCCTAACCGTCGTACCTTGTCCTAAGCCTCGCCTGACTGCGCTGGAGCGTTTGCTCTTTCGCTTTTTGTGGAAGGGACGTGCTCCGATGGTCAGGCGGTCCATCTGTTGTCAACACCCGCTACGTGGAGGGCTGGGCATGCCGTGGCTGATGATGCGCAGGCACGCGCTCAGGCTACGACATCTCCACCTCTTCCTCGACGGTGATCAGGTGTGGTCGCCGTTTGCTAGACGCGTTTTTCCCCAGCTCGTTTCCTTGACGGAGCTGCAGTCCTGGGTCAAGCGAAGACCGAGAGGGAGCGCCTGGAGACTGGAATGTCTTCAGGCGCTCACAGCCCTCGACCAATCGGGCAATGTGATCGGTGGAAACTCCACCTCGGCGTTCTATAGAGGATTAGTGGAGGGGAAGAGCGACGACGTACTTGGGGAAACTCTAGGCGTCGACGAAAATCAACTAGCCAATCTCTTCGGAAGAACTTTCGGGCCGGGGCCTATGGACAACTTCCAGAAATCTCTGGCCTGGCAGTGCTACCGAGGAGCCTTGCCAGTTCGGGATAAACTCTACAGGCATGGAGGTGCCGTCAGCCGGGCATGTCCGAGATGCGCGCAGGGCGACGAAACCGTCCTGCACGCACTCGTCCAGTGTCCGAAAATTGCTGACTTGTGGGTTTATGTCGAACACCTGCTGTCGCGTTTAGGACGGATCCAGCTATCATCTGAGTCCATCGTGAGGATTGCCCCGCCCTCCTCCTTTAGCCGGGAAGGGCAGGCAGTTTTTATCTGTCTGGTGGCCATGGCGAAAGAGATAGTATGGTGGACACGTTTGAAAGGGCTGAAGACGAGCACTTACCTCTTCGGTGATGCTCTGATTGACTTTTTCAAATTTCATTTGAAAAGGAAAATCAGAGTAGAGAGGGAAGTGCTCTCTTCCCAGCATTTTGTTGAAAGATGGGTGAGAGAAGCAAGAATGGCCCGAGTGAATGGGCCGACTCTGAGTATATATCTGTAAACTAAAGGTGGAAAACTGGGAGAGGGCACTTGCCTTGGTGGTCAGGGTCATTGTGGCTTTTTACTGGGCTTTCTCCACAAATGTCCCTCCGAAGTCTCCCCCCTATTGGGGAATTTTTCATTGTTATTTTCATTGTTATTTTTGTTACATCCTCTGTTTTTGTTTTTTTACACGCAGAAATGCCCATTTGTACCGTCCTGCATTGTCCTGCACTGTCCTTAATGTCTACTTTATGTAAACCCTTGTGGTTAATAAAGAAATCATTATTATTATTATTATTATTATTATTATTATTATTATTATTATTATTATTTTGTGGTTTCGTTTTGTTTTTCTCATCCTTCTGCAGTTTCTGGCACGTTCTAAAATGAGGCATGCTGGGAAGGTTTACACCTAATTTCCGTACATTTGCACTTTGTATTCCGTCAATATTACAGGATCCCTACATATGCGTGCTTGTCAAGTTGTTCTAGTGTGTGCGTTTGTTTGCACTTGTATGTTTGTATGCGAACTGTGCGCGTTAACATACATATATCTGTTCCTAACGCCCTCGCGCTCTTTAGATAATACAAATATATGCACACATACATACATATAATATGATATATATACATACATACATACATACATATATATATATATATATATATATATATATATATATATATATATATATAGGGAGTATGTTTTGCCTGTATCTATGTATCTTTCTATCTATCAATCTATCTATGTATCTATCTATCTATCTATCTACCTACCTATATATATATATATTTGTAGATGCGTATACATGAGTGTGTGTGAATGAAAACGTAGTTTATAAAGCGATATCAATAGTATGTAATATCTCAGGGGGCCGTTCTGCATACTAAATACACATGCAAACGCTGAAGAGGCAAATCTAAGCAAACATCCTTGACAATAAGGACTCGTGTACTAGGGCGAAGAAGGACTATAGCAACTGGGGGCATAGAGGTTGAGGGGGGGGGGGGATTGCAGCCTAGAATTACGGAGGATCACATATACACAGACAGACACATACACACATACAGTCACACACA
>OZ024747.1:79644658-79672158 GCA_964016885.1 Eledone cirrhosa
TCTTCCTGCAGATAGGATGACCTTGAAGAACAGAAGATAACTAGGAGATCCTTGCCGCCCTTAACAGGTGCGTTAAGAGATATGAAAAGGGAAGTATGTAAATTGTTATGTAAAGAGTTCTGGAATACTATTGGGTCGTGTTTTGAAAGCATTATTGTAACTTCCGCTGACAATCACCATTTGTAATAAAAAGTATGAGGTGTTCGAATATTTGGTCTTTGTATATCATTTGCCAAAATTATCACGCTGTGAGATTGAGCCCAGGACCTCGTGATAGCGCATTCTTGCTAGAACTATCTGGGAACACTATCAGACATTGCAGTATCCATTGCTGGGTTAAACATCAGGGTTTTACTAACTTAGCCTTAGTCAGTAATCAGAACCATTATCTGGTTCCAATTTAATGTCAATAGATTGACAGAATTAGAAGAACTATTGCAGTATTTGTTCTGGTTCTTTGCATTCTGCGTTCAAATCCCGCTGAGATCAACTTTAATTTTTCAGGAGTCAATAAATAAAGTACCAGTCAAGAACTTGGGTTGATTTGTTGAAATTACCAAAGGACTTCTGCGAGTCTATTTAGAAGAGTTAACCAACCATCATTATCAACTTTATAGTTCAGCCACTTCTAGCGACTAGTTGTTCCTATCCTGTGGTATCTATTTTTTAATACACAAAGACCAAATATTCGAACGACTCATCCTTTTTATTACAAATGGTGATTGTCAGCGGAAGTTACAATAATGATTTCAAAACACGACCCAATAGTATTCCAGAACTCTTTACATAACAATTTACATACTTCCCTTTTCATATCTCTTAACGCACCTGTTAAGGACGGCAAGGATCTCCTAGTTATCTACTGTTCTTCACGGTCATCCTATCTGCAGGAAGAAATAGCAGCCAAATCTCCCCAAAATAAGCCACACCATGTCTGCCTTAAAATAGAGGACGCATTGGATAACATAGTCCCAGATAACTCCACCCGAAAGGAAAACACAGGATGGTCACTGTTAGAACATCTTATAGTATAGGTCTACTTTCAGAGGATGGTCACTGTTAGAACATCTTATAGTATAGGTCTACTATCACAGGATGGTCACTATTAGAACATCTTATAGTATAGGTCTACTATCACAGGATGGTCACTGTTAGAACATCTTATAGTATAGGTCTGCTAAACTAAGGCTAAGACCTGCGGCTATACTACAATAACAACATCACCAACAACAATATAAGCAACATAACTAGATTACCAAAAGTGCAAACTCTATGACTCCTTCCATCTGTAGCAACACCACCACCACCACCAATACAACAATTACCACAACCACAACAACAATAACACTAATACAACCATCATTAACACCACCACAATCATCATCATCACCATTAGCAACAACAAAGTCAAGAACAACAACAGCAACAACAATGTCAACAAGGTAAGTACAAAAGTGAGGAAAACATAGCTGTATATAGGTCAGTGTTTAAGGGGGAGCATGAAGGGGAGGAGAAGTGAAGAAACCAGGTCAGAAGCTGTTATGTGGTGGTGGTGGTGGTGGTGGTGGTGGTGGTGTTATGAGAGTGATGGTGGCGGAGGTGATGAATGAGAATAGAAAGGATGAGGGGCTTAAATGAGGTCAGATGTACTGTTACAGAAGAGGCTGTTAAAAAGGTGCGTTCTAAAGTAACTAGATGGCTGTGATAATGGTGGTGGTGGTGGTGGTGGTGGTGGTGGTGCCAATGGTAATGTTGTGGTAGGGGCGGTGGCGGTGGTTATTGTGGTGGTGGTGGTGGAGGTAATGTGTGTGTGTGTTGTGGTATGTAGTGGTAGTGGGGGTGACGGTGTATAACGGCAATGGTGAGGGTGGTGGTGGTGTATAACGGAAGTGACGAGAATAGTGGTGGTGGTGATGGTGTATGACGGGAGTAGTGGTGGGGGTGTATATATCTGCGTAAAAGTGCACGTCACATACTTATTACTGTGTATGTATGTATGTGTGTGTATCTATGTACGTACGTATGTATGTATGAATGTATGTATGTATGCAAGCATGTATGTACGTATGCATGTATGTATGTTTGTATATATGTATGCACGTATGTATGTATGTATGAATGTATATATGGTTGCGTAGATGTGTCTTTGTGGGTGTGTGCGTGTGTATATTATTTGTATGTTTATGTAGGTGCTTACGAGTAAGTAGTATACACACGCGTATATGTATGTGTGTTTTTATATAAATGTTTACAAGAATACACATAGATGTATTTATGTGTATACAATATTATCTTACGTGAAAGTATTTCAACCTTACACGGAGCCAACCTCATGGTAATGAAGTATAAATGGCACCAGTAAATATGGCACAGGTAAATATGGCACCAGTAAATATAGCACAGGTAAATATGGCACCAGTAAATATAGCACAGGTAAATATGACACCAGTAAATATGGCACCAGTAAATATGGCACAGGTAATTATGGCACCAGTAAATATGGCACAGGTAATTATGGCACCAGGAAATAGCACAACTAAATAACTGATCTTATCTGAAGTAAAATAAAGGATTCATTTTCTAAGTGGCCTCTGGCAACATCGATTTCCGTCTTTAAGATCCTTCAAACAATATTTTATGAGCTATTTTATAGCCTCTCTGCGCATGAGCACACCGTTCTTTATATTAAATATATGTACCTATATAAGACTGTTACTGTTCCAATCAGTCTACTCACCCCCTTAGCAAATACCCTAAATCGAACGCCAGTTTGTGCCCATGGCTCCTGTCAAACAAACCGTACCCACCCTCCAAATCCGCTAAATCATACGAAAACCACTCATTCTCTCAAACTCGACTTAAGCAAAGAGGCCTTAATAACCACCTAATGGGGAAGACAAACCTTTTCAAGGTGTAGCTATATATATATATAGGAAAAGAGTCAGGACCCCGATGGCTGAGCTTCGGCCGTTTCGACAACTAGATCGAAGCTCAGCCGTCGGGGTCCTGACTCTTTTCCTATTACCCAATCTACTACCCTAAGTATTGAGCAGTCTGGTGCGTTATGGTCCACCTGGTATCTTATCACACCCTCTTTGTTATATATATATATATATATATATATATATATATATATATATATATATATATATTAACAGCTTATGTTAATTTTAAAAACTAATCTGTCGATAGCTTAATTCGTTTTGTCATATTTTGCAATTTTGCAATAAACCACACATACTGAATTCATCCGCCAAAACTAGGGGTTCTCTCCCTTCTCACCCCACACGTGGGTTCAGATAACGGTCAGTTCCTTAGCTTTGCATAGAACTAAATGCCTGTTGAAAAAGTGACTTCCTTGTTCGATCATCATACCAAAAGCTTAACATTATTTGTTTTAGCAGACAGTACCTGATTTAGGAGTTGCAGAAACCCCATATTCGATTTTATCACCGTTTCCAGAGGTACGGGTATATTTTTCAATCATATTTTGTTATTTGTTTGACCTGAATAGTTTGTTCGCTCCAATTACTTTGCCGTTAATGGTTTAACCATCGTCTCAGTGTGTTTGGCCTTTTAACGTATGTTTTTGCTCTAGTACACTCGTTTCTATTGAGCGCTTGACACACATTTCGGAAGTTGTTTTTCGCTAATTTCCAATAGCCGAAATGCGATTCTCGCTAATTTATATTTGTGTATATGTATGTATATATATATATATATACATACATATATATAATTGGTGTTGGATGGTTAAAGTGTTTCTGTGAGAGAGCTAATATATATATATATATATATATATATATATATATATATATATATATATATATATATATATATATATAATGTGGTCGTGTAGGCAACACGGTAAAAACCTCCCAGCCCCACACTGTAAATGTGGTTGGTGTTAGGAAGGGCATCCAGCTGTAGAAAACCTGCCAGACAGTCCACGCTGTAATGTGGCCGTGTAGGCAACACGGTAAAAACCTCCCAGCCCCACACTGTAAATGTGGTTGGTGTTAGGAAGGGCATCCAGCTGTAGAAAACCCGCCAGATAGTCCTATGCGAGCAAGACAAACACTCTTGCCTCAAGTGGGAAAACCCCCGTCCAAACCCATGCAAGCGTGGAACACGGACGTTAAACGTTGATGATGATGATGATGATGATGATGATGATGATATATATATATATATATATATATATATATATATATATATATATATATATATATGAAGGCGTGTGGCTGAGTGGTTAGAGAATTTGATTCGCAATCGTGAGGTTGTGAGTTCGATTCTCAGACCAGGCAATGCGTTATGTCCTTGAGCAAGACACTTTATTTCACGTTGCTCCTTCTACCTGGAGTTGCGACCGATAGATAGTATTAGCAATTGGAAAGACCAATGGAAACATTGTTTCCTCGGTCCGATTTGACGAAAGTCGATCGTTCCTTTATACTGCCAATACTGGAATTGAACCATCAAGACCGTTGAGGTATGTCATACATCAATTCATGTATTTTATCTGACGAGGGCGTACTGAAAAAACATCACAGTAGCTTCGAAATATATATAATAAAACATATATTTTAATTATGTGAAGTCTTCATTTATTATTATTCTGAATAATAATAACTCCAGAAAACTTACTGTAGAGTGCTTTTAATCTATTGTAAAACTATATTCATTGAGTAATCAATGAACCATATTAATCTTTGGTTATATATATATATATATATATATATAAATATATATATATATATATATAGTAGAATAATCGAGTATCGAAAAATCGGTGCACGAGTTCACGATAAACAAAATTCGATATGAGTGGCAGAGGGCTCAATAATTCAGATAAATCAGAGCTATAACTATCGTTAAAATACCAACACACATAGATTATGTCTAAAATCAACCATACGACCGAAAAATTACGATCTGGAAGATTCGGGTCACTCAGATAAAATATCAATAAATCAATAAATCATATGAATGTAAAAAGCTTACCCGGACCCGCTAGAAAGATGGTAAATCTAGCTTCTTGGGTTTCTGTAAATCCTTAAATTGCCCACTATCAGCCCACATAAAAATATATAAGACTTCTAGGGGGCAGCGGACAGGAAATACTTTATCAACAAGCTTTGTCCGAACGAATAAAAAAGCACAACCCTAGCTGAAAACGCACATGGAATTCAGCAAGGGAGATAACCTCTATATCCGCGAAAAATATTCGGGAAAATGTGGAAGATCACATATCGAATAAGAGTGCTCAATAGACATGTAAAAATAAACAGGAGCTATTCATCATTTAATAGAATTGACAAAAAATGAACAATAAAATTAACTGGTCAATAGCTAAGTCTAGAGCTAAATATAGTAGAATAATCGAGTATCGAAAAATCGGCGCACGAGTTCACGATAAACAAAATTCGATATGAGTGGCAGAGGGCTCAATAATTCAGATAAATCAGAGCTATAACTATCGTTAAAATACCAACACACATAGATCATGTCTAAAATCAACCATACGACCGAAAAATTACGATCTGGAAGATTCGGGTCACTCAGATAAAATATCAATAAATCAATAAATCAATAAATCATATGAATGTAAAAAGCTTACCCGGACCCGCTAGATATATATATGGGTACGAAAGTTTGCTGAAGAAATTTAAGACATTTTTATGTCCAGTATTGATAGAGATCATATGATTCGGGCATACCAACACTTCCGACCCCATATTGAAGCAGTCATTGAAGCTAACCGGAGGATACATTGACTAGATATCATAAATATATTGTAAATAATATTTGTACTAATTTGTATCTAAATATAACATTTCTATGATGTGATATGCGTCTCTTTCTAAATTCATGTAAATGTCCTAAAACAAAACTGACGCAGCCATTACTGGTTTCAGTTCTAAGACTGTGGCCACGCTGAAGTACCGTCGCCAAAAATATTTCCTCCAAAAAATATACCAAGCTAATTTATAGGGTGTGTGTTTGTGTCTCCTGTCTGAGGAAGGTGCCCGTGAGGTGGATTAGCTGATGCCAGCGGGTATTGCTGGGTGTTCTTCGTGGCAATGCCTTTACCATTTTGTCCGCGGAGTGCAGCACATAGCTACGTCACTGGGTTGTGAGAGTTTTCTTGGGAGCTACAGGTGTCACCCATTAATTCATCTCCCTTAGGTTACCGCTGTTGCACAGGGGGTGCTTATTCATACGGCAGTTGCTTGCTTACATCGCAAGTAACCATCATATCTGGTGGCCGTATCGCTATCCGCCACCTGTGACAAGTTCTCTAACAGAACAGCTCTGCCGGGAAATAGAGATCTTATTAGACTTCTGTTCTAGCAATGGACTCTCTATTATGAACACCTTCTTCTAGCCCAGAGACATTCATAAATATACATGGTATATTGAGGTAGTGTGCTAGATCTGAAAGGTGGCGAATTGGCAGTGTCGTTAGAACATCTGATAGAATGCAGAGTGGTATTCGTTCCGGCTCTATGCGCTTTCTGAGTTCAAATACTGCCGGGGTTAACTTTGCTTTTCATCTTTTGGAGGTCGATAAAATAAAGTACCAGTTCAATACTAGGGTTGATTTGTTCCTTTGTACCTCTCTTTCACTCTTCCTTTCATTCTCTGGGAGAAATCGAAGAGAAATTGACTGGGTATGATAGCGCCCCTACGACTCCATCAGGAGTTACGGGTACACACATTATATATATATATAAGTATGTATGTATGTATACGTACATACATATATGTATACAGACGTACAGTAGTATGTATATATATACATACATGCACACATATATATATATGCACGTATAACCATCTGGCAGGAAGGTATACGATGCTGACGATAGCTAATAAGCTTGAAACTAATACATTGTTCCTGCGTCAGTGTTGAACAAAAAGGTGACGTGGTTGCCTAAACACTGTACGGCGTAATTCGGGCTGTTTGTTTGTTTACAAACAAACAAACCGAGCATTATAATAAATGTTCGGTAAACCGATACGTGCATATATATATGTGTGCATGTATGTATATATATATACATACTACTGTACGTCTGTATACATATATGTATGTACGTATACATACATACTTACATTTAAGTAAGTGCCGTACTAAGAGTGAGAAATGAAATTTCGTTTCATTCTATTCCATTTATATATATATATATATATATATATATATATATATATTGTTATACTTGGGGAAGGTCATATTTGTGTAATATTGCCAGAATTAATAACAGAACACACTCACTGTTTGGTTGGTTTTCGCTTCTGTGTCTTTTATATCGGTAATCTAATTTATTCGGTCCTCAATGTTGCCATTGACTTACCAACGGTCAAAAATAATACAGATACAATATAGACACAAACACATATATATAGTCTATCAAAGTTATTTCGTTGCACATCTGCAACATCGTCAGTGGTGCTATTGTTTCCTCCCGTTGTATCATAATCTATAAAGCTCAGTGTGTGGTCATGCTCCTTTCTTATAGAAATCTACGATAAAGAATTTCTTTAATTGAAATTTACAATTCAGTATTCGAAATAGTTTCGATTGCGTCTTGGCACATCTCATTTTTTCAATTTCACCCACAATTACGCAAAAAATAGATAAAACTCAATATTTTACGATTTTTCTCTGTCATTTAAATTGCTAAACTCTTTCCACTACCATTCAAAATCTATACAACTTCATACTTTCTGCTACTTTCTCTTTCCAAGCTTGATGGTGATACTGTCCGTATTACTGTCATATCATCTGCTTCCCTCTATCTACAACCCACACATTTTGCTACTTTCTCTTTTATACTTCAAATTATTACATTTCATACGAAACGACAATTATTCAAAAGCAACAGATACATTTATTCAACAACAAGCGATAAATCTTTTTTAAAACCTCTTTTCCAAACGCATACAAACACACACTCACTTCAACAACAACAACAACAATCTGCCTTTTATAGATAATGATAAACAATAATATCCTCTATGAGGTCACTAAACCTGCTAGAAACAGCAGCTAACTCTCCCCCATACCACACCCCTCCCTACTGTCTTAAATTTAGAAAACATATCTTCTATGAGGTCACTAAACCTGCTAGAAACAGCAGCTAACTCTCCTCCATATCACACCACTCCCTACTGTCTTAAATTTAGAAAACACATATCCTCTATGAGGTCACTAAACCTGCTAGAAACAACAGCTAACTCTCCCTCATATCACAACCCTCCTTACTGTCTTAAATTTAGAAAACACACAGACAACCATGCAGAACAACTCCATCGCAGCTCTGTTGTTCGGCTGGCATCGTCTACGCGCGTGTTGCGCAAGTACTGTGAAACAATAAATTTCAACACTTTTTTGCACAGAGATAATATCCATAGGCGGAACTACAATTGTCACTGCTGGCGCAGCTCCTGCTTCCAGGTCTGCAATTCATTCACCCAGTGCCTGGCAGACAAAAAAGTGCTGCCATAAAATGGGTGGTGCAACCTAACTTTGGTAACTTAATGACCCCGAGCAACGCCGGGCTTTAGTGCTAGTATATATATATATATATATATATATATATATATATATATATATATTTCACTCTTTTATTTCTATTCCATTTCGATTCTCTTTATTTTTCAATTCACATTCCACCGTTGCGAAACTTATTTGGGTTTCGAGGTTCAAATTCGTCTACAGAACAGGTTTGAATTTTGAAATTTAAATATGTCCAGGAATCATGGCCGTTGCCAATATAAGCTTGTCTTTATTGACTTGTATCCAGACAGACAAATTGTATTCACTTTAATTAGTTTATTTCATTAATAGCTAACTTTGTCTGTTGCAATGTAAACACATTTCGTGTTTATCATATATCTTAAATGTATTTAACTGCTCGGAAGAGCCCCTTCCTGGAGCTTAATTATTGTAAACGACTGAGAGTTTATTCTCAAAATATAATATAATATATATATATATATATATATATATATATATTCTACGCTGTCTATGTTCTGTGTTCAAATCATGCTGGGGTCAAACTATCCTTTTGGGATCGATAAATAAAATACTGTATCTTTGTTTCTCACTTCCTCACTCTTTCTCTGAGAGGGATAAACTTCATCAGGTTGAAACAGCCATTACTCCTTCACAAGTTAAGGGCCCATGTGTGGATGACATGACCCCATTACTCCTTCACAAGTTAAGGGCCCATGTGTGGATGACATGACCCCATTACTCCTTCACAAGTTAAGGGCCCATGTGTGGATGACATGATCCCATTACTCCTTCACAAGTTAAGGGCCCATGTGTGGATGACATGATCCCATTACTCCTTCACAAGTTAAGGGCCCATGTGTGGATGACATGATCCCATTACTCCTTCACAAGTTAAGGGCCCATGTGTGGATGACATGATCCCATTACTCCTTCACAAGTTAAGGGCCCATGTGTGGATGACATGACCCCATTACTCCTTCACAAGTTAAGGGCCCATGTGTGGATGACATGATCCCATTACTCCTTCACAAGTTAAGGGCCCATGTGTGGATGACATGATCCCATTACTCCTTCACAAGTTAAGGGCCCATGTGTGGATGACATGATCCCATTACTCCTTCACAAGTTAAGGGCCCATGTGTGGATGACATGACCCCATTACTCCTTCACAAGTTAAGGGCCCATGTGTGGATGACATGATCCCATTACTCCTTCACAAGTTAAGGGCCCATGTGTGGATGACATGATCCGAAACTCCGCAGAAATACTTTTTTATAGAGAAATAAACATATTCACAACAATTCTTATATTTTCACAGAAAATCATACACAAAAGTTAATATTGACACGCATGCGTATTCATAACCACACAAACCGATATACATACACTTAAATACACGTACATACACACAGGATGGCACTCATAAATGTGCCGCTATAGATGTACATACATAGCCATGGATACAGCAATACGTATGTGACGTCAACCCACCACCACCACCGCCTACACCACTACTGTCATACACCACCACCACCACCTACACCACTACTGTCATACACCCCCACCACCACCTACACCACTACTGTCATACACCCCCACTGTTTACACCACTATTGTTATACACCTAGACCTCCACCGCCTACACCACTACTGCCATACATTACCACCACTACCGCCTACACCACTACTGCCATACACCACCACCACCACCGCCTACACCACTACTGACATACACCACCATCACCGCCTACACCACTACTGCCATACACCACCACTGTTTACACCACTATTGTTATACACCTAGACGTCCACCGCCTACACCACTACTGCCATACATTACCACCACTACCGCCTACACCACTACTGCCATACACCACCACCACCACCGCCTACACCACTACTGACATACACCACCATCACCGCCTACACCACTACTACCATACACCACCACCACCACCTACAACACTACTGTTATACACCACCACCACCGCCTACAACACTACTGTTATACACATCCACCACCTACAACACTACTGTTATACACCACCACCACCACCTACAACACTACTGTTATACACCACCACCACCTACAACACTACTGTTATACACCACCACCACCTACAACACTACTGTTATACACCACCACCGCCTACAACACTACTGTCATACACCACCACCACCACCGCCTACACCACTACTGTCATACACCACCACCACCACCACCTACACCACTACTGTCATACACCCCCACTGTTTACACCACTATTGTTATACACCTAGACCTCCACCGCCTACACCACTACTGCCATACACCACCACCACCACCTCCTACACCACTACTGACATACACCACCATCACCGCCTACACCACTACTGCCATACACCACCACCACCACCGCCTACACCACTACTGTCATACACCACCACCACCACCGCCTACACCACTACTGTCATACACCACCACCACCACCTACACCACTACTGTCATACACCCCCACTGTTTACACCACTATTGTTATACACCTAGACCTCCACCGCCTACACCACTACTGCCATACACCACCACCACCACCGCCTACACCACTACTGACATACACCACCATCACCGCCTACACCACTACTGCCATACACCACCACCACCACCGCCTACACCACTACTGTCATACACCACCACCACCACCTACACCACTACTGTCATACACCCCCACTGTTTACACCACTATTGTTATACACCTAGACCTCCACCGCCTACACCACTACTGCCATACACCACCACCACCACCGCCTACACCACTACTGACATACACCACCATCACCGCCTACACCACAACTGCCATACACCACCACTGTTTACACCACTATTGTTATACACCTAGACGTCCACCGCCTACACCACTACTGCCATACATTACCACCACTACCGCCTACACCACTACTGCCATACACCACCACCACCACCGCCTACACCACTACTGACATACACCACCATCACCGCCTACACCACTACTACCATACACCACCACCACCACCTACAACACTACTGTTATACACCACCACCACCGCCTACGACACTACTGTTATACACATCCACCACCTACAACACTACTGTTATACACCACCACCACCACCTACAACACTACTGTTATACACCACCACCACCTACAACACTACTGTTATACACCACCACCACCTACAACACTACTGTTATACACCACCACCGCCTACAACACTACTGTCATACACCACCACCACCTACAACACTACTGTTATACACCACCACCACCACCGCCTACAACACTACTGATATACACCACCACCACCACCACAACACTACTGTTATACACCACCACCACCTACAACACTACTGTTATACACCACCACCACCTACAACACTACTGTTATACACCACCACCACTACTGTTATACACCACCACCACCTACAACACTACTGTTATACACCACCACCACCTACAACACTACTGTCATACACCACCACCACCTACAACACTACTATTATACACCACCACCACCACCTACAACACTACTGCCATACACCACCACCACCACCTACAACACTACTGTTATACACCACCACCACCACCTACAACACTACTGTTATACACCACCACCACCTACAACACTACTGTCATACACCACCACCACCTACAACACTACTATTATACACCACCACCACCACCTACAACACTACTGTCATACACCACCACCACCTACAACACTACTATTATACACCACCACCACCACCTACAACACTACTGCCATACACCACCACCACCACCTACAACACAACTGTTATACACCACCACCACCACCTACAACACTACTGTTATACACCACCACCACCACCTACAACACTACTGTTATACACCACCACCGCCTACAACACTACTGCCATACACCACCACCACCACCTACAACACTACTGCCATACACCACCACCACCACCTACAACACTACTGCCATACACCACCACCACCACCTACAACACTACTGCCATACACCACCACCACCACCTACAACACAACTGTTATACACCACCACCACCACCTACAACACAACTGTTATACACCACCACCACCACCTACAACACAACTGTTATACACCACCACCACCACCTACAACACTACTGCCATACACCACCACCACCACCTACACCACAACTGTTATACACCACCACCACCACCTACAACACTACTGTTATACACCACCACCACCTACAACACTACTGTTATACACCACCACCACCTACAACACTACTGTTATACACCACCACCACCTACAACACTACTGTTATACACCACCACCACCACCGCCTACAACACTACTGTTATACATCACCACCACCTACAACACTACTGTTATACACCACCACCACCTACAACACTACTGTTATACACCACCACCACCTACAACACTACTGTTATACACCACCACCACCTACAACACTACTGTTATACACCACCACCACCACCACCTACAACACTACTGTTATACACCACCACCACCACCTACAACACTACTGTTATACACCACCACCACCTACAACACTACTGTCATACACCACCACCACCTACAACACTACTATTATACACCACCACCACCACCTACAACACTACTGTCATACACCACCACCACCTACAACACTACTATTATACACCACCACCACCACCTACAACACTACTGCCATACACCACCACCACCACCTACAACACAACTGTTATACACCACCACCACCACCTACAACACTACTGTTATACACCACCACCACCACCTACAACACTACTGTTATACACCACCACCGCCTACAACACTACTGCCATACACCACCACCACCACCTACAACACTACTGCCATACACCACCACCACCACCTACAACACTACTGCCATACACCACCACCACCACCTACAACACTACTGCCATACACCACCACCACCACCTACAACACAACTGTTATACACCACCACCACCACCTACAACACAACTGTTATACACCACCACCACCACCTACAACACAACTGTTATACACCACCACCACCACCTACAACACTACTGCCATACACCACCACCACCACCTACAACACAACTGTTATACACCACCACCACCACCTACAACACAACTGTTATACACCACCACCACCACCTACAACACAACTGTTATACACCACCACCACCACCTACAACACAACTGTTATACACCACCACCACCACCTACAACACTACTGCCATACACCACCACCACCACCTACAACACAACTGTTATACACCACCACCACCACCTACAACACTACTGTTATACACCACCACCGCCTACAACACTACTGTCATACACCACCACCGCCTACAACACTACTGTTATACATCACCACCACCACCGCCTACAACACTATTGTTATACACAACCACCACCTACAACACTACTGTTATACACCACCACCACCTACAACACTACTGTTATACACCACCACCACCTACAACACTACTGTTATACACCACCACCTACAACACTACTGTTATACACCACCACCACCTACAACACTACTGTCATACACCACCACCACCTACAACACTACTGTCATACACCACCTCCACCTACAACACTACTGTTATACACCACCACCGCCTACAACACTACTGTTATACACCACCACCACCTACAACACTATTGTTATACACCACCACCACCTACAACACTACTGTTATACACCACCACCACCTACAACACTACTGTTATACACCACCACCACCTACAACACTACTGTTATACACCACCACTACTGTCATACACCACCACCACCTACAACACTACTGTTATACACCACCACCACCTACAACACTATTGTTATACACCACCACCACCTACAACACTACTGTTATACACCACCACCACCTACAACACTATTGTTATACACCACCACCACCTACAACACTACTATTATACACCACCACCACCTACAACACTACTGTTATACACCACCACCGCCTACAACACTACTGTTATACACCACCACCGCCTACAACACTACTGTTATACACCACCACCGCCTACAACACTACTGTTATACACCACCACCACCTACAACACTACTGTTATACACCACCACCACCTACAACACTACTGTTATACACCACCACCGCCTACAACACTACTATTATACACCACCACCACCTACAACGCTACTGTCATACACCACCACCACCTACAACACTACTCTTATACACCACCACCACCTACAACACTACTGTCATACACCACCACCACCTACAACACTACTGTCATACACCACCACCACCTACAACACTACTGTCATACACCACCACCACCTACAACACTACTGTTATACACCACCACCACCTACAACACTACTCTTATACACCACCACCACCTACAACACTACTGTCATACACCACCACCACCTACAACACTACTCTTATACACCACCACCACCTACAACACTACTGTTATACACCACCACCACCTACAACACTACTGTCATACACCACCACCACCACCTACAACACTACTCTTATACACCACCACCACCTACAACACTACTGTCATACACCACCACCACCTACAACACTACTGTTATACACCACCACCACCACCTACAACACTACTGTCATACACCACCACCACCTACAACACTACTGTTATACACCACCACCACCACCTACAACACTACTGTCATACACCACCACCACCTACAACACTACTGTTATACACCACCACCACCACCTACAACACTACTGTTATACACCACCACCACCTACAACACTACTGTTATACACCACCACCACCTACAACACTACTGTCATACACCACCACCACCTACAACACTACTGTTATACACCACCACCACCACCTACAACACTACTGTTATACACCACCACCACCTACAACACTACTGTTATACACCACCACCACCTACAACACGACTGTTATACACCACCACCACCACCTACAACACTACTGTCATACACCACCACCACCTACAACACTACTGTTATACACCACCACCACCACCTACAACACTACTGTTATACACCACCACCACCTACAACACTACTGTTATACACCACCACCACCACCTACAACACTACTGTTATACACCACCACCACCTACAACACTACTTTTATACACCACCACCACCTACAACACTACTGTCATACACCACCACCACCTACAACACTACTGTTATACACCACCACCACCACCTACAACACTACTGTCATACACCACCACCACCTACAACACTACTGTCATACACCACCACCACCTACAACACTACTGTTATACACCACCACCACCACCTACAACACTACTGTCATACACCACCACCACCTACAACACTACTGTTATACACCACCACCACCACCTACAACACTACTGTTATACACCACCACCACCACCTACAACACTACTGTCATACACCACCACCACCTACAACACTACTGTTATACACCACCACCACCACCTACAACACTACTGTTATACACCACCACCACCTACAACACTACTGTTATACACCACCACCACCTACAACACTACTGTTATACACCACCACCACCTACAACACTATTGTTATACACCACCACCACCTACAACACTACTGTTATACACCACCACCACCACCTACAACACTACTGTTATACACCACCACCACCTACAACACTACTGTTATACACCACCACCACCACCTACAACACTACTGTCATACACCACCACCACCTACAACACTACTGTTATACACCACCACCACCACCTACAACACTACTGTCATACACCACCACCACCTACAACACTACTGTCATACACCACCACCACCACCTACAACACTACTGTCATACACCACCACCACCTACAACACTACTGTTATACACCACCACCACCTACAACACTACTGTTATACACCACCACCACCACCTACAACACTACTGTCATACACCACCACCACCTACAACACTACTGTCATACACCACCACCACCTACAACACTACTGTCATACACCACCACCACCTACAACACTACTGTTATACACCACCACCACCTACAACACTACTGTTATACACCACCACCACCACCTACAACACTACTGTCATACACCACCACCACCTACAACACTACTGTCATACACCACCACCACCTACAACACTACTGTCATACACCACCACCACCTACAACACTACTGTTATACACCACCACCACCTACAACACTACTGTTATACACCACCACCACCTAGAACACTACTGTTATACACCACCACCACCACCTACAACACTACTGTTATACACCACCACCACCACCACCTACAACACTACTGTTATACACCACCACCACCTACAACACTACTGTTATACACCACCACCACCACCTAGAACACTACTGTTATACACCACCACCACCACCTACAACACTACTGTTATACACCACCACCACCACCTACAACACTACTGTCATACACCACCACCACCTACAACACTACTGTCATACACCACCACCACCTAGAACACTACTGTTATACACCACCACCACCACCTACAACACTACTGTTATACACCACCACCACCACCTACAACACTACTGTTATACACCACCACCACCTACAACACTACTGTCATACACCACCACCACCTACAACACTACTCTTATACACCACCACCACCTACAACACTACTGTCATACACCACCACCACCTACAACACTACTGTCATACACCACCACCACCTAGAACACTACTGTTATACACCACCACCACCACCTACAACACTACTGTTATACACCACCACCACCACCTACAACACTACTGTTATACACCACCACCACCTACAACACTACTGTCATACACCACCACCACCTACAACACTACTGTTATACACCACCACCACCACCTACAACACTACTGTCATACACCACCACCACCTACAACACTACTGTTATACACCACCACCACCTACAACACTACTCTTATACACCACCACCACCTACAACACTACTGTTATACACCACCACCACCTACAACACTACTGTCATACACCACCACCTACAACACTACTGTCATACACCACCACCACCTACAACACTACTGTCATACACCACCACCACCACCTACAACACTACTGTCATACACCACCACCACCACCTACAACACTACTGTCATACACCACCACCACCACCTACAACACTACTGTCATACACCACCACCACCTACAACACTACTGTTATACACCACCACCACCACCTACAACACTACTGTCATACACCACCACCACCTACAACACTACTGTTATACACCACCACCACCACCTACAACACTACTGTTATACACCACCACCACCTACAACACTACTGTCATACACCACCACCACCTACAACACTACTGTTATACACCACCACCACCTACAACACTACTGTTATACACCACCACCACCTACAACACTACTGTCATACACCACCACCACCTACAACACTACTGTCATACACCACCACCACCTACAACACTACTGTCATACACCACCACCACCTACAACACTACTCTTATACACCACCACCACCTACAACACTACTGTTATACACCACCACCACCTACAACACTACAGTTATACACCACCACCACCTACAACACTACTGTTATACACCACCACCACCTACAACACTACTGTCATACACCACCACCACCTACAACACTACTGTCATACACCACCACCACCTAGAACACTACTGTTATACACCACCACCACCACCTACAACACTACTGTCATACACCACCACCACCTACAACACTACTGTTATACACCACCACCACCTACAACACTACTGTTATACACCACCACCACCACCTACAACACTACTCTTATACACCACCACCACCTACAACACTACTGTCATACACCACCACCACCTACAACACTACTGTCATACACCACCACCACCTACAACACTACTGTTATACACCACCACCGCCTACAACACTACTGTTATACACCACCACCGCCTACAACACTACTGTTATACACCACCACCACCTACAACACTACTGTCATACACCACCACCACCTACAACACTACTGTTATACACCACCACCACCACCTACAACACTACTGTCATACACCACCACCACCTACAACACTACTGTTATACACCACCACCACCACCTACAACACTACTGTTATACACCACCACCACCTACAACACTACTGTCATACACCACCACCACCTACAACACTACTGTTATACACCACCACCACCTACAACACTACTGTTATACACCACCACCACCTACAACACTACTCTTATACACCACCACCACCTACAACACTACTGTCATACACCACCACCACCTACAACACTACTGTCATACACCACCACCACCTAGAACACTACTGTTATACACCACCACCACCACCTACAACACTACTGTTATACACCACCACCACCTACAACACTACTGTCATACACCACCACCACCTACAACACTACTGTTATACACCACCACCACCACCTACAACACTACTGTCATACACCACCACCACCTACAACACTACTGTTATACACCACCACCACCTACAACACTACTGTCATACACCACCACCACCTACAACACTACTGTTATACACCACCACCACCTACAACACTACTGTCATACACCACCACCACCTACAACACTACTGCTATACACCACCACCACCTACAACACTACTGTCATACACCACCACCACCTACAACACTACTGTTATACACCACCACCACCACCTACAACACTACTGTTATACACCACCACCACCTAGAACACTACTGTTATACACCACCACCACCTACAACACTACTGTCATACACCACCACCACCTACAACACTACTGTTATACACCACCACCACCTACAACACTACTGTCATACACCACCACCACCTACAACACTACTGTTATACACCACCACCACCTACAACACTACTGTCATACACCACCACCACCTACAACACTACTGTTATACACCACCACCACCACCTACAACACTACTGTTATACACCACCACCACCTACAACACTACTGTCATACACCACCACCACCTACAACACTACTGTTATACACCACCACCACCTACATCACTACTGTTATACACCACCACCACCTACAACACTACTGTCATACACCACCACCACCTACAACACTACTGTTATACACCACCACCACCACCTACAACACTACTGTTATACACCACCACCACCTACAACACTACTGTCATACACCACCACCACCTACAACACTACTGTCATACACCACCACCACCTACAACAATACTGTTATACACCACCACCACCTACAACACTACTGTCATACACCACCACCACCTACAACACTACTGTCATACACCACCACCACCTACAACACTACTGTTATACACCACCACCACCTACAACACTACTGTTATACACCACCACCACCACCTACAACACTACTGTTATACACCACCACCACCACCTACAACACTACTGTTATACACCACCACCACCGCCTACAACACTACTGTTATACACCACCACCACCTACAACACTACTCTTATACACCACCACCACCTACAACACTACTGTCATACACCACCACCACCACCTACAACACTACTGTCATACACCACCACCACCTACAACACTACTGTCATACACCACCACCACCACCTACAACACTACTGTCATACACCACCACCACCTACAACACTACTGTCATACACCACCACCACCACCTACAACACTACTGTTATACACCACCACCACCTACAACACTACTGTCATACACCACCACCACCTACAACACTACTGTTATACACCACCACCACCACCTACAACACTACTGTCATACACCACCACCACCTACAACACTACTGTCATACACCACCACCACCTAGAACACTACTGTTATACACCACCACCACCACCTACAACACTACTGTCATACACCACCACCACCTACAACACTACTGTTATACACCACCACCACCTACAACACTACTGTCATACACCACCACCACCTACAACACTACTGTCATACACCACCACCACCTAGAACACTACTGTTATACACCACCACCACCACCTACAACACTACTGTCATACACCACCACCACCTACAACACTACTGTTATACACCACCACCACCTACAACACTACTGTCATACACCACCACCACCTACAACACTACTGTCATACACCACCACCACCTACAACACTACTGTCATACACCACCACCACCACCTACAACACTACTGTCATACACCACCACCACCTACAACACTACTGTCATACACCACCACCACCTACAACACTACTGTCATACACCACCACCACCTACAACACTACTGTTATACACCACCACCACCTACAACACTACTGTTATACACCACCACCACCTACAACACTACTGTCATACACCACCACCACCTACAACACTACTGTTATACACCACCACCACCACCTACAACACTACTGTCATACACCACCACCACCTAGAACACTACTGTTATACACCACCACCACCACCTACAACACTACTGTCATACACCACCACCACCTACAACACTACTGTTATACACCACCACCACCACCTACAACACTACTGTTATACACCACCACCACCTACAACACTACTGTCATACACCACCACCACCTAGAACACTACTGTTATACACCACCACCACCACCTACAACACTACTGTCATACACCACCACCACCTACAACACTACTGTTATACACCACCACCACCTACAACACTACTGTCATACACCACCACCACCTACAACACTACTGTTATACACCACCACCACCACCTACAACACTACTGTTATACACCACCACCACCTACAACACTACTGTTATACACCACCACCACCTACAACACTACTGTCATACACCACCACCACCTACAACACTACTGTTATACACCACCACCACCACCTACAACACTACTGTCATACACCACCACCACCTACAACACTACTGTTATACACCACCACCACCACCTACAACACTACTGTCATACACCACCACCACCTACAACACTACTGTCATACACCACCACCACCTAGAACACTACTGTTATACACCACCACCACCACCTACAACACTACTGTCATACACCACCACCACCTACAACACTACTGTTATACACCACCACCACCTACAACACTACTGTCATACACCACCACCACCTACAACACTACTGTTATACACCACCACCACCTACAACACTACTGTTATACACCACCACCACCTACAACACTACTGTTATACACCACCACCACCACCTACAACACTACTGTCATACACCACCACCACCTACAACACTACTGTTATACACCACCACCACCTACAACACTACTGTCATACACCACCACCACCTACAACACTACTGTTATACACCACCACCACCTACAACACTACTGTTATACACCACCACCACCTACAACACTACTGTTATACACCACCACCACCACCTACAACACTACTGTCATACACCACCACCACCTACAACACTACTGTTATACACCACCACCTACAACACTACTGTTATACACCACCACCACCACCTACAACACTACTGTCATACACCACCACCACCTACAACACTACTGTCATACACCACCACCACCTACAACACTACTGTTATACACCACCACCACCTACAACACTACTGTTATACACCACCACCACCACCTACAACACTACTGTCATACACCACCACCACCTACAACACTACTGTTATACACCACCACCACCTACAACACTACTGTTATACACCACCACCACCTACAACACTACTGTTATACACCACCACCACCTACAACACTACTGTTATACACCACCACCACCACCTACAACACTACTGTTATACACCACCACCACCACCTACAACACTACTGTTATACACCACCACCACCACCTACAACACTACTGTTATACACCACCACCACCACCTACAACACTACTGTCATACACCACCACCACCTACAACACTACTGTCATACACCACCACCACCTACAACACTACTGTTATACACCACCACCACCTACAACACTACTGTTATACACCACCACCACCACCTACAACACTACTGTCATACACCACCACCACCTACAACACTACTGTTATACACCACCACCACCTACAACACTACTGTTATACACCACCACCTACATCACTACTGTTATACACCACCACCACCACCTACAACACTACTGTCATACACCACCACCACCTACAACACTACTGTTATACACCACCACCACCTACAACACTACTGTTATACACCACCACCACCACCTACAACACTACTGTCATACACCACCACCACCTACAACACTACTGTCATACACCACCACCACCTACAACACTACTGTTATACACCACCACCACCTACAACACTACTGTCATACACCACCACCACCTACAACACTACTGTTATACACCACCACCACCTACAACACTACTGTCATACACCACCACCACCTACAACACTACTGTTATACACCACCACCACCTACAACACTACTGTCATACACCACCACCACCTACAACACTACTGTTATACACCACCACCACCTACAACACTACTGTTATACACCACCACCACCTACAACACTACTGTTATACACCACCACCACCACCTACAACACTACTGTCATACACCACCACCACCACCTACAACACTACTGTTATACACCACCACCACCTACAACACTACTGTTATACACCACCACCACCACCTACAACACTACTGTTATACACCACCACCACCACCTACAACACTACTGTCATACACCACCACCACCTACAACACTACTGTCATACACCACCACCACCTACAACACTACTGTTATACACCACCACCACCTACAACACTACTGTTATACACCACCACCACCACCTACAACACTACTGTCATACACCACCACCACCTACAACACTACTGTTATACACCACCACCACCTACAACACTACTGTTATACACCACCACCACCTACAACACTACTGTTATACACCACCTACAACACTACTGTTATACACCACCACCACCACCTACAACACTACTGTTATACACCACCACCACCTACAACACTACTGTTATACACCACCACCACCACCTACAACACTACTGTCATACACCACCACCACCTACAACACTACTGTCATACACCACCACCACCTACAACACTACTGTCATACACCACCACCACCTACAACACTACTGTTATACACCACCACCACCTACAACACTACTGTTATACACCACCACCACCACCTACAACACTACTGTCATACACCACCACCACCTACAACACTACTGTTATACATCACCACCACCTACAACACTACTGTCATACACCACCACCACCTAGAACACTACTGTTATACACCACCACCACCACCTACAACACTACTGTCATACACCACCACCACCTACAACACTACTGTTATACACCACCACCACCTACAACACTACTGTCATACACCACCACCACCTACAACACTACTGTTATACACCACCATCACCACCTACAACACTACTGTTATACACCACCACCACCTACAACACTACTGTTATACACCACCACCACCTACAACACTACTGTCATACACCACCACCACCTACAACACTACTGTTATACACCACCACCACCACCTACAACACTACTGTCATACACCACCACCACCTACAACACTACTGTTATACACCACCACCACCACCTACAACACTACTGTCATACACCACCACCACCTACAACACTACTGTCATACACCACCACCACCTAGAACACTACTGTTATACACCACCACCACCACCTACAACACTACTGTCATACACCACCACCACCTACAACACTACTGTTATACACCACCACCACCTACAACACTACTGTCATACACCACCACCACCTACAACACTACTGTTATACACCACCACCACCTACAACACTACTGTTATACACCACCACCACCTACAACACTACTGTTATACACCACCACCACCACCTACAACACTACTGTCATACACCACCACCACCTACAACACTACTGTTATACACCACCACCACCTACAACACTACTGTCATACACCACCACCACCTACAACACTACTGTTATACACCACCACCACCTACAACACTATTGTTATACACCACCACCACCTACAACACTACTGTTATACACCACCACCACCTACAACACTACTGTTATACACTACCACCACTACTGTCATACACCACCACCACCTACAACACTACTGTTATACACCACCACCACTACTGTCATACACCACCACCACCTACAACACTACTGTTATACACCACCACCACCTACAACACTACTGTTATACACCACCACCGCCTACAACACTACTGTTATACACCACCACCACCTACAACACTACTGTCATACACCACCACCACTACTGCCATACACCACCACCACTACTGTCATACACCACCACCACCTACAACACTACTGTTATACACCACCACCACCTACAACACTACTGTTATACACCACCACCACCTACAACACTACTGTCATACACTACCACCACCGCCACTACCACAACACACATATTACCACCGCCACCACCATTATCACAGCCATCTAGTTTCTTTAGAACGAACCTTTTTAACAGCCTCTTCTGTAACAGTACATCTGACCTCATTTAAGCCCCTCATCCTTTCTATTCTCATTCATCACCTCTGCCACCATCACTCTCATAACACCACCTCCGCCACCATCACTCTCATAACACCACCTCTGCCACCATCACTCTCATAACACCACCTCCGCCACCATCACTCTCATAACACCACCTCCGCCACCATCACTCTCATAACACCACCTCCGCCACCATCACTCTCATAACACCACCTCCGCCACCATCACTCTCATAACACCACCTCCGCCATCATCACTCTCATAACACCACCACCACATAACAGCTTCTGACCTGGTTTCTTCACTCCTTCTCCTCTTCCTGCTCCCCTTTAAACACTGACCTATATACAGCTATGTTTTCCTCACTTTTGCTCCTGTCGTTTTTGTTGTTGTTGCTATTGGTGATGGTGATGGTCGTATGTGTGTTGTTGGTATATTAGTGGTTGTGATGGGGACGGCGATGGTAGTGGTAGTGGTGATGGTTGTGGTGGTGATGTGTGGTAGTGGTGATGGTAATGATGGTTGTTGTTATGACGGTGGTGGTGATGATAATGGTTGTGTTCACGATGGTAGTGGTGAGACTGTGGTGATAGTTGTGGTGGTTGCTGTGACGGTGTTGGTGGTGAGGGCGATGGTAATGGTGATGGTAATGGTAGTGATGTGACTGTGGTGATGGTAGTGGTTGTTGTGGTGATGGCGATAGTACTGATCGTGATGGCAGTGGTGGTGATGGTAATGGTAGCGGTATGGCTGTGGTGATGGTAGTGATGGTGGTGGAAGTAATAGTGATAGTGGTTGTGATGATGGTGGTGATAGTGATGATGGCTGCGGTGATGGTACTACTGTTGTAGTGTAGGTGGAGTTGTTATTATATTTGCTACATACTCTGTTGAACCACAATCCACAACCCTGATTCATTAGATCTATCGCCGAAGACATTCAAACCGTGACCATCCCGCCTTCCCTTTAAAAAATGTTGCTTTACTCTGTGATCTGCGACTACATTATTGGGTAAATTCCTAAAAGCCTGCTACATATAAAAGTGAAAGTAAAAATCCAATGTACCGGTTGTTTTGATTCAATGACTGTTTGATTCAATGACTGTTTGATTTAATGACTGATTCAATGACTGTTTGATTCAATGACTGTTTGATTCAATGACTGTTTGATTCAATGACTGTTTGATTTAATGACTGATTCAATGACTGTTTGATTCAATGACTGTTTGATTTAATTACTGATTCAATGACTGTTTGATTCAATGACTGTTTGATTTAATGAATGATTCAATGACTGTTTGATTCAATGACTGTTTGATTTAATGACTGTTTGATTCAATGACTGTTTGACTTAATGACTGTTTGATTCAATGACTGTTTGATTTAATGACTGTTTGATTCAATGACTGTTTGATTTAATGACTGTTTGATTCAATGACTGTTTGATTTAATGACTGTTTGATTCAATGACTGTTTGATTCAATGACTGTTTGATTCAATGACTGTTTGATTCAATGACTGTTTGATTCAATGACTGTTTGATTTAATGACTGATTCAATGACTGTTTGATTCAATGACTGTTTGATTTAATGACTGATTCAATGACTGTTTGATTCAATGACTGTTTGATTTAATGACTGATTCAATGACTGTTTGATTCAATGACTGTTTGATTCAATGACTGTTTGATTCAATGACTGTTTGATTTAATGACTGTTTGATTCAATGACTGTTTGATTCAATGACTGTTTGATTCAATGACTGTTTGATTTAATGACTGATTCAATGACTGTTTGAGTCAATGACTGTTTGATTCAATGACTGTTTGATTCAATGACTGTTTGATTCAATGACTGTTTGATTCAATGACTGATTGATTTAATGACTGATTCAATGACTGTTTGATTCAATGACTGTTTGATTTAATGACTGATTCAATGACTGTTTGATTCAATGACTGTTTGATTCAATGACTGCATATATAAGTAAACATATGAATCTATGTATGTATATATATACCTATGTGCATATGTATATATATATCTATGTACGTGTGTATATATATATCGATGTTCGTATGTATATACATATATATATATTTATTAAAATAACAAATTAAAGTTTAAGCAAAGAATCGCTGCTTTCACCCTTAACACGATCTTCTGGGTGCTTATATATTTGATCTTATCGAGCCCTCTTTGGATTTTAGTCTTCACATTTATTATTACTATATATATATATATAAAGAGAGAGAGAGATGTACGTATGTAT